>OU618554.1:15734167-16281106 GCA_914829495.1 Eilema sororculum | reverse complement strand
CGTTGAACAACCACATTTGCGGAATTATACCTTTTGCAAATGAATGCAATTGTGGTTGTTATCAAGTGAAGCTCACAAAAGATAATGGAATGTCTAGTGCTTTTGTTATGGAACTGAGTTATGCGGGCCTAATTAAACTAGCTGCTGAACCCTTTACCTGAAGTGTCCTCGAATATTGAGCGATATTTCTCAAAATTCGTAAATATGTCAATAGAAACTCGATAAGCAAATCTAAATGGTTACTCTTGTCGTTATCTAAAGATATTGCAAATATATAATTGGAACACTGCCGAGCTGATTTTTGTAAAACGTAATTTTTTTTTTCAAATTCAGAATCATTTTGAGGTCATGAGAATGTTCTAATTGATAATACCAGCATTTTTTATGGAGATCTTTTCCTTAAAAATCTATTTTCAATATGGAATAATAAATATGTGGGTCCCTAGCTTTGCTAGATGAACTACTGCTACTGAGCAAAACTGGGAGAGGCGGCGCGAGCGAGAAAGACTCGCGGATTGCGCCGCCCGTGCGCGCAGGCAACTCGGGCGTCGGAGGGCACTGACTGACCTCCGTCCCCCATGAGCGCGGGCCTGGGGGTGACGGGTGGAGCCGCCTGTCACCCCGGCAGAAGCAGGCCACGGCGGCGGCGCGCTAAAAAGCGCGCCTCCCCATTCCGGGGGCGAGCTGGGGACACCGTTGTCCCCCCTCCTGAGGAGGGCCAGACCGTAAGGGATGGCCCTGGGTCAGCCGGGGTGCGAGGGATATGTCGATGACAACCTCACCTTCGGCCTAGCACCACGACCCACAGACGGCGTGCGGTTTTAGTCGGTTCGAGTCCGACATAACCTCCCCTTCCGGCTCCGGTAGGGGAGGTATCCGTGGGGATTTCCGCAGGGAAAAAAAAGCTATGAACGACTTGTTATAATTTGAAATAAAACTATTTTTATTGGATTCTGTCACGATTTATTGGGTGTTATTTTATTACATAAATTGAGATATACGTTTCGGTTGCTTTACAAAGGCCTTCATCAAACCTATAATTTGTAATACGAGTATGTTTGATGGCAAACGGTTAAGCAGAACCGTAGATATGGGCAAAAGTCCGATATAACCGACATCAACGCGGGCGGAGCCTCATGCATCAGTAGGAATTACAATCTGGAGCTTGAAATCTCGTTCTCTCGAAATTTCGGCCCTTTTAACGAGAAAAATGGGTGAGATCTCGGTAGTTAGCGCGATTGCGCTCGAGCATAAAGTCTTATTTGAAGCTCATTAATTAAAACCAGTCCAGCAGTGGAGTAAAATAGCCTACTTGATCGATTGATTAAATCAAAAAGGACATGAATTTATACGAAACCAGGATTCGAAAGTCAAAAGTGATGAGGTCAAGTTCATTTTTGGTACTTTGTCGTGTGAAAAAGAACAGCCATTTTATATGTTTTCGCTATCAAATTAAATGTAATCAACTCGATTAACCAAATATGCCCAGAAAGTACCTATAGTAAAAATCCTTTCTAGTTCTGCCCTATTTTTGGTGAGCTGGTCTTTAAATATCAAGAGCGAAATTTTGCTCATGTTATTTGAGGCTATACGGTGCTCTCCCCAAGACAATTGCTGCTGAAAAGCAACCGAGACGTATGTCTCAATTTAAATAATAAAATAACACCAAATAAATAAAATAAGAATCCAATAAAAATAGTTTTATCTCAAATTACTATAAGTAGTTCGGTTTTGCTCAGTAGTTCAGTAGTAGTAGTTCCTCTAGCAAAGCTTGGGTCCCACATTTTGAATGAATTGTAATGACATTAGATTTTAAAGGAAAAGATCTCCATAATAAATGCTGGTATAATCAACTAGGACATTCTCATAACCTCAAAAAGACACATAATTTGAAGAAAAATTTAAACCTTTTACAAAAATCTGCTCGGCAGTGTACCAAGCATATGTTTGCAATTTATTTGGATAACCACAAGAGTAAACCATCTAGATTTGCTTATCGAGCCTCTATTAATATAATTACGAAGTTAGAGAAATTTCCCTCAACATTCCAGGACCCATCAGGTAAAGGGTTCAGGAGCTAGATTAATTAGGCCCGCATGACTCAGTTCCATAACAAAAGCACTAATGTGTCTGAATGAATTTTTTATAGCATTTATTATGCTAACTTTTAAGTTCGAAAAACATTGGAAAAAATGAAATGCTCAAGTGAGACTCGAACTCACGACCTTTCCCTGACAGGGGGACTGCTCTTCCAACTGAGCTATTGAGCCACACTTGAATCATTCCAAGTTTTTCTTCTCTTTATATCCGTCTTTAAGGGCGACGGTGCAGCCATCTACCAACATTCTTACGAACTGTTGGAAACAATGAATGATTTTTCAACCATTTTTAAACATTTAATTTTGATGACTGCGCCCAAATATTTGAATGAATTTTGTATAGCATTTATTAAGCTAACTTTTAAGTTCGAAAAACATTGGAAAAAATGAAATGCTCAAGTGAGACTCGAACTCACGACCTTTCCCTTACAGGGGGACTGCTCTTCCAACTGAGCTATTGAGTCTTTAATGTGTCACTAATGTGTCTTTAATGTGCTTCACGAGAAAACAACCACATTTGCAGAAATGATACCTTTTGTATAAATTCCGCAAATGTGGTTGTTCAACAACTATTGTATTATTCTCTAATCTCTTGATTCTATTATTTTTTAATAAATAAACACATTTGCGGCAATGAAACAAAAGGTTGACTCGGAGCTGAATGTACAAGTAGTAAATAAAGACGAATTTCTAAGAATGCCAGTTTTATTGTTGTAAAGGTATCGATTTGCAAATTACACCTTATCTACGACAACAGAACAAAAGAAAGTAATAAAGGAATTATACCAGGTGAAGGGCTCACTCGCCATACCTCCATGTGTGGTTTTATTACTTAGGTACTTAATTTTGTTATGTTAAATTTTGTTATGTTAGGCATATAATTTACATACATAATTCTAAAATAAAAAATACTATAATAAAAAAAAATCTAAAATGTTAAAAATGTTAAAAAGACCCTACTCCAGTGCAGTGATGTGAACACATCAGCATATTTGCTGCTCGTCCATAAAAACAATAATAATAGTAATAATAATATTTTTAAATAGATGTTTTATTTTAAGAAGTATGTATTTAAAAATGTAATTAATAAGTAACTTAAATAAATAAAAAGGAGTAATAATAAAAACTTTAAAATCCAACACATCATTTTATTTTGAGTTAAATTGGTTATTTTGAGATCTTTTCCTTAAAAATCTATTTTCACCATGGGACAATAAATATCGTCGTTTCGCCTGGAAAAACTGATAAACTTTTTTTTTCCGTTTCCCAAACCGCTTTGTGTTTTACTGACACAAAGCAGTTTGGACGCGGTTTTTTTTTGAAAGATACATAGCGGAAAATGCTATTTTTTAGTCTTTCAAGATATCACTAAACGGGTTTCACAGGTATGACGGGCAAATTAAGCCTTAAAAGTGAATAAAGTCGTTTTCAAAAAAAAAATGTTTATCGGTTTTTCCAGGCGCAACGACGATATGTGGGTCCCTAGCTTTGCTAGATGCACTACTACTACTGAGCTAATGAGAAAAACTGAACTATTTATAATAATTAAAAATAAAACTATTTTTATTGAATACAAACGCGATTTATTTGGTGTTCATTTATTAAAAATTGAGACATACGTCTCGGTTGCTTTTCAGCAACAGTGGTCTCGGGAAGAGAACCGTATGTATAGACCACCTTTGATTTTTGAAAATTAGTTCACCAACAAAGGATTGTTAATATAGGTACTTTTGGCCACATTTGCCCAATCACAGAAGTTGATTAAAATTAAAACATTTAAATTGATAGCGAAAGCAAATAAATGGCAGTTCTTTTTTACACGGCCGTTCATCACTAAAATACCTAAAACTAACTTGACCTCATAACTTTTGACTTTTGAATCCTGGTCTCGTAAAAATTCATGTCCTTTTTGGTTCAATTAATCGATCAATTAGCCTATTGCAGTCCACTGCTGGACATAGGTCTCTCCCAATGTGCGCCATTGCGTAGATAAAGAGTAATCTGCTAATCGATACTTTTAAAACAATAAAACTGAAATTCTTACAAATTCGCCATTATCAATTATCAACGTCGCAATGCCGCCAGCCTTCTGGCCACCCTCCCGGTTGACGTCGATGGGGAGGAATTCTTTGACGCCTGACGTTTTGAACATATCTTGTTATAAATTTTTATATGTAATAACTATTGCGTATATTATGTATGCTAAATAAGTAATAAAAACCACACATGGAGGTATGGTGAGCGAGCCCTTTACCTGGCATAATTCCTTTGATACTTTCTTTTGTTCTGTGGTTTTACATAAGGTGTAAACTGTAAATCATACTTTCAAAACAATAAAACTTAAGTTTTTACAATTTCGCCATTATTTACTACCTATAGGGGTACATTCAGCTCCAAGTCAACCTTTTGTTTCATTGCCGCAAATGTGTTTGTTAAAGAATATCAGAACCGAGAGATTAAAGAATAATAATACAACACACCACGTTGAACAACCACATTTGTGGAATTATACCTTTTGCAAATGAATGCAATTGTGGTTGTTATCAAGTGAAGCTCACAAAAGATAATGGAATGTCTAGTGCTTTTGTTATGGAACTGAGTTATGCGGGCCTAATTAAACTAGCTGCTGAACCCTTTACCTGACGTGTCCTCGAATATTGAGTGATATTTTTCGAAATTCGTAAATATGTCAATAGAAGCTCGATAAGAAATTCTAGATGGTTTACTCTTGTGGTTATCCAAATAAATTACAAACATGCTTGGAACACTGCCGAGCTGTTTTTGTGAAACGTTACATTTTTCTTGAAATTACGTATCGTTTTGAAGTCATGAGAATGTTCTAATTGATAATATCAGCGTTTCCTATTGAGATCTTTTCCTTATAAATCTATTTTCATTATGGGACAATAAATATCGTCGTTGCGCCTGGAAAAACCGATAAACTTTTTTTTTCCGTGTCCCAAACCGCTTTGTGTTTTACTGACACAAAGCAGTTTGGGACGCGGTTTTTTTTTTAAAGATACATAGCGGAAAATGTTATTTTTAGTCTTTTAAGATATCACAAAACGGGTTTCACAGGTATGACGGGCATGGCAAATTATGCCTTAAAAGTGAATAAAGTCGTTTTCAAAAAATATATTTTTTGGTTTTTCCAGGCGCAACGACTATATGTGGGTCCCTAGTTTTGCTAGATGCACTACTACTACTGAGCTAATGAGCAAAACTGAACTATTTATAATAATTTAAGGAAATTAAAAATTTTTATTGGATACAAACGCGATTTATTTGGTGATATTTTATTGAAAATTGAGACTTACGTCTCGGTTGCTTTTCAGCAGCAATGGTTTCGGGGAGAGAACCTTATGTATAGAGCATCTTTGATTTTTGAAGATTAGTTCACTAAAAATAGGGCAAAATTAGAAAGGATTTTTAATATAGGTACATTCTCGGCACATTTACTCAATCAAAGCAGTTGATTAAAATGAAAACATTTATATTGATAGCGATAGCAAATAAATGGCAGTTCTTTTTTACTCGGCCGTCCATCACTATAATACCTAAAATTAACTTGACCTCATAACTTTTGACTATTAAATCCTGATTTCGTGTAATCGATTTTCTGCAAATCGATACTCTTTATCTACGCAATGGCGTACATTGGGACAGACCTTTGTCCAGCAGTGGACTGCAATAGGATAATTGATCGATTGATTAAATCAAAAAGGACATGAATTTATACGAAACCAAGAGACAAAAGTCAAAAGTGATGAGGTCAATTTCATTTTTGGTACTATTTTTTTATCGTGCGAAAAATCCCCATGTTTACCACCCCCACGGAGCCGGTGGAGGTGGTTATGTCGGACTCAAACCGACTAAAACGCACGCCATCTTGGGTCCTTGGTTGCCGGAGGTGAGATTGCCGAAAGCATATCTCTCGCACCCCGGCAGACCCAGGACCATCTCTTTCGAAATGGCCCCTTCGGGTTGTGGGGACCTTAGTGTCCCCATCTATTGGTACTTTAGTGATGAACGGCCGTGTAAAAAAGAACTGCCATTTATTATGTTTTCGCTATCAAATTAAATGTTTTGATTTTTCTCATCTCGATTAATCAAATATGCTCAGAAAGTACCCATATTAAAAATGCTGTCTAGTTTTGCCTTATTTTTGGTGAACTGACATTTAAAAATCAAGAGCGAAATTTTGCTCATCTTATTTGAGGCTGGCGGTGGTCTCCCCGAGACCATTACTGCTGAAAAGCAACCAAGACGTAGGTTTCAATTTAAGTACACCAAATAAATCACGATAGAATCCAATAAAATAGTTTTATCTCAAATTACTATAAGTAGTTCAGTTTTGCTCAGTAGCTCAGCAGTAGTACTTCATTTAGCAAAGCTTGGGTTTTTTTATGGAATAGGGAGGCAATGTTTCTTCCCACATATTTTTTTCCCTTTAATGAATTGTAATGATAATAGATTTTAAAGGAAAAGATCTCCTTAATAAATGCTGGTATAATCAACTGGGACATTCTTATGACCTCAAAAAGATACGTTTATAGTTTTTAATTTTCACACCCAAGATAAACCCATAAGGTTTTAATGGGTGCTTTTATATTCATCTTTATATCGTTTTGTTATGTAAAAAAACGTAATTTGAAGAAAGATTTTACCTTTTACAAAAATCCGCTCGGCAGTGTTCCAAGCATATGTTTGCAATTTATTTGGATAACCACAAGAGTATACCGTCTAGAATTTCTTATCTAGCTTCTAATAATAATTACGAAGTTCGAGAAATATCACTCAATATTCGAGGACACGTCAGGTAAAGGGTTCAACAGCTAGTTTAATTAGGCCCGCATAACTCAATTCCAAAACAAAAGCACTAATATCTCTTTAATATGCTTCACGAGATAACAACCACATTTGTGGAAATCATACCTTTTGTATAATTTCCGCAAATGTGGTTGTTCAAATGCCATACTATTATTCTCTAATCTCTCGGTTCTAATATTCTTTAAAAAATAAACACATTTGCAGCAATGAAACAAAAGGTTGACTCGGAGCTGAATGTACCCCTATAAGTAGTAAATAATGACGAATTTCTAAGAATGTCAGTTTTATTGTTGTAAAAGTATCGATTTGCAAATTCCACCTTATCTACGAAAACAGAACAAAAGAAAGTAATAAAGGAATTATACCAGGTGAAGGGCTCGCTCGCCATACCTCCATGTGTGGTTTTATTACTTAGGTACCTAGTTATTTAAGAAATTATCACAAATGTTATAAAATTTTGTTATTTTAGGCATATAATTTACATAATTCTAAAAACTTTAAAATCCAACACATCATTTTATTTTGCGTTAAATAGGTTCACAGGGTGATTTTACTAATTTTCCTGCTACCCATGGAGCCTATTGCCGGGATAGCGTCTAATTTAATTGTATGTACATACAATAGGTATATCTTCTCTTATATATATATATATATATATATATATATATATATATATATATATATATATATATATAAATGAATTGCTGTTCGTTAGTCTCACTAAAACTCGAGAACGACGGAACGGAATTTATCTTATCTTGGTCTTGAAATGTTCGTGAAGGTCTGAGTAAGATTTAAAAGGTGAGAAAATCAAATAATTGCCCAGAAAACCCTAAAAACAGCGCTTTTCTTTTTCCCATATAAAAGTTTTCTAAATATAATGTAGAGTCAATTTGAAATTTATTGCTATTCAATAAAGTTCATACATTTTGACGTGTTTTTTTTTAATTGATAGAATGAATCAAAAGTAAGGTAAGGTTTATATGTATAATACATGCTTAATATAGTAGAAGTTGCAGCGGATCTGACGCTACGGAAGTGGATAAAAATTGGCGGTACGAAGTACGCCGGGTCAGCTAGTACAAATATGTTAATGCCTTTATCCCTGGAGGTTAATTTAATTAATATGACTTAAAGTTTAGTTTGACATTATTGGTTATTATAAGAGTAACCCCAAGAGGGAGGCCTGCACCAGAGCTTATTCTGCCAATCAGCAGAGCCTCGTTTCTGATGTTTTGTGTCAGATTGTGATTTAAACTTGAATTCCACGTTGTTAAGGTCTAAAATTAAATGTCATTATGTAGATTTGATGAAAAGGTGTAACGAACTGCCAATTTAATTTATTTTTGAATTTGAAATGAAACTAACGAATTTAATTTCGAACTTAAACTGAAGATCCAGGGGTTTACAGGGTCAAGGGAATGGCAGAAAATAGCAGAGTTGAGGTTCAGGTGTTACTTAAATCTACTCTTTGTATGAGATCATACAAGCTCGCCAATCAACAGGAAACTGATTTAATTAATTGAATCTTTATAGGAAGAGATCCAAAAACCCTTAATTTTGTCCTGTAATTATCTAAAATCTATGATCAAAAATCGGTCAAATCTACATTTTTTACTTCAGTTGCTCGTGAACACTTTCAAGGCAATTCGTAAAACTACAACCCTTAGTACCTTATCTATACGTACCTAATTACGTCTGTAATTCCATTACAGACATTACTCGCACCACGCCCACTACCTGCTACTACCTGTCGACTCTCGCGCAGCCCCCACCTCTCCGCGTCCCCTTCACCCGTCGCACCGTACGAAGGACTGTGAAATGTCTCAATAATAAATCATTCGAGCTCGAGCTCTCACCTGAAGTCCTCGCTCTTCGTGCGCTTTCCCAATTTGTATACTTACTTATCAGTTAGTGCAATACTGTGGTTAAAGTGCAATATTCTAAGTGTTATTCTTTGTGAATACTAAGTGCTATACTTTAAAAATTGTAAGTGTTAGTGATAACTCTCAATATTAACAACTTTTAAGTGTATTTGTGTGTTTTACTCCGAAAAAAAAATCTGTGAGTATTTTAACTGTATACATTTGACTAATCAATTCATTTTGACTAATCGTATTCCGAGGCAGATCGATTATTAAATTAATTCAAATTTATTCATTTCATTTTACATATGACTCTGAATCGGATGAACTCCACTGTTTATGTTAAAGCTTACCTTTTCAAGAACTGAATGTATAATTTATATATTGTATAGTATGGTCCCGCGGGTCTAAATTAGCAAAATGAAAGTCCAAATACACTATTTTCAGATAAGTTTGGGCTCAGAGGATCTTAGTATAGTTCTGTGCATCTTCACTCGTGAGTTTACATCAGTTTCACAGTCATTAAACTCATCTTTGTATGAATTTATACTAGTTCGCCGGTCTTTATAAACTCTTAATCGACCTACGGATACAGAAAAGTGATTTAATCAATTGAATCTTTTTAAAACACGATTAAGGCCACGATACTGAAGTTGATAAACCATTTATTTTGTCATGAAATTACTTATATTATGAGCTATGACGAAAAGTCGGGCGAAGGCTGTATAATCAATAGTACAATCCTCACTATAATTACTACTACGTAATTAAGTCCGTAATTCCATTGTAGACATTATTTGCGCCACGCCCACTACCCGCTATTACCTGTCAACTCTTGCGCAGCTCCTCGCCTCGCCTCGCGTAAAATTTTGTGAATGTACTTTAAACATGCCAAATAACTCGATTAATTAGTGCTCGTTAAAAAAAATCTGTAAGGTTTCTTTAAACCCTTCTTAAACTCAATTTGTAGATGATGATATAAAATTATAATTTAGACATACATTTCGTGAGAATTTACTGTATACACATGACTAATCGTATCACTCTTATTAATCAGATTCAGAGTCGGACCATACTTAATTTGACTATTAGCCTAATGTATTTATTTTTATATATCTTGGACCTAAAATGTGCTCTTTACGTGCAGTATGTACACGGTTCTTGTATAATATATATTTTGAAGATAGCATAGGGTGCTACTGCGGTGGACGAGCTCAAATTCACCAAGTATAGATTATTACAAAATAATCCGCGTGCGCCAGGTCCTTTTATATCTCGCGAATTAGGTCCTCTTGGACCGAGCAACAAGGACCATGCACATTTGAAGACTATTGTTAGTAGTCACTTGGAAAATTAAAATAAGTCTAACTTTATATTAAGACAGGATACGCATCCTAAGTCTAACCTGGTTATTATTGCTTAACCTTATAAATTGCGTACAATTTAGCGGTTTATCATTCAATTATATTGTACCTATATTAGAAATGTGTATAGACTATAACTTACTGTAGAGTTCTTTCGAGTCGTTTAGAATCACGCGGAATACCTAACTCTTATGTGATAGCAAGCGTGACTATAAATAGGAATTAAAAGAGTTATAGGATGTTGATCTTTATATTGTCCCGTACTAAATAAAGGGAACCATCTAAAGATCCCAAGTGAATCTATAACTATCATAGTTAGATTATATGTAAGTTTAAAATCAAGGCAATGACATGAATGAAGTTCTTATTTTTACAGATAAAAAAGCATACTCAAGAACCAGTGAACGAAGTTCAGTATAAGAAATCATGAGCATTCTCTCCAGCCCATATAACATGCATACGATACAGTTCAGTGGTAGTGATGATTTAGTAGAAGGGGTTGATTATGAAGCTGTATATGTGTATCAAGTGGACCCGAATTTTGTTGATCTTCCAGAAGACGATGCAGCAAATTATGCAATTAGTGATGAAACGTCATCCGGTAGTGAATCTTGCCAAGAGGGACTAGGCCGAAATTTAGACGATTTGCACCAAAACCTGTTTGCCGATGAACAAGCGGTCATCGATAACTTACCCATTCCCCAATCCGGCTTTGAAATTCTACCTAATGCTCATTGTAGAAGTGTAGAAGAAATAAAGCGGTATTTGATGGAAGATACTTGTCCGGCATATCTTCCAATGTTGGGAGATCATGGCAACCCTTCATCATTGTGCAACTTGCCCATTCCTCAATCCGGCTTTGAAATTCTACCTAATGCTCATTGCAGCAATGTAGAAGAAATAAAGCAGTATTTAATGGAAGATACTTGTCCGGCATATTTTCCAATATTGGGAGACCATGGCAACTCTTCACCATTGGCTATGCAGAGCATTGAAGACCTAGAGGAAATCCTGTTTGGTTTGTCAGATACCAATGCAACACCTGGAGCAAATGAAGACACACAGAGCTTTATAACTGATTTACCGATAGTCAATGATGCACCCGGGGCACATCAAGATACATACGGCTTTCTGTCTTCTTTACCTACGAGAAATCAAACATCGATGGCAAATGAACTAACAAGCAACTTTTTGACAACAGACCTAGATGATTTCAGTCCTCACGATATGGACATTGAATCGACAATTAAGAGCGATTCATTAATTATACAGTCTCCTACAGTAACTGCTGCAGCCGCTATACCAAAGGACGGGGATTTGTACATCGAGCACACGGCAATAAAAAAAAATACGAAGGGTGTAGAAATTAAGTTGGATAATTCCTTAAAGATGTCTCCCATATCAAAACCAATTGCTTTAATGAACAGCGAGGTATCTGACTCCAGGCGTAGGGCCTGTAGAAACAAAAAGGTGGAGTATTATGATAGCAGCGATGAGGAACTTGAAGATAAAAAAAATAAAAACAAAAAGGTAAAGCGGTGTGACAATGAAGATTTTACCTATCACAAAAAAGTGTCACCTCCTCATTGTAAGTCAGGACATAGTAAGCATAAAGATGGAAAAAACTGTTCTATGGTGATTAAAAACGCTTACAAAGCAAATCAAACTTCAAATAGTAGCATTAAGTTAACTATAATAAATAAATCTAAAGTAAATATAAAACATAATGGAAAAGACTCGCAGAAAATTAAAAATAAAGAAAAAAGTAAAAAAAGTGTTAGTATGAAAGCAAATAATTTGAAAGAAAAAGACTTCTCTCGTCTTAAAGATATAAAAACACCCAAAGCCATTGAAAAGAGGCCCATTGACTACAAACTTCATAAGTGTGTAGAAACAGAAGTGTCTAAGTGTCCCACTGAAGTAACTCCACCTGACAACATCAAGCAACAGATTCTCAGGAAAATTTTCATCCGGAAGATAAAGAAAAAAGAAGAAATAATGAAGAAAGATGAGTGTAAAAACCTAAACAGTAGAGAAATTACAGTTTCAGCCACAAAAGAGTGACTCTGAGATGATTAAAATAGTAAGAATGAACGAAAAGCCTCAATTGCCAGCTGACTATAAACAAATTACTTTAGTCAGTGACGGAGTGAAATTTAAAGGAGAAGAAAATCATATAAGTAAACAAATAGTTATGGATAGCGTTAAAAGAAGCAAAATAACTCCTATGGATGAGAAGAGTCATACTAATGTAAAAATATATGAAAAAAGAAATAAAAATATTAGACCAATGTTAAAAAGCGTGGAAAATAGAGTTGAAAGTAAAATATCGTGTAATTCTTTGCATGCGAGCATGCAAGATACAGTTATGCAGAAAGCTCCTGCAAAACACGGTGACAGACATTCAAAGCTGGGTTCGCCTTTAGCAAAATGTGACTTCTTAACCACGACAGCAACAGTTAGGGATTATGACCCTAAGACTGTACACGGAGAAGATAAAATTGTTCTTCATTTGGATAAAACTAGATATAAATCAACATGTTCTTCTGCTGCCGCCCAAACTAACTCAAAACCTGATTTTGATATGCTGGCAAGTAGTCAAACTAAGAAGGTAATACCAACAAGCAAAAGGCGCAACGAAGCAAATGAAATGTCTCTGTCTAGCGATGGAAGTTCAGCTCGGACGAGAGAGTTTACGCCACTAAAGCAAAGGAAATCAAAGGAACGTGGGGAAAAACCTAAAGAGGTGCGAACTGTAAGAGTCGAAAAAGACCCAGAAGAGAAAAAGAGGTCCCGTTCAATAGATAGATCGTACAGACAAACATCAAGATCTGTTTCTCGCAGTCGCACAAGACGCTCGCATAGTAGGAGTCAATCAAAATCTCGTGACCGTTATCCTACAGCTAGGGGGAAACTCAGGTCACGATCACCACATTATAAGAGAAATTCTTCATCAGTTAAGCGTGAAAGATCAGAAATTCCACGGTCACACTCAAGACCTTCTACTCAGTTGGTGATGCCTGTAGCCAAGTTTAAAATTCCACTAAAATCTAAAGCAGTTCCTCATACGAATGGTGTGGAGAGCACATCACTACCTCCGCCAATCGGGAAGTCAACGGTCTCCGGAAACTACGGTTCGACATTTAGGTGAGCTTTTACTACATAATTATATACTGCGTACATACTATAACTGCTCTGAGTTTTAATTGAATGGAAGCGGTAATTTCAATTTAGTTAACTTGTATAGGTCCTTCGGGTGTATGTTTATGGGCTTGAGTTTATCGTTGTTTCTTGGTTGAAGGTACATGATATAATACATATATTACATTGTATAAAGTTCTGCACATCGTCCATTCAAATAATTCATATCAATAAACCATCTTAGATGTCATACATATTTTTACGTAATTCATGAATATGGGTATGCATTGCATAAGTGAGTAGTCACAGCTAATATAAACGATTAATGTAAAGAATTCATGAAATGCTTTATCGTTTACAGTTGGTTTTGTGTCGATAAACAAAGATCTTTTTCTTTTTGTTTCAGGTCATCTAGTAAATCAAGGTCATCCAGAGACTCAAGATCATCCAAAGACTCGAGGTCACCTAGAGACTCGAGGTCATCCAGAGACTCGAGGTCATCCAGAGACTCAAGGAATTCAAAGCGATTTGCAGGCTCTCACAACCAAGACAGAAAACAGAGGCAAGGTTACAAAGATGGCAGTTCAAAGAATGGGTATGTATACTTTGTATAGTTCAACTATGTATTTCATTAATTCATAATAATGAACAAAATAAAAATAGTCGTTCTTGATTTTAGCCGTTTCGAATAGATAGTTCAAAAAGTAACGGATAAATTCAATTGAAGTAGGTATGCTTTAGTTGTAGATTGTGTAGAATATTTATCATTTTTTTATTTAATAGGCAATATAAAGAAAGGCGGATGGTATTCGTGGGGCGGTTGGAGAGAGATATCGACGAGAACCGCCTCAGGAAGTTATTTTCCAAGTTTGGTACTATCACGGATGTTCATCTGCATAGAAAGCAGGATGGGTGAGTATCTTATTGCATTTGATTAACTATAAACCTTACACCAATAATACAAAGGTCAAAATAGAAAGTAACTACGTGCAATAATCTGCACAGAATTTTCAGCATTGTAAAATTTGTATTAGATTGATATTTATAAGGAAATTCTAATTAATTCACATTTATTTTGGCACGTTATGGCGTTATTGGCAAGGCCCAGCAGTGGACTGCAATAGGCTGATTGATATCTAATGAAAACTTCTAAGCATCGAGAATTTTTCACTTGTTCTATGTAGCTCCTTAGAAGTTAGGTTATCTTTGTAATCTAATTTTGAGACGATCTAAAACTGACTTCATTGCATTGCAGTTCCCGCTATGGATTTGTGACGTACCAATGCGACCGTGAAGCATGTTTAGCTGTGGGGTCAGCTGCCAAATTACCTCAATATACCATTGGCTTTGGTGCTGGAAGATGCTTCCACAGACGGGGCTATACGGACTTCGGTAAGAATATATTTAATACTAGCTTATGCCCGCGTGGATGTCGGTTATCGAGACTAAACATAGCCTATGTTCTTTCTTCAAGGTCTAATCTACCCTTATACCAAGTTTCATTAAAATCAGTTCAGTGGTTTAGGCGTGAAAGCGTAACATACAGACAGACAGACGGACAGATTTACTCCATAATATTAGTATGGATTGTCTTCAATGGTTAAATTAAAAATAACTGACTTCCTTGAATTTGTAGTCAGTACCTAACCCTGTGTAAATCAACGTTAATGATTTAATTAGAAATGCTACAGCTATGGATATTTTTTCCAGATGGTATAGAAGAGAAATACAGAGAGAGTGAATTCTACGGTGTTATGGCACCGTCTGTTCGAAGGAATGATGATAACTCCTTCGAGCACATGCTTGCAGAAGTGAGGCAAGATATAGAAAGCAAAAAATGGAATAGAATCAAGAAAACTGAAGATTATTCTTCTGACTGAGCGTTATCAAATGAAGCTGGGACCCTGGCCGGTCTTCTGACTGCTACAGCGCTGGTACGCTTGCAGATAGCTAAAATAGTCAATCTTGGATTTTTGATATGCAGGACCATGGAGGAGGCAGTTATATAAAACTGCTGAATTGCCAAGACAACCTTGGTCTTCATTTAGACGTACTTACCAGAGTGGAATAGGACCATCCCTTCTTCCCATAAGTGTCGTAAACGGCGACTAAGGGACTCTCCATTTAATAGTAAACATACAGCGCATAACAAAATGCCCACTTGATGGCAATAGCTTCTATTTTACTTGGGATCGAAAATCATAGTTGGCGAAATGTGAAATATATGTATGTATGCAACATACAAGCAATTCGGATGTACCAAAACCTCTCTGAAAAGACGAAGCAGAGGAACATTTAAAGATATAACAGTCAATTCAAATGTACAGCACAAGCTGGATTCAGATGAACGAGTAGTCATCGCAGACGTATCTATAAACGAATCCGATTCATAAATTCTACCAATGCATAAATAAAAGTGTAGAAAAAATGAAGTGGTATTTGATGGAAGATATACCGGATACTATTAAGAAATTATGTCAAGTTAAAAAATCCTTTCACATTGTCTATGCAGTTGCAGAGCAATACAATGGATGTAGATGACGCGAAAACATGTTTGTAATTTTGGAGACACAAATCAAGACATAAGCTAAGACATTTTTATAACAGATAAAACCGAAATTAATGAAATCATATCAGACGAAGATGGTTTCAGTCGTTAAGACATGGAAATTGAATCGATCCATAGGAGCTATCTCTGAAATTATACAGGTTACTCCAAGAAAAACTGCTCGGCTGCAGCTTGTTATAAAAAAGTGAGTGAGTGTTATAAAAGCAGCGATAAGGAAAGTGAGGACAAAAAAAAACTAAAAGTAAAGCACTGTGACGATAAAGATTATAAACCAATTTAAAAACCAGCATATCAAACTATCCCAAAAAAGTGTCACGTCCTCTAAAAGTAAATAGGAAGTTATGATGAAAAAGACAACAGAAAGTTAAAAATAACAAGTATCAAAAAAGTGGTAGTGAGAAACCCTGAGAAATCGGATAATTTAAGAGAAAAAGACAAATCTTAAATGTTGTAAAAATACCCCAAGCCCTGCAACGCAGGATTGAAAAGAGATCGTTTGACTACGAACTTAACAAGTTCGTTGAACCACTATTGCAAAAGACGAACAACCACAAATGAGGCAAAAACTTGTTTCGTTGTTACTTCACAAGTGAACCTTAAAGTAAATGACCTAGATATTCCGCACCCTAATTTACAAAAAGTTTCAAGTGTTAACAGGTATTAACCATAAAAAATAATCTGAAGTTATACAAAAAGTAATGACATAGACTCTCAGAAAGTAAAAAAATATAGACAAGTGTTAAAAAGTGTTAGCGAGAAATCCGAAAACCTAAAAGAAAAAGACAAAATACTAAATGATGTACAAACACCATAAGCCCGGGCTGCAACCCAAATTTAAAAAGAGGACATTTGACTACGAACTTAATAAGTGTATAGAAGCAGCTATTACAAAGGTTGATCAACCACGAAAGATACAAAAACTAAGCATTCATGAGTAAAAGTTGGGTAAAACTGTTTCGTCAAGTAATGGTGCTGCACAAGTAAACCCTAAAGTAATGCATGCTGATATGCTGGACCCTAATTCTTGAAAAGCATCTAAAGGTCCCAACGAACAGCTCTGGTCGTGTAGATCAAAGGTATTAAAGTGAAGGGTTTTTTTAGTGCAAATGCTGTGACGAACAGTAAGAGACTTAACTCAAGACAAAGGACGTGTATAAGCAAAGAAATAGTGGTTTATTGTGACAGCACCGATGGGGAAACTAAGGACAAAAAAATAAAAACGTGAAAAGGAGTGACGATAAAGAGTTCAAAGCCAATTTAAAATTTCGGTATAAAGCCTCCGGTATAGTAAAACAGTTGGAAAAATGTATATAAATATGCATAAAAGTGATTAAAAATGCTTGTGATAATCACAGGTAATAATCGTAATAGAAATTTTAATAGTGGCATTAAATTCAATATAAAAAATAAATCTTAATTTAAAAAAAAATACAGACTTTCAGAAAGTTAAAAATATAGACAAGTGTAAAAAAATGTCAGTGCGAAAACGGATACTTTAAAAGAAAAATATAATAGGCTAAAAGATGTTACAAACACCCCAAAGTAAAATTGAAAAGAAGTCGTTTGACTACAAACTTAACAAAGTTCGTTGAACCACTGTTGCAAAAGACGAACAAAACAAAACAAAACGGCAAAAACTAAGTATTTACGAGAAGAAGTTAAAGAAAGTTGTTTGGTTGTTGATATTCCTATATATACCTAGATATTCCGCATCCTAATTCACAATTAGTGTCAAAGTGTTAACAGGTGTTAACCATAATAAAATAAACTGAAGTATAAAATAAGTGATGTCATAGACTTTCAGAAAGTAAAAAAATATAGAAAAGTGTTAAAAAAGGGTCCGCGAGAAATCTAAGAAACCTAAAAGAAAAAGCGAAAATACTAAATGATGTACAAGCACCACAAACCCTACAACCTAAAATTTAAAGAAAGAAAAAATTAAATCTCATCAATCATCTCGAAAGAGATGGTCCTGGGTCTGCCGGGGTGCGAGAGATATGCTTTCGGCAATCTCACCTCCGGCAACCAAGGACCCAAGACGGCGTGCGTTTTAGTCGGTTCGAGTCCGACATAACCGCCTCCACCGGCTCCGTGGGGGTGGTATCCGTGGGGATTTTGCGCACAATAAAAAAAACCCAAATTTAAAAAGAGGACATTGGACTACGAACTTAATAAGTGTATAGAAGCAGCTATTACAAAGGTTGACCAACCACGAAAGATACGAAAATTAAGAATTCATGAGTAAAAGTTAGGTAAAGCTATTTCGTCAAGTAATAGGGTATACAACTGTTTGCCCGAATTTTATTTGCCCTAATATCATTTGCCATAATAGTCAACAACCGTAATATTACATGACGTAATTATTAATTCATTTGCCCTACTCTTATGTCATATTAGTCACATGCTAGAAGCTTTGTTTCCCATAAAGCCACTTACTATAACATAATTTGTCATAATCATTGCAAGCCCTAAATATCACATGCACTTATAATCATATGTCCTAATTATCACACGCCAATTGGCGCGCAGGATCAGAGGTGAACGCGCTTAAGCGTTTACATGAACTCTGGCACGATTGCGCCGCCGCCCAAATGGCCCTTTTCAGGGCCACAAATGATTCATATATTTTATCTTTGTATACGTTAATGATACTTAGATGAATATGTTTCACGATGAACAGAGATAAGTCAAGTCAATGATAACATAACATGTTAATAAATAAAGGCGTACGCGCGCGGACGCTCACTTGCGGCTTTCACAGCTTTAGCCACGAATGAGTGAAGTTGAGATGATGAAAATAGAACCTATGACGCAGCATGAAGATTTTGCAAACATTGCCAATGCTTGTCGATCGAAGCGATCCTGTAGTTATTACAATCGAGACGAGACCTACAAGAGGCAAACAGGAGTTACTTCGAATATTGAATTACTATTTATCATGTATTGTCATATATTTGTGATGAAGACTAAGATATTAGAGGCCTAAGTCAAACCTCACCTTTCACTTGGACATCTACCGACAGACGATGACTAGCACAGGTTTTCCTCTAGAAGTTGAAGGTCGTCACTTCCATATATCGTCCATTATAATATGCATCAGGTGGTAGGCAGGGGAGTGGGCTCCGGGCTCCATAGTATACTCTGCTACATTATTTTGGGTATCTATAAAGGTGTAAATCTACAGTTCTTCATCTTAGTTCCATCATCAGGTTAGCTCTATTGTGTCTAAGTATTGTGTAAAACCTTATCATCCAGCTTTGAGATGAACTAAAACTGACGTCATTAAATTGCAGTTCCCGCTACGGATTTATGACGTACCAATGCGCCCGTGACATGTGTCTACCAGGTTCCCTGGTTACGACGGTTTCTGCTGATGTGACTTTGTTGATCTTGGCAAAAATATTGGAATAATTTAATATTGTCGTCAATTATTTACTTTGCATCCTCTGAGGTTTTTCCCAAATAAGTTGGGGTTGCCTTTCAACCTAACTGTTTTATTTCCTGTAAAACTAATCCACCATTTGAACTGGTCCAAGTATCCGTAACGACACCACAGATGGTCAACTGGTGCTCTCGGAGGCACAGAGGGGTCTGATTGTCACCCATCTTAATACCGACTGACTTGACTATAAATGTCTCACTATAGTAATATGTTTACTATCTGATTTACTCGAATTTGTAATGAGTAACTGGCCCTGTGTGAATTAGAGATAATGATTTAGATTGAAACTCTACAGCTATATTCATGATTCCAGATGGTCAAGAAACGAAATATGCCGAGAGTAAATTTCATGGCGTTGCGGCACCACCTTTTTTAAGAACGTTAACTAGTCCTTCGAGCAAATTCTATAAGAAACGAAGAAAAAAATAGTAATTTAGGTGTGGTAGCCGTGTTGGTCCTGTCCTCTTACACGACTGTGAGGCGTGGCGGCAGTTGGAGCGACACAAGTAGATGCTGTGTGTCACGGAGATGAAAATGCTGCGGTGGATGTGTGGAGTCACGCATAAAGATCGCGTGAGGAACTCTCGCATCCGCGGCAGCCTTCATGTCCGTGACATCGCAGATAAAATGCAAGAGAGCCACCTCCGCTGGTGCGGCCACGTCTTGCGGAAACCGCCCAGCTACGTGGGTAACAAATGCCTGGCAATGGCGTCCCCACCGGGTCCAGGTAGAAGGGGTAGGACCAAGAAGTGCTGGCATGGCGTCGTGGAAGGTGACATGCGTGAAAACGGTCTCACTAGCTTGGACGCCCAAGGTCGTGTGAAGTGGAGGAGGAAGAGCCGGAAGGCGGACCCTGAGCTCCGAAGGCACCGTGGCGTCGGATGCAATCAGGACTAACGTCTCTATATGGATGATGATGATGATGAACAGAACGATACTTTCTCCAAACGAAGGACGTGTAAGAGCAAAAAAGTTGTATACTATGACAGCAGCAATGCGGAAACGAGGCCAAAAAATTAAAACAGAAAAGTAAAGCATTGTGACGACGAAGATTTTAAAACTGATTTACGAGTATAAACCAGTATGAAGCGCCTTGTACAGTCTACTTATCGCAAAAAAGTGTCACTCATGAGTGAACCTGAGATGATGAAAATAGTAGTAAACACTAGCAAACAAGTGGAGATACGTTTGTATCTTTTTTGTTTGGAGGCTTCCCGTCATATTTACCAACAAGCAATGAAAAAAAGGTAAAATTTTCTTCAAATTACGTATTTTTTTGAGGTTATGAGAATGTCCTAGCTGGTTATACCATGGAGATCATTTCATTAAAAACCTATTTTCGTTATAGAACAATAAATATGTGGGACCCAATCATTGCTAGATGAACTACTACTACTGAGCTGTTGAGTAAAACTGAACTTATAGTAATTTGAGATATAAAACCTTTTTTTATTAGATTCTATCGTGATTCATTTTGGTGTTACTTTATTACATAAATTGAGACCTACGTCTCAGTTGCTTTTCAGCAGCACTGGTCTCGGGGAGAGCACCGTATAGGTTCAAATAACCTGAGCCAAATTTCGCCTTTGATTTTTGAAGATTAGTTCACCAAAAATAGGACATACAAAATCGGTAGATGACGCTACGTCGCCTCAAAGACGTATAAGGTGGGAAATTTGAATCATATCGGGCGTGTCTCGGTAGCCGAATTGGTCAGGCATTCCCCCTGTAAGGGAGAGACTGCGGGTTCGAGTCCCGCCCGAGAAGATTCTTTTTCCCTATGTATTCGATTTGTATAGTTAGCATGCTTAATGCTATAAAAAATCCTTCAATTGTTTGGGCGCAGTTATCAAAAAATCAATGTTTAAAAATGATTGTAACATCATTCATTGATTCCGATAGTTCGTAAAAAAAATCGGTAGATGACGCTACGTCGCCTCAAAGACGTATAAGGTGGGAAATTTGAATCATATCGAGCGTGTCTCGGTAGCTGAATTGGTCAGGCATTCCCCCTGTAAGGGAGAGACTGCGGGTTCGAGTCCCGCCCGAGAAGATTCTTTTTCCCTATGTATTCGATTTGTATAGTTAGCATGCTTAATGCTATAAAAAATCCTTCAATTGTTTGGGCGCAGTTATCAAAAAATCAATGTTTAAAAATGATTGTAACATCATTCATTGATTCCGATAGTTCGTAAGAAAATCGGTAGATGACGCTTTTTTTTTTTTTTTTTTTTTTAACCGTGGGGGAAAATCCTTCATGGATGTTATGCCGGACTCCTACCGACTAAAAACCCCCACGGTAACGCCCAGAAGCCTATGGATGGGAGCCCCGGGTAAGCCCTCGGAAGGATGTCCCAGGACTCCCATCAGACCTACGGCTACAATTGCGGCCTCGTCTCGGGGGTGGTTCGGGTGCTATCCCGCGTCTATGGGGGGGTTTTCGGGTGTTATCCCGCTTCTTTGGGGGGGGGGGGGGGCGTGCGTGAATCCCTCACGTCACGCTGCCGTCATGGGCCTGCTTCTGTAAAGACGGTGAGCAGCCAGCTCACCGTCCTCAGGCCCCCGGTTATGGAGGCCGATGGTCTTCGGCGAAGACACGTCGGCGGTGCCCAAGCCGCCGACTGCGGAACTCGGGTGGGAGAGTTTTCTCCCGCTCTCGCCCCGCCGCCTCTTTCACGAGCATGACCTGCTCACAGAAAGAGGCGGCGCAGTCCCACTTACTCCCGCTGGAGACCATGGCTCGCACCATGGTCTCGAGCGAGAGGGTGCCCACGCCCAGACCCACCACGAGGACCTGGCGCTGTTGCGCCCACGCCGTGCACTCCACCAGCGTGTGGAGCGCTGTGTCATCGCTGCGGTCCTCGCAGTGCTGACACTCGGCCGTGGTTTCCCGGTGTCTTCGCCACAGATACCTACCGAAGCTACCATGCCCGGTAAGTATCTGTGACAACCGGTAGGAGAGAGCACCGTGTCTCCTCTCCAGCCACTCGTCCATGACCGGTCTGACGGCCGCAATTGTGGCGAATCCCCCCTTTGGTTGCTCAAGTCGCATCTTCCATGTCTCCACGGTTTCCTGGTAGAGCTGGGACCGCTGGGCCTCGATTTCTCGAGACGCAGGCCATTGGCCCCGCTCCAGCGCCTCCTTGCGCCATATAAATAGAGACGCAAGGGCTCTCGCTTCCAGGTCCCATGGAGGGGTCCCGGCTAGGAGGCATGCCGCCTCACCAGAGATCGTGCGGTATCCCCTTATCACCCTGACGGCCATCGCCCTCTGTGGGCTCAGTAATCTAGCCACATTACTGGCCGTCAGGTTCTCCGCCCATACGGGGGCCCCGTATAGGGCCATACTTCGCACGATCCCCAGGTACAGTCTCCTGCAGGGGGCGTTGGGTCCCCTGATATTGGGCATCAGCCGCGCGAGTGCGGCTGACGCCCCCCTCAGTTTTGGGACCAAACTTCGGAAGTGATGTCCGAAGTTCCACCGGCCATCGAGCACGAGTCCCAGATACTTCATCGAGGGCTCGATGCCGATGCTGACGCCCCCTACCTGTAGGCTGGATCCCGCAGGTGGCCCCATCCGAGGTCCGTGGAAGCACAGAGCCTCGGACTTGTGAAGGGCGACCTCGAGACCCAGCCGCCGTATCCGACCCACGACTTGAGCAACCCCTGCCGTGGCCTTTAGTGCTGCATCTCGGTGCGTTGCTCCCCGCGCCGTAACGAGGGTGTCATCGGCGTAACACGTTACGGTGACCCCTCTGAGCAACGGACCACGCAGCACCCAATCGTAGCCGATGTTCCACAGGAGTGGCCCTAATACCGATCCCTGTGGAACACCGCACGACACATCCCGCCGACCCGGCCCTAGCCAACTCGGGTAAGTAATGGCCCTCTCAGAGAGATAGGCCCCGACAATTCGACGGAGGTAGGGAGGCACTCCATGGTAGATAAGCGCCTCCCTAATGCAACTCCAGGGCAGGGTGTTGAAGGCGTTGGCGATGTCAAGAGACACCGCCACCACCACCTCACCCTGTGAGACTGCTTCCTCCGTCAGGCCTCTAATGCGCATGATCGCGTCTACGGTGGAGCGCCCCTGACGGAAGCCAAACTGGCTATCCGACAGATCAGGCCCCACGCGTATGAGATGCTTGACGAGGCGTTGTGCAATAATGCGCTCAAAGAGCTTACACACCTCGTCGAGCAACACGATCGGCCGGTACCCTGATGGGGAATTTGCCGGCCGCCCCGCCTTTCGGATTAAGACCAGTTTCCCTGTCTTCCAGACCTTGGGGAACTGGCCTTTTTCGAGGCATGCGCTAAAGAGCCCTATAAGTCGAGGCCCAAGTTCTTCGAGAGCCAGGACCCATGCTCGGCCCGGAATGCCGTCGGGTCCAGGGGCGGTGTTTCTGCGGGATTTAAGCCGCAGTAGAGCCGCCCCTAGCTCACCCTCTGTGACTACGGGCACGTCGTTCTCGCTGCCTTCCGCGTTGGGCGCCTGAGACGGAGCCATGCACGGAGGAATGTGTTCCTCCGCTCTTGATGGGAACAAGGAGTCCAGGACCCCCTCCAGCGGTAGATGACGCTACGTCGCCTCAAAGACGTATAAGGTGGGAAATTTGAATCATATCGGGCGTGTCTCGGTAGCCGAATTGGTCAGGCATTCCCCCTGTAAGGGAGAGACTGCGGGTTCGAGTCCCGCCCGAGAAGATTCTTTTTCCCTATGTATTCGATTTGTATAGTTAGCATGCTTAATGCTATAAAAAATCCTTCAATTGTTTGGGCGCAGTTATCAAAAAATCAATGTTTAAAAATGATTGTAACATCATTCATTGATTCCGATAGTTCGTAAGAAAATCGGTAGATGACGCTACGTCGCCTCAAAGACGTATAAGGTGGGAAATTTGAATCATATCGGGCGTGTCTCGGTAGCCGAATTGGTCAGGCATTCCCCCTGTAAGGGAGAGACTGCGGGTTCGAGTCCCGCCCGAGAAGATTCTTTTTCCCTATGTATTCGATTTGTATAGTTAGCATGCTTAATGCTATAAAAAAATCCTTAAATTAGAAAGGATTTTTAATATAGGTACTTTCTGGGCACATTTGCTCAATGCAGCAGTTGATTAAAATTAAAACATTTATATTGATAGCGAAAGCAAATAAATGGCAGTTCTTTTTTACACGGCCGTCCATCACTAAATAAATAAATATTCCACAACATTCTACACAACGCTATCACTAAAATACCTAATATTAACTTGACCTCATAACTTTTGACTTTTGAATCCTGGTCTCGTGTAAATTCATGTCCTTTTTGATTCAATCAATAAAATTGATCAATCAGCCTATTGCAGTCCACTGCTGGACATAGGTCTCTCCCAATGTACACCTTGGCGTAGATACTACGTCCGTAGCTACTATTTAGGCCGGTGCTGACAGGGAACCGGTCAAACTCCTTGTCATGATATGTTGAAACGTAAGCCATCATAAATATAATGCTATAATATAATGTCAAATATGTCAGTTATCTACAAATTGATACTTTTAAAACAGTATTTACTACTTATAGGGGTATATTCAGCTCCGAGTCAACCTTTTGTTTAATTTCCGCAAATGTGTTTTTTAAAGAATATTAGAGCCGAGAGATTAGAGAATAATAATACAATGGCTGTAGAACAACCACATTTGCGGAATTATACCTTTTGCAAATGAATGCGGTTGTGGTTGTTATCAAGTGAAGCTCACAAAAGAGTCATTAGTGCTTTTGTTATGGAACTGAGTTATGCGGGCCTAATTAAACTAGCTGCTGAACCCTTTACCTGACGTGTCCTCGAATATTGAGTGATATTTCTCGAAATTCGTAAATATGTCAATAGAAGCTCGACAAGAAATTCTAGATGGTTTACTATTGTTGTTATACAAGTGAATTGTAAACAAATGCTTGGAACACTGCCGATCTAATTTTGTAAAAGAATAAATCTCTTTGAAGTCATGAAAATGTTCTAATTGATAATACCAGCATTTTTTATGGAGATCTTTTACTTTAAAATCTATTTTCATTATGGGACAATAAATATGTGGGTCCCTAGCTTTGATAGATGAACTACTGCTACTGAGCAAAACTGAACGACTTGAATAAATCTGTAAACGATCGATGTCTGTACATGGAAAGAAAATGAGAAAAATTGTTATAGGGGGACTTTATAAACGTAATAGAAGCCAAATCAACCTTTTTTGGAATTTTTGTCTGTTTGTCTGTTTATCTGTTTATCTGTTTGTCTGTGAGTTTGTGCACGCTAATCTCAGAATCGGCTGAACGGATTTGGTTGCGGTTTTCACTAATATATTGTGGTAGGCTTCACTTAACATTTAGTGTTTGTTTTATTGAAATCGGCTCATAAATAAAAAAAATATGTCAATAATAGCATATCACGGCTAACAATTTGTGATTGTGTGAATAGATCGAACCAATAAAGAAGCAACAATGCTTACAAGAAGATATTATTTCGGTCATAGGAATCTGAAGAACTTCGAGAGGCCAGAGTTCTACATCTCAGCCAAGTCAGATCAGGTTACTGCAAAATCTTCGGCACAGCAAGTGTCTCGATAGAATTCACATTTTTCTCGAACGATTTTCTCTCGAATCCAACAAATTAGTAGGCAGCTGGTTCAGTAAAAATACTCCTGGCTTTCATAATTAATATCATCACGCTATTATAATAAGGAATGGGACAGAATGTTTTTATGACATAATATGTAAACGTCTATTTCACACTATGATTTCATGGTAACTGTGGCTCAATACGTCTGCGGTGGACTTATAACTTAGCTGAGTCGCGTTCGAATCCATCTTAAATGTAATTTTCCTTTTTTATGGTTTTTTATTTACTTTTGTTTAACTTTTTTATTTTATTGTGTATTTGTTGTATTTTATTGTATTTATATTTTTATTTGAAGTAAAATATAAATTCTATGCTTAGTATTCTATAAGTAATACATAAAACTATGCTGTGTGACAGTAATAGTAGAACTGATTATATAATATTCTTAGATCTATACAAAATTCTTCATTTCGGAGATTGAAATAGTGGTTCCACCCGCCTGAGAAGTCATAAAACTGAAACTGGTATCCCCCATTGATACCGATTCCACCACATCGGGGCAAGCGCAATATTGGAATCAAAACGATTAAAATTTAACGGAGGAATGGGGCATTGGGGGTATTCTGGGGTTAGGTACCCCAGTATACCTGCCTTGGTTACCTATCATAAATAGGCGGTCTCAACGTGAAGAGCAGGGATTGCTTCGGCTAGGGTGATGGGTAGCCTAAGCTGTCACCATCAAAGCCGCGCTCATGGAGGAAGTAAATCTTTGCAACTTCTCTGAAGCACATTACGTATTCTGGGAGATAGTAGTCCCTATCGTATTACCGTCTCTACCATGGTGAATGTTCTGATGAGCTATTCCAATTAGTTCCACCCTCTCCTTTCCTACACAGGACAACGCATGCAAGGCTCAGATGTCATCCACATACGGATCAGAATATTCCATCAAGAACCAAGCGGTGACCCATTCCTATGTCACACCATTAAGACCTGAAATCCCTGCCAGCTCACGGTTTACTTCTTCCTACAGTCCTGGGTCCTTTAAGGGGGGCGTGAAAAGGCTTCTGATGATGCCATCAAGCTGAGTGCCACCATTGTTAAGATGGTACATGTTAATAATGGAGACCCTATTTCCGTGCCTTTGCCTTTAGCTTACCATCAGGCGAGGTGAAGTTAAATTGACGTGTCCTTTATAAAAACGCGGGATCTTAAAAAGAAGAAAACACATGTGTGTGTAGGGCAATACAGTTCTTAAGCTCCTGATAAAGAAATGAAGTCCTCAACCGCTTGGTCCGAGGTAGCATTATTTCTACCGTTCCTAGAGATTAGTTGAATGACTCCTAATAGGCTCTTTCAGTCGCCGTGGTGCGGTAGAAATAGTAAGATATAGCCAGAGGGACGTCCCTATGCAACTGCAGACATTATACATATTGCGCCGCTGCGATCTTATCGATTCCGTCTAATAAGTATCTAATAGTAAATACGTACAAAAAAAAAATTTTAAATGATAACAGTATGCCAGAAGATAGGTATATAAAAGATTGCTTGCTCCTATTGCATGCTCTTATTATATAAAAGAGACCGAATGTGGGCAGAGAAACACGCAGTTACGGTAAATTTATTCAGACCAAAAAATTTCGCCGCGTAGACATCAAATCCAGTGTTAATTTGGAAGTAGGTATCTACCTACATCATCTGTTGAACACAAGCTTACCAATACAAGGAATATATAGCAAAATGAGGCTATATGACCCCATCTCAGTCAATGCTCTCTTGCCCACTGCGCCCCTCTTCTCTACCTGTGTGTAAGGCAACGAACAACGATGTGACTGTGGTCGATGGAATTTATCATAAAACTGAAACTACCCACCATTGGCTCGGCAAAGAAGAGGACCACTGCTCACTGCCCAGGGCGTGCAAGGCTTCGGGTTTTCTTGAAACAATTTTCTGTGATACTTGATGTGTTTTTTAATTTATTCAGTTCGTAAGTGGTGGCAGCATATTTTAAGAATGGGAGGAAGGAAGAATATTTAAACCATTAAAACTGATGAACATTGCTTAGTCCACATTTAGCAATGTTCATCCACATACTTGATAATGATTTCGTCAGCAAAATATTGAATTTTACAAAATCCTTCCGCAATATTTTCCAAGCCTATAGAAGAAGCCTGTCTATTTTCGTTGTTTTCAGTAGTTTAGCCACTCAAAAAAGACTGTTTTCATAATATGTAATTTAAAAATACAGGGTGGAAGATGTCAAGCGTGTTTTCGAAATGATTTGAATACAATGTTGTTTCTTTTTTTAAATAAAGGAATGTTTCCTTTGTGTAAATTCACTAATTCCAGTATTTATAGTACTTCCGTTCCAGTTGGGATGAAAATCTTCCACCATGTATGCTTCCTCGTGGTCAAACTTTTTAGTCAAACTGATTTGACTATGAGGAATTACGTTTCCTCGTGGTCAAACTTATTTAAGGATCCTCCCTGTATTGCTATTTAGTTAAAAATGGGTACAGTCAATCAATAAAGTGTATATTAATATTTTTTATGCGAATTACGGAATTACGATTCCTCGTGGTCAAACTTATTTAAGGACCCTCCCTGTATTGCTATTTAGTTAAAAAATGGGTACAGTCAATCAATAAAGTGTATATTAATATTTTTTATGCGATATGCGATTAGCTAGAAGTGCAAAACTTTTAGTGGGTTTGACGCAGAATGGGCACTTCGCAAAATGGGCACTTCGCAAAATGGGCAATTCGCAAAATGTGCAGTACGCAAAATGAGCAGTACGCAAAATGAGCAGTACGCAAAATGAGCACTTTCGAAATATTATGCGGATAATGTAAAATGGTATGGTTTTTTTTTCATAAAGGTGACAGACAAGCGAGTAAAATTTTAAAATAATAATAGGCGCTTCGTAATTTTAAATAAGTATTTAATTAAGGTATTCAGCTGACGGCTGTAATTGTTAATATAATTGTTTAAATGTTAATGCATGTGAAAGTACCCTTTAATCAATATAAACTTAACTATACACATTTGACCAACTAACATTGTACACCGCTAATGCGGCATACGTACCTGTAATAACATTAAACAATAAATCAATCAATCAATCAATTACTTTATGATCAGGGGATGTGAACTCTCAATTTTTTTTTGTCGGGACAAAATAGCGTTTCTTTGTATTTTACAAGCAATGGTATAGAAAGTATGCAATTCCTCATAAAAAGATAGGAAATTGCATTTTAGGTTCTATTATATATATATAGAAGCATATTAGTTCCCTTCTATTATTATTTACTGTTAACATCGTAATATATAATAGTTTACGAGTGTAATTAATCCTCATGACTTAATTTGTGTATAGCACAAAAGGTTCATTTTTTTAAATAATATAAACGAAAATACTGAAACATTATTTTTATTTCCATACCATTTTACATTACCTGGATAATATCTCAAAAGTGCACACTCTGCGAATTGCCCATTCTGCAAAGTGCCCACTCTGCGAAGTGCACCAAATACGAAATGTACGAGTGCACCTTTTGCGAAGTGCACATTCTGCTTCAAACCCCTTTTAGTGCGCTGCGGAGTCGTGGTCACACCAGGCTGTTGTACTGGTGTGACCAACAGGAATTTATTTTACTCGTGGTCACACCGCCAATAATTAAATACAACACACCTTTTACCATGACTTGCCATTATCAACTAGTGCTGTTTAATCGACGACAGACTCTGTGGCATAACGGTAGTGAACGTAGCCGCTACGCAGGAGGCGCGATTTCCATTCCCGTGTTCCGTGTTGATTCAGTGTTAGTAACACTATTTTATTCTCAAGACCGGCTTTACCGATTTGGCTGAAAATTAGTAGGGATGTAGCGTAGTACTAGGAAACGGTTATAGGATACTTTCCATACTGGGAATAAGTTCCTGTGGGTCATGATCGCGGATCGTCACGGAATAAATATTTCTGTGAGCCTGGTACTTTTAGCATCGATTACTAGGCTCGCAGAAACGTCGTTTGCGGGATGTGTGTTTTTGTGAGCCTGGTGCTTCTGGAGCAATATTAGCATAGCTTTTAGAAGCTGATAAACTCCTCGAATATTGTTTCTTCAATAGTTTTTTGTAACTATTTACTTTATAAAGGATGTCATATTTGACGCTGAACGAACAAAAAGAACGAAAACTATGGGTGACGTCCCAAAACTGCTAATTTAAACAAAATTATTGTAATATTGCTTTAAGAGGTCATGGTACCAAAACACGAAGTAAGATTGAAATAATACTGCTTTAAGAGGTTGTGGTTGGCCCCCTGATCTTTAAAAAGCAAGAGCGAAATTTCGCTCATCTTATTTGAGGCTATACGGTGCTCTCCCCGAGACCATTGCTGCTAAAAAGTAACCGAGACGTATGTCTCAATTTAAGTAATAAAATAATACCAAATAAATAGCGACAGAATCCAATAAAAATAGTTTTATCTCAAATTACTATAAGTAGTTCGGTTTTGCCCTGAGCAGTAGTAGTCTATCTAGCAAAACTTTGGTCCCACATATTTATTGTTCCAAAATGAAAATAGGTTTTTAAAGAAAAGATCTCCGTAACAAATGGTGGTATAATGCACTAGGACATTCTCATAACCTCAAAAAGATACTATTTTTTGCCTCAAGGTCCAGGAGATTTAGTCCCAATATTATTTCCAGCGCGGCGGTGGGTGTTGTTCTCATTGCACCCGTGGTCATTAGTGCCGCCATTCTTTGGACCTTGTCCAGTTCTTTTTTGTTTCTCCCTATATTGGCTTTATGCCACCATGCTAGGGCACCGTGTAGGACTCTAGGCATTATTGTTGCCTTATAGATCCACAGTACTATAGCGGGTTTGATTCCCCATGTTCTTCTTATGGCTCTTTTGCATTGCATCATGGCCATTTTGGCTTTTGAGCATGCGTTGCTTATGTGAGTGCTGAACGTCAGTTTGCTGTCCAGCGTTACCCCTAGGTATTTAACCTCTTTCACCGTTTCGAGGTTCTGTCCACTTAGCCGTACCGGTTCAGCTCGTCCTAGTTTTCTTTTCCTCGTGAAGAGTACTAATTTGGTCTTGTCAGGGTTGAGGTTCAAGCCTTTGCTCCTCCACCATTCTAGTGCTATATTGAGTCCTCTGTTCATTATGTTGCATATGACGCTGAGGACTTTGCCTGTTATCAGAAGCACACCATCGTCAGAGTATACCTGTGTGTATATGTGCTCTCTGTTTATCTTGTTTACTAGCTCATCTATTAACAGGCACCATAGTAGGGGCGATAGGCATCCTCCATGGGGAAAGCCTCTCCTTGCTATTACCGTGCGTGTCGTTGCTGCTAGCTCGGCTTGTATCAGTCGCTGGTTAAGCGTGTTTTTTATCCAGCCTGATATATCTTTGTTTATGCATTCGCGGTCGAAGGTTTCCTCGATTGAAGCTGGGGTTGTCTTATCGAAAGCCCCCTCGACATCGAAGAAGCATCCTAGTGTGTATTCTGTGTTGCTTATTGACCTCTGTATCCTATTAACCAGGTTATGCAGTGCTTTTTCTATGGATTTGCCTTCCGTGTATGCATGTTGGTTATTATGGAGCGGAGATCCACTGGCTGCTATTTGTTCTCTTATTAGTCTATCTAGTATCTTTTCTAGGGTTTTGAGTAGGAATGAGGAGAGGCTTATGCATCTAAAGGCTTTTGCCTCTTGATAAGTCTCCTTACCAGGCTTTGGTATGAATACCGCCCGTACTTCCCTCCACTTCCTAGGGATATATTTCGTTCTGATGCTACTGTTGTATAGCTCCAGTAGGTCGTCTTCAATGTGCTTGATCGCTTTTTGGAGCATTCCCGGGAATATACCATCCGGTCCGGCCGCCTTGTACGGCTGGAATGATCGTATGCTCCACTGTAGGTATTCTTTGGTGATCAGTGTCTTTGCTTCAGTGTCCGTCGGGTTTCCTGTGTCCACGGACACGTCGTTGCTAGTGTATTCTACGCAATCTGGAAAATGTGTTTACAGCATTATTTCCAGTATACTTTCCGGGTCAGATATTAGTTCGTTCCCTCTCTTGATGCTACCTAGTTTGCAGGTATTGGTTTTGGGGAACATTTTGGCGAGTCTAGCTGCGTCAGGGTACTTCTCGACGCCTTCGCAGAAGGCTCTCCAGCTTTTCCTGTTCTCCCTTCTGCATTCTTTTTTAAAAATGTTTCTTTCTATTCTATAAGCAAGCTAGCTTTCCTCGTCACCCTTTCTGAGGGCTGTCCTGAGGGCTCGCCGGGTCTTTTTCCTTTTTTTCTCAAGTGCTTTTGTCCACCATGGTTGACCTTTTCCTGGTTTTATCTCCCTGAGTGGGCATGCCCTGTGATATGCCTTTTTGAGAGCCTCGTCCAGTCGGTTGGCTTCTCTTTCTATATCTGCGATGTTCTTAATTGTGTTGCGGGCTGCTGCTGGGGTCCACTTTTTTATTTGGTGTTCAAATGCGGTCCAGTCAGTTTTCCTCGCATTCCTTGTCATAATTTTCTCAATATCGGCTCCCAGACTGAAGGTTATCCGCCTGTGATCCGACTTTGAGTCCCTTTCATCCACTTTCCACTCTGTGATGTGCTTATCCTGTCTGTGGCAACGGTGATATCCAGCATTTCTTTGCGGTCCTTTGTGACGAATGTTGGGGTGTTGCCCTCATTTATTACGTCAAAACCTGCTGAACTACTAAAATCCAAGAGTATGTCACCTTTATCGTTGCAGTCGGTGCTTCCCCACACTGTGTGGTGGGCGTTTGCATCGCAACCTAGAATAATGGGAATGTTCTTACCATTGTATTTCCTTGTTATTTCTTCCATTTCTGGCAATGGTGGTTTGTACTCTCTTTCGCTTGGTAGGTAGGCGGAGACTATTAGCACCCTCACTCTTTCACCTGTATTGAACCGCATTGTTGCTGTGACGCTGGCTAGGTCACTGTAACAATCTGCCTTTATTAGCCCTATCGATCTTACCCTGCTGCTGGCGTATATGCATGCCCTGGGGGTAGACTCACCGCTTTCGTGGTAGATTATTTCTCCTCCCAGGGAGCTCAGCCCGGATACACGTCCTTTAACGACGTATGGCTCTTGCAGCAGAGCAATGTCTATTTTCTCATCAACCACGTGTCTGCAGAACTCAATCATAGCGTCACGGCAGTGATGGAGATTAACTTGAACTATTTTTATTTTCTTTGTGTGTTTTCGTGGTGTGTTGCTGTTTGTGTTCATGTGTGTGTGAGTGTGTTGCGTTTGTCTGTTAGTGTGTGTTACTGCTCCCGCCCTCTGTTGCATTACGCAGGTGGACTCTTCTCCATCCAAGGCGGTTGCAGTATTGCAACGCTCGGTGGAGGAGCCCGATCACTGCGCTGTGCGGGGGCGGGGTGTTCTGGGACGTCCGGACGTTGTTGTCGACGGGGTTCCCCAGTCCCAGGTATGGCCTCCTTCGAGGTTCCTGGTCGGGGATCGTTACTCTCGCGATCGTTACTAATCGAGGGCCCGCCGAAACCCACTGCGGGCTAAGGTGAGCTCTCGGTTATCATAGAACGGGGAGACGGAATGGCGATGGACGAGGCCACCGCGGCAATCATAAGAACCAGGTTAGTGGACCTGATAGAGTTGGCGGCACTTGGCGGAGTAAACGGCCGGAGCCTGCAATTCGTCGCCTCGGGCCTAGTGGCGAAAGGATATTTCCTGGTAAGCCCTAGGAACGAGGAGGCGATGGCGTGGCTCCTGAGCTGCGACTTCGGGAAGCTCGCCGGTGTATCTCTCAGGCCCAAGAAGCTAGACCTCTACAAGGTAGCAATATGGCTCCCCGGCAACGCAGGTGGTATAAGAATACAGCCTCTGGACCTAATCAAGATCCAGAACGGTGACCGGGAAAAAGACTTAAAGATTTCCGAGTGGAACCTTATCCGCAAGGAAGTACTCCCTCTGGGAGTCCGACTTGTGGTAGGTGTTCCCCAGATTGCGGCAAAGGACACTTGGCTCAACTACCAGGCAACGGTTGTTTACGTCCGTGCCCAGAGTAAGCCAACCCAGACAATACCAGCACCGGACATGTGCATCTGCCCTGTCCACAACAACACAAAGACACCGGTTGTCGAGCCTAGCGGCAGTACCGATCAGTCTGTTGCCCCGAAGGTGGGCACAACTGAAACAGGTACGCCGAACCTAAAGCGCTCTAACCAAAACAGCACACAACAGGCACCGCACACACAGGTGACGTTGGCTGTCGGCGAGAGTAACGATCCCCGACCAGGAACCTCGAAGGAGGCCATACCTGGGACTGGGGAACCCCGTCGACAACAACGTCCGGACGTCCCAGAACACCCCGCCCCCGCACAGCGCAGTGATCGGGCTCCTCCACCAAGCGTTGCAATACTGCAACCGCCTTGGATGGAGAAGAGTCCACCTGCGTAATGCAACAGAGAGCGGGAGCAGTAACACACACTAACAGACAAACGCAACACACTCACACACACATGAACACAAACAGCAACACACCACGAAAACACACAAAGAAAATAAAAATAGTTCAAGTTAATCTCCATCACTGCCGTGACGCTATGATTGAGTTCTGCAGACACGTGGTTGATGAGAAAATAGACATTGCTCTGCTGCAAGAGCCATACGTCGTTAAAGGACGTGTATCCGGGCTGAGCTCCCTGGGAGGAGAAATAATCTACCACGAAAGCGGTGAGTCTACCCCCAGGGCATGCATATACGCCAGCAGCAGGGTAAGATCGATAGGGCTAATAAAGACAGATTGTTACAGTGACCTAGCCAGCGTCACAGCAACAATGCGGTTCAATACAGGTGAAAGAGTGAGGGTGCTAATAGTCTCCGCCTACCTACCAAGCGAAAGAGACTACAAATCACCATTGCCAGAAATGGAAGAAATAACAAGGAAATACAATGGTAAGAACATTCCCATTATTCTAGGTTGCGATGCAAACGCCCACCACACAGTGTGGGGTAGCACCGACTGCAACGATAAAGGTGACATACTCTTTGATTTTAGTAGTTCAGCAGGTTTTGACGTAATAAATGAGGGCAACACCCAAACATTCGTCACAAAGGACCGCAAAGAAGTGCTGGATATCACCGTTGCCACAGACAGGATAAGCACATCACAGAGCGGAAAGTGGATGAAAGGGACTCAAAGTCGGATCACAGGCGGATAACCTTCAGTCTGGGAGCCGATATTGAGAAAATTATGACAAGGAATGCGAGGAAAACTGACTGGACCGCATTTGAACACCAAATAAAAAAGTGGACCCCAGCAGCCCGCAACACAATTAAGAACATCGCAGATATAGAAAGAGAAGCCAACCGACTGGACGAGGCTCTCAAAAAGGCATATCACAGGGCATGCCCACTCAGGGAGATAAAACCAGGAAAAGGTCAACCATGGTGGACAAAAGCACTTGAGAAAAAAAGGAAAAAGACCCGGCGAGCCCTCAGGACAGCCCTCAGAAAGGGTGACGAGGAAAGCTGGCTTGCTTATAGAATAGAAAGAAACATTTTTAAAAAAGAATGCAGAAGGGAGAACAGGAAAAGCTGGAGAGCCTTCTGCGAAGGCGTCGAGAAGTACCTTGATGCAGCTAGACTCGCCAAAATGTTCCCCAAAACCAATACCTGCAAACTAGGTAGCATCAAGAGAGGGAACGAACTAATATCTGACCCGGAAAGTATACTGGAAATAATGCTGAAAACACATTTTCCAGATTGCGTAGAATACACTAGCAACGACGTGTCCGTGGACACAGGAAACCCGACGGACACTGAAGCAAAGACACTGATCACCAAAGAATACCTACAGTGGAGCATACGATCATTCCAGCCGTACAAGGCGGCCGGACCGGATGGTATATTCCCGGGAATGCTCCAAAAAGCGATCAAGCACATTGAAGACGACCTACTGGAGCTATACAACAGTAGCATCAGAACGAAATATATCCCTAGGAAGTGGAGGGAAGTACGGGCGGTATTCATACCAAAGCCTGGTAAGGAGACTTATCAAGAGGCAAAAGCCTTTAGATGCATAAGCCTCTCCTCATTCCTACTCAAAACCCTAGAAAAGATACTAGATAGACTAATAAGAGAACAAATAGCAGCCAGTGGATCTCCGCTCCATAATAACCAACATGCATACATGGAAGGCAAATCCATAGAAACAGCACTGCATAACCTGGTTAATAGGATACAGAGGTCAATAAGCAACACAGAATACGCACTAGGATGCTTCTTCGATGTCGAGGGGGCCTTCGATAAGACAACCCCAGCTTCAATCGAGGAAACCTTCGACCGCGAAGGCATAAACAAAGATATATCAGGCTGGATAAAAAACACGCTTAACCAGCGACTGATACAAGCCGAGCTAGCAGGAACGACACGCACGGTAATAGCAAGGAGAGGCTTTCCCCAAGGAGGATGCCTATCGCCCCTACTATGGTGCCTGTTAATAGATGAGCTAGTAAACAAGATAAACAGAGAGCACATATACACACAGGTATACTCTGACGATGGTGTGCTTCTGATAACAGGCAAAGTCCTCAGCGTCATATGCAACATAATGAACAGAGGACTCAATATAGCACTAGAATGGTGGAGGAGCAAAGGCTTGAACCTCAACCCTGACAAGACCAAATTAGTACTCTTCACGAGGAAAAGAAAACTAGGACGAGCTGAACCGGTACGGCTAAGTGGACAGAACCTCGAAACGGTGAAAGAGGTTAAATACCTAGGGGTAACGCTGGACAGCAAACTGACGTTCAGCACTCACATAAGCAACGCATGCTCAAAAGCCAAAATGGCCATGATGCAATGCAAAAGAGCCATAAGAAGAACATGGGGAATCAAACCTGCTATAGTACTGTGGATCTATAAGGCAATAATAATGCCTAGAGTCCTACACGGTGCCCTAGCATGGTGGCATAAAGCCAATATAGGGAGAAACAAAAAAGAACTGGACAAGGTCCAAAGAATGGCGGCACTAATGACCACGGGTGCAATGAGAACAACACCCACCGCCGCGCTGGAAATAATATTGGGACTAAATCTCCTGGACCTTGAGGCAAAAAATAGTATCTTTTTGAGGTTATGAGAATGTCCTAGTGCATTATACCACCATTTGTTACGGAGATCTTTTCTTTAAAAACCTATTTTCATTTTGGAACAATAAATATGTGGGACCAAAGTTTTGCTAGATAGACTACTACTGCTCAGGGCAAAACCGAACTACTTATAGTAATTTGAGATAAAACTATTTTTATTGGATTCTGTCGCTATTTATTTGGTATTATTTTATTACTTAAATTGAGACATACGTCTCGGTTACTTTTTAGCAGCAATGGTCTCGGGGAGAGCACCGTATAGCCTCAAATAAGATGAGCGAAATTTCGCTCTTGCTTTTTAAAGATCAGTTCACCAAAAATAGGGCAAAACTAGAAAGGATTTTTAATATAGGTACTTTCTGGGCAAATTTGTTTAATCGAGTTGATTAAATTCAAAACATTTACTTTAAAAGCGAAATCAAATAAATTGCAGTTCTTTTTCACACGGCAAAGAACCAAAAATGAACTTGACCTCATCACTTTTGACTTTCGAATCCTGGTTTCGTATAAATTCATGTCCTTTTTGATTTAATCAATCGATCAATTAGGCTATTTTAGTCCACTGCTGGACTGGTTTTAAATAATGAGCTTCAAATAAGACTTTATGCTCAAGTGCAATCGCGCTAAATTACCGAGATCTCACCCATTTTTCTCGTTAAAAAGGCCGAAATTTCGAGATAACGAGATTTCAAGCTCCAGATTGTAATTCCTACTGATGCATGAGGCTCCGCCCGCGTTGATGTCGGTTATATCGGACTTTTGCCCATATCTACGGTTCTGCTTAAGCGTTTGCTATCAAACATATTTATTTATTTATTTATTTATTTACACTTTATGCACGTTGTACATAGGCGGACTTAATGCCGTAGGCATTCTCTGCCAGTCTACCTTAGGGTGGTGCAGAGCTAGTACGAGGTAGGCGCATATTAATGTGAAAGATTCAAAGTGATGACATTTCGACCGATTTTAGATATTGAAGACTTACTTATACTTACATAAACAGTACATAGACCTACATATAAAATACATCTGACTGATAAACATATAATATATAACCCATAAATAAACACAAATAGAATATAACATATATATATACATATATATATATATATATACATACATAAATTAGAGTAGAAATATCATTATCGTTATGACGATGATTCTGCCAATTCCGTGGTGATCAGTTGCCGTACCCTGGACTTGAACACATTACAGCTCGTGCTCTTCCTGATCTCCAGAGGAAGCGCATTCCACAGACGAACAGCCTCAACAAAGAAAGAGGAGCCTAAAAAGTTCGTTCTATGAGAAGGAAATGCGAGGAGCCGGTTGTCATTAGAACGAAGATTCCTAACATTATTGGAACTTAAAAGTTTAAAATAGGAAGTTAAGTAAGTTGGGATAGTGGGAGAGTTGAGGATATTGTAAAGAGTAGTAAGTGCGCGCAACTTACGGCGAGGACGGATAGTTAACCAACTAAGTTGCGAGCGGAAAGAAGACACGAGGTCATATTTACGAAGGTTAAAGATGAATCGAATGCAGTTATTGAGAAGACGGTCTAATTTATCGAGGAGGTCTGCATTCAGGTCAAAATAGCACACATCACCATAGTCTATTAGAGGAAAAATTAAACATTGGGCCAACGTAACTTTTGTCATTGTTGGTAAGAAGTTCTTTAGGCGATACAGAACTCTCATTCTACCCGTAATTTTCTTACTCATGTTCGTTACCTGCACACGCCAGTCAAGGTTGGAGTCAAGGTGGAGTCCCAGGTCTTTTACTGAGGAGCTGAAAGGTATTAGTGTCCCGTTGTATGTAACTGGTGGAAGTGTAGTGGTATCGACTCCACTCATCAACCTACCGCTGCCCACTATAATGGCCTGACACTTCAATGGGTTTACGGCTAAACCAAATTTAGTAGACCAGTTTCCCAAAGCTTCCAGATCTTGATTCACCTCGCTTATGGCTCGGGAAATCTCATCAACAGGTGCTTGGGCGTACAGCTGCAGGTCGTCTGCATACAGATGATACGCACAACGAAGATTGTAAGTAGCAAGATTAATAAAGATAGAAAATAATAATGGGGACAGAATACCGCCTTGAGGGACACCAGAGGTGAGATCACACCATTTCGATGTGAACTCATCAATGCGAGTACATTGCTGGCGCCCCTGAAGATAATTTGAGAAAAAATCCAGTGCATCCGCTGAGATCTTAAGATGGGAAAGTGTTGCCAACAAGATTTCGTGATTGATTGTGTTAAAGGCATTGGAGAAGTCCACCAAGACAAGCACTGTTACCTTAGTGGCCTCCATGCCAGTTCTTATATCACCTGTAACCTTTAAAAGAGCAGTGGTAGTGCTGTGACCAGGTCTGAACCCCGACTGTAGCGGGCTTAACAGACAGTTCTGATGAATGAACGTAGAGAGCTGTTTTTGCACACAGGCCTCAAGCACTTTAGACAAAAAAGGGAGAATAGATATGGGACGGAAGTGGTTGGGAAGTGTTGCATTTTGAATTTTAGGTAAAGGAATCACGTAAGCTTTACGCCAAAGGGAGGGGAAAGTTCTAGAGTAAAGACAAAAGTTAATTATATGTGAGATGGCAGGAAGCAGGTGATCGATAATTGTCACTATCATACGACGGCTAATATTATCACAACCTAGTGCGTTGGATTTAATTGACAGGGTTATCTTTTTGATGTCTTCGGTTGCAACTGGAGAAAGCTTAAAGGTGTCTATATCGGGACTAATAAGGCCAGCGATGTAATTTAATGTACGACATTTGGTTTGGTGATCAATAGGTGCAGTAGAGGAAAAATGTTGATTCAGGTCATCCAAACCAACTGTCAACTGTTTGTCCGCAAGTTGTTTGCCAATACCCAGAGTACCAAGAAACCTCCAGATGCTAGCAGGTGAAGATGAGTTAATATTGTCGTGAATGTGTCGGCGTTTAGCGTTGCGTATCATCTGGTTGCAGCGATTCCTTGCGGTCTTAAAGCGGTTCCAGTTCTCTTCAGTGCGGTTCTTCCGAAATTTCTGAAAGGCGCGATCCCTACGCCCCATTGCGCCTCGAACCTCAGATGTCATCCAAGGGGCCGGTGGACGTTTAAGTTTTACCCTACGGACAGGAGCATGCACATCGTAGAGATTGAGAACAGCTTCGTTGAACACCGTAACTTTCTCATCGACAGTGGGTGCAACATCTAGGGCATCCCAATTTAACAATGAAGCATCCCGGTGCAACTTGTTCGTGTCCATGCGTCCAAAACTTCGCAGAAATACAACCTTGGGACGGAGTTTGGGAGGCTTTATCTTGTAAGAGATATAAATAAGGTCGTGGCGCGAAAAAGCTGGTGCTGGCATTTGGCCGTGACTAAAAACGTGGGCAGCGGATGAGGTTAGAATGACGTCAAGCCAGGTATCTTCGACCAGGATGTTGTGATGAGTAGCTTGTAAGGGTAGAATAAGGAGGTTAGCTGACTCAACAATGTCACTAAGTTTACGAGCCTCTGATGACTGGGAATTTAGCAGGTTAGTATTAATATCACCCATGATGATGTGATGCATATAAGGTGACCCCAAGGAGTCCAGGACTGTTTCCAGACTGGAGAAGTAGTTGATAGAAGGAGGGCAGTAAACAACTCCGAGAACCAGTTTGGTTCCACTGATTTGTACTTCAAGGAACAAAAATTCTGCATCAGCACTGTACTCTGGTCTCGAGGAGGCTAGGATTTTATAAGGGAGAAAGCTACGGAGGTAGATGGCAACACCGCCTCCTCCCTTATTAACACGATCGTTGCGAATAAGTATGAAGCCAGGAAGACTGTAAGAAGTAGATGGTAACTCCGGTTTGAGCATGCTCTCAGAGATCAGGATTGCATGGACGTTAGTGTTGGCAAAAGCTGCCACCAGATCACTATAGTGAGCTGGTACGCTCTGGGCATTTATATGGCACACATTCAACTGGTTCTTTGAATTAAGTTCAAAGGTCTGTTGTAGGCGGTCACCTAGCGTTTGAGGTATGGAGCTGTAGCTGGTATCACTTGAAGAATCAGATAAATCATTGGCAGAATAAAACGAATCATCATAGTTAGATAACATATAAAATAAAAAATAATATAAAATAAGTATGTATGAAGAATATAAATATAACTTATATAAATATTATGAATATATATGCTAGTTTTGTGAGTACTAATGCGACGTTGCATCTCTGCACCACCCGCCAGCTAACACAACACATGTCAATAAAACAAAAAAAAAAAAAACAACAAAAGCATGATCACGTCGTCCGCAACAAAATGCAACAGTTTGTTATACTTATAATTGAAATTATGAGAGATGGAACGCAACCCGTCGAACCCGTCCTGTCACAGTTGTCACTTACAGTGACATGACACTTTTGACAGCAGTTTGTTAATGTGCCGGTGGTGTAAACATTATTATTAGGGGAAGTTACAGAATGTTACTACAAGTTATATATAAGAAAAAATAATGATAATAGAAGTGAAAGAAGGTAGTAGGGAGCAAAATAATATATAGTGAGGTATTCTAAAGTACAAGCGAGTTAATAATAATTGCATACCTGAGTGATAGTTCGACGGATTGCGTGATTAACGAATGCACTACAACAGTTACACTTTACGTGAAACGTTCTTATTTCCGGTGGATGAAGTAACACCGGGAAGCCTAGGATGCGCCTTAGCGAGAGACTCGTATTACAAATGATAGGTCTGATGAAGGCCTTTGTAAAGCAACCGAAACGTATTTCTCAATTTATGTAATAAAATAACATTCAATAAATCGCGACAGATCCAATAAAATTATCTTTATTTCAAATTATAACAAGTCGTTCAGTTTTGCTCAGTAGCAGTAGTTCATCTATCAAAGCTAGGGACTCACATATTTATTGTCCCATAATGAAAATAGATTTTAAAGTAAAAGATCTCCATAAAAAATGTTGGTATTATCAATTAGAACATTTTCATGACTTCAAAGAGATTTATTCTTTTACAAAATTAGCTCGTCAGTGTTCCAAGCATTTGTTTACAATTCACTTGTACAACAACAATAGTAAACCATCTAGAATTTCCGCTCGATCTCCCTGTCCCCTAGCCACGGATGGGACACTCCTCTTTTGGCCTCATACAATGAGGCCACCTCCCGAACTCGGTGGTTCAGAGGGAGTATGCCAGCCAACAGCAACGCTGAGTTCAGGGAGACCGTGCGGTAGGCTTTGGTTAATTTCTGTCGAACACCCGTTGCACCGCGCTCAGCTGCTTCTTGACGCATACTTTATCAGACGCCTCGTACCAAGCACAGGCCCCATATAGGATGGTGGGCTCGATAACAGCCGTGTAAATAGTCCGGATGACCTCGGGGTGAAGCCCTCAGGAGATCCGAGCTGTTCTTGCTAATTTTTTATAAATATTTATGGCCTTGGTACACACTTTTTTAATATGACTGTTGAAATTGAGTTTACAGTCTATAGTAAGCCCTAGAATTTTAATTTCTTTGGAAAGGGCAATGCCTACCCCACCCATGGTCAGGCGTGGGTTGTCATAGTTCTGCTTGTTGGTGATCACCATTGCGCAGGTCTTGTGCGGAGCAAATTTCAATTTGTTTTTGACACCCCACGCCCGAACACGTTCGAGGGCGGCATTGGCCCGTCCTTCAATCTCGAGGGCAGTTTCCCCGTCGAAGACGAGAACCACGTCATCTGCGAAGGCCTGTACGTAGCTTCCGTCCTCACCGAGGAGACGAAGCAGGGGATCCAATAGTAGGTTCCACAACAAGGGACCCGTTATCGATCCTTGGACACACCCTTTTTGGGTTCCTCTTTTGCACTCTGCCCCTGCATACCTTACCCGCACTGTTCTCTCGCTGAGGTAGCTACTGACAACTCGCCTCAAGTTTGCGGGACATTTTTCCTCTGCTAGTCGAGTTATGATGGCCGGCCACCATGCGCTATCAAAGGCGCCCTCTATATCCAGGGACACTAACATGACGATCCTCTTTTCATAGAGTCCCTCACGCACACGTCCAATTATGTTATAGAGGGCGTCGTCGGTGCTCCTACGTGGCATAAAGCCGTACTGGCGAGTACTAATTCGCGGATGTAGGAAAAACTTGAGCCGAGCTGCCAGCATTTTCTCGTACAGTTTCCCTAGCACAGGCAAAAGCCCAATCGGTCTGTACGATTTGGGAGAACTGTTCGACTCCTTGCCTGGCTTCCGAAGTGCGACAACTGTCGCTTCCTTCCAAGCATTGGGGAAGTATTCGAGAGCCAGGCATTTGTTCATCAGCTCCAAGAACAGTGCCGGTGCGCAGTTAATAGCGTGAGTGCAAATGTCGGCCGTAAAGCCGTCAGCCCCCGGTGCTTTTTTGGGGTTAAAAGAGTCTAGCGCATCCCTGAGTTCGCCGCCGGTAAATGGCGGGTCGCAAAGGTCATCTTCCCTCCCGTCATTAACCGTTTTGGCTAGCGCGCGATTTATCCTGTGATCCGCGTCGTCCTCTTCGTCTCGGTCCTCCGGATAGAAGACTGAGGCGAGGAGACCCGCGGAGTCACTTGCGTCCAATGTTACCCCATTGTGCTGTAACGGTGGATCTTCTTCCCTTGCTGTGGACCTCCCTATCACCCTATAAATACCTTCCCATAACCCCTCCTTATCTTGCTTAGTGCAGAACTCCTTCCAACTCGCAGTTTGTGCTAATTTTACCTCCGACTCGTACCTGTCCTTCCGCTCCAGGTACTGCATTACGACCCACTGCCTCCGAACCGGAGCAGCGCACCTGACTCGGCGCCTGAAGGTAACGACCTCCTTCTTCATCTGGTGGAGCTTCTCCGACCACCACAGCATACTAAGCGTTTCCTTGTTGGTCTTTTTTGGGATGCTTAGTTCGCAAGATGTTGTGATGCATTTGTTAAGGGTATGTAATTTCTCTTCCATTTCCTCTGTAGATTTTACGTGTTTTATGACTTCCACGTCCAGGCCATTTTCCACCAAGGAGCGGGACATTTTCTCATGAAAATTATCCCAGTTTGCTTTCTTAGTGTTAAATAGCCTGGTTGTTCTACTAATATTAGAGCCCTTGGATTTTATTAAATTTAATTTGAATAATATGCCGATGTGATCGGAGCTAGCCACTATGTTATCGTCGGTCCTCCAGCCGCCGGCCAGTCCTAATAGGTCGCCCGAGCAAGCAGTGACGTCGATATAACTGCAGTACCTTTTGCCCCCCCTTGACAGTGTCGAAGGTGGGCACCCCCTCGTCTACATTGAGGACGTGTAGTTTCAGCTCTATGAGCGTTCCCAACAGATCTTCCCCCCTGTCATCCTCAATTGGACTTCCCCACCAAGCGCTCTTCGCATTAGCGTCACCTCCAAGTATAAGCCGGTCATTGCCCAGCCTGGATACAACTCGTTTGAGCTGAATCAGGTGCGGGCCTAGGGGTTTATCGGGTTCAACATAAAGAGAGACCAGGGTGACCTCCCAGGCACTGGTACGAATCCTCACCACCGCCATGTTGTCGGTGGTGAGTTGCGGGCACTGTACTACGTCCAAGTCCGGATCGAACACGGCAATAGCCGCCTTTACAGTGCCCGCACCTGGTCCAGTGTTCTGGAAGATACGTACTCCCCGGTATCTCTTCATTTCGCCCCTGACGGGGTCCCTATATGGCTCCTGGATGAGTGCGACTGACGCCCTCATCCCGGCAGCTGTCAGAATGAAGTCATCAGTCGCAATTATTTTCTTTTGGAGGTTCGCCTGCAGCACCACGTAGTGAGAGTCATTCCTGGGGGCGCCCTTAGCAATACTGCGTGGCGGATCGCGCTATGTCATCCCACTTTTGCCGGACCGGGCAATGCCGGTCAAATGCATTGTGCGCTGTGTCGTCGCATTTTGCGCGCCAGGGTTCGGCTCCTGCCCTATACATAGGGCAGTCTACCCTTAAGTGCTGCTCACCACAGTGGCTACATCTGGGCTCTGCCTCTTTGCAGAAACGACGACTATGCCCATAGCCCAGACACTTAGAACATTGCACGAGTGGCGATTGATCTGCCACTCTGATTGGCTGGATTGTGCACTGTCCCTTGCTCTAAAGCTTTGCGCCAGATTGTGGGAGACACTTGTAGCACAACGTGGACCGTGAGCGGGTTCCTAGCGCTTCTGCGGAACTTGATGGATACTCTGTCTTGGGACGGATCTAGTTCCCTAAAAATGTTTTTATTTCTGGCCCTAAGGGCAGCTAACAACTCGTCGTCCTTGTACGACTTTAGGACGCTGTAGAGGATAAGCAGGGGGTCCTTATTATCGACTGTCTCCACATTAAGGGTCCCCTGACGCCCCTCCAGCGCCCCTTTTGCCTTCGCCCGCTGTTCCGCAGTTTTGTACCCCAGGACGACCTTACGGTCTCTGGCTTTCCTAATCCGCTCCACGGTAATCCACTCGTCGTTTTCTCGCGCGACCCGCCTCAGATCATTTAGTGCGGTTGGGTTAGGATGGGTATCTTAGGATGGGTGGGTTTTTGGGAGGTGGTTTGGGGTGGGGAGAGATTTTGGGTGAGGGAGGGGGATGGGGGGATGGGTTTATTGGGATGGGTGGGTTATGGAAAGTGGGTTTGTGGTGAGGAGAGAGATTATGGGATGGGAGATGGGAAAAGGGGGGGCTTCGACCGAGGTTTCTGTTACATCTGTTTCTTATGGAAACTAGATCAAACAGCAGGCGACACCTCGTGCAGGATATCCTCTGGTCTTGCCGTGGGGATCTGTGCGACTGTTGCGCTCCCCCCATGGCCTTGCTACCCTCAGCACTGGAATGATGCTGAGAATAAGGCTTCACCTAGTCCAGGCGCAAGGTCCCCGGACTGGTTCCACCCCGCCCAACCTCCATGTTTACACCGAAACTTACTAAAACCATTATTTCACAGTCCGCTGGCCTGTTTGTCCTTTACTACAAGCATTGGCAATACTTCATGCTGCGTCATACGTTCTATTTCATCATCTCAGCTTCACTCATTCGTGGCTGAAGCTGTGAAAGCCGTGAGTAAGCGCCAGCGCGCGTTCGCCTTTATTTATTAACATGTTACGTTATCATTGACTTGACTTATCTATCTGTTCATCGTGAAACATATTCATCTAAGTATCATTAATGTATACAAAGATAAGTATATGAATCATTTGTGGCCCTGAAAAGGGCCATTTGGGCGGTGGCGCAATAGTGCCAGAGTTCATGAAGTACATGAAACTGAAACGCGTAACGCTCGCGCATACACACACGAGCCAAACGCTTAAGCGCGTTCACCTCTGATGCTGCGCGCCAATTGGATGTCCTTTTAGGGCGTGTGATAATTAGGACATGTGATAATTAGTGCATGTAATAATTAGTACATGTGATAAAGGCTAGCAATGATTATGACAAATTATGTTATGGTAAGTGGCTTTATGGGAAACAAAGCTTCTAGCACGTGACTAATATAGCAAATAAGAGTAGGGCAAATGAATTAATATTTATTTGCCCTACCCTTACGTCACATAATATTACGGTTGTTGACTATTATGGCAAATGATATTAGGGCAAATTAAATTCGGGCAAACGGCGGTATACCCTATTACTTGACGAAACAGCTTTACCTAACTTTTACACATGAATGCTTAGTTTTCGTATCTTTTGTGGTTGATCAACCTTTGTAATAGCTGCTTCTACACACTTATTAAGTTGATAGTCCAACCTCCTCCTTTCAATTTTGGGTTGCAGGGCTTGTGGTGTCTGTACATCATTTAGTATTGTGTCTTTTTCTTTTAGGTTCCCAGATTTCTCGCTAGCACTTTTTAACACTTGTCTATATTTTTTTAGTTTCTGAGAGTCTATGTCATTACTTTTATAACTTCAGATTATTTATATAACCCTGTTAACACTGACACTTTTTATGAATTAGGGTGCGGAATATCTAGGTTATTTACTTTAGGGTTCACTTGTGCATCAACAACGAAACAACTTTCTTTAACTTCTTCTCGTAAATACTTAGTTTTTGCCTCTTTTGTGGTTGTTCGTCTTTTGCAACAGTGGTTCAACGAACTTTGTTAAGTACGTAGTCAAACGACTTCTTTTCAATTTTACTTTGGGGTGTTTGTAACATCTTTTAGCCTATTATATTTTTCTTTTAAAGTATCCGTTTTCTCACTGACATTTTGTTACACTTGTCTAAATTTTTAACTTTCTGAAAGTCTGTATTTTTTTAAAATTCAGATTAATTTTTATATTTAATTTAATGCCACTATTAACATTTCTATTACGATTATTACCTGTGATTATCACAAGCATTTTTAATCACTTTTATGCATATTTATGCTTAACATTTCCAGGCGTACTATGATATGATATTTTTCCAACTGTTTTACTATACCGGAGGCTTTATAACGAAATTTTAAATTGGCATTGAACTCTTTATCGTCACTCCTTTTCACGTTTTTATTTTTTTGTCCTTAGTTTCCCCATCGGTGCTGTCACAATAAACCACTATTTCTTTGCTTTTACACGTCCTTTGTCTTGAGTTAAGTCTCTTACTGTTCGTCACAGCATTTGCACTAAAAAACCCTTCACTTTAATACCTTTGATCTACACGACCAGAGCTGTTCGTTGGGACCTTTAGATGCTTTTCAAGAAGTAGGGTCTAGCATATCAGCATGCATTACTTTAAACAGTTTTACTCAACTTTTACTCATGAATGCTTAGTTTTTGTATCTTTCATGGTTGATCAACCTTTGTAATAGCTGCTTCTATATACTTATTAAGTTCGCAGTCCAATGTCCTCTTTTTAAATTTAGGTTGCAGGGCTTGTGGCGTTTGTATATAATTTAGTATTTTGTCTTTTTCTTTTAGGTTTTCGGATTTCTCGCTAACACTTTTTAACACTTGTCTATATTTTTTTACTTTCTGAGAGTCTATGTCATTACTTTTTTTATAACCTCAGATTATTTTTTTTGGTTAATACCTGTTAACACTTAGAAACTTTTTGTGAATTAGGGTGCGGAATATCTAGTTCATTTACTTTAAGGTTCACTTGTGAAGCAACAACGAAACAAGTTTTTGCCTCATTTGTGGTTGTTCGTCTTTTGCAATAGTGGTTCAACGAACTTGTTAAGTTCGTAGTCAAACGATCTCTTTTCAATCCTGCGTTGCAGGGCTTGGGGTATTTTTACAATATTTAAGATTTGTCTTTTTCTCTTAAATTATCTTATTTCTTAGGCTATCTCACTACCACTTTTTTGATACTTGTTATTTTTAACTTTCTGTTGTCTTTTTCATCATAACTTCAGATTTACTTTTAGAGGACGTGACACTTTTTTGGGATAGTTTGATATGCTGGTTTTTAAATTGGTTTATAATCTTTATCGTCACAGTGCTTTACTTTTAGTTTTTGTTGTCTTCACTTTCCTTATCGCTGCTCATAAAGCACTCACTCACTTTGGTATAACAAGCTGCAGCCGAGCAGTTTGGAGCAACCTGTATAATTCGGAGATGGCTCTATCGGTTGATTCAATTTCCATGTCTCAACGACTGAAATGTTCTTTGTCTGGTTTGATTTAATTAATTTCTATTTTACCTAATAAAAAAATGTCTTAGCTTAGGTCTTGATTTGTGTCAGGTGTTTCATTGTTTGTCGTATTGCACTGCATCGTCTTCGCAGAAGGGTTTTGGTACATCCACATTGCTTGTATGTTGCATACATGTACTTATATTTCACATTTCGCCATCTATGATTTTCGGTCCCAAGTAATATAGAACCTATTGCCATCAAGCGGGCATTTTGTTATGCGCTGTATGTTTACTATTAGATGGAGAGTCCCTTAGTCGCCTTCTACGACACTTATGGGAAGATGGGATTGTCTTATACTTTTCCACCGGGAACCAGCACCGGTAGGTACGTTTAAATGAAGACCAAGTTTGTCTTGGCCACTCAGCAGTATTATATCACTGCCTTCTCCATGGTTCTGCATATCAAAAATCTAAGACTGACTATTTTAGCCATCTGCAAGCGTACCAGCGCTGTAGCAGTCAGAAGGCCGGCCAGGGTCCCAGCTTCATTTGATAACGCTCAGTCGGAAGAATAATCTTCAGTCTTCTTGATTCTATTCGATTTTTTGCTTTCTATATCTTGCCTCACTTCTGCAAGCATGTGCTCGAAGGAGTTATCATCATTCCTTCGAACAGGCGGTGCCATAACACCGTAGAATTCACTCTCTCTGTATTTCTCTTCCATACCATCTGGAAAAAATATTCATAGCTGTAGCATTTCTAACTAAATCATTAACGTTGATTTTACATTTTTATCCATATCCTTACTTAATATTATAAATGCGAAAGTAACTCTGTCTGTCTGTCTGTCTGTGTGTATGTTACGCTTTCACGCCTAAAACACTGAACCGATTTTGATGAAATTCGGTATAAGGGTAAATCAGACCTTGAGAAAGTACATAGGCTATGTTTGGTCGCGATAACCGACATCGACGCGGGCGGAACCGCGGGCAAAAGCTAGTATTAAATATATTCTTACCGAAGTCTGTATAGCCCCGTCTGTTGAAGCATCTTCTAGCACCGAAGCCAATGGTATATTGAGGTAATTTGGCAGCTGACTCTACAGCTAAACATGCTTCACGGTCGCATTGGTACGTCACAAATCCATAGCGGGAACTGCAATGCAATGAAGTCAGTTTTAGATCGTCTCAAAATTAGATTACAAAGTTAACCTAACTTCTAAGGAGCTACATAGAGCAAGTGAAAAATTCTCGATGCATAGAAGTGTTCATTAGATATCAATCAATTAGCCTGTTGCAGTCCACTGCTGGGCATAGGACTTGCCAATAATGCCATAACGTGCCAAAATAAATGTGTATTAATTAGAATTTCCTTATAAATATCAATCTAATACAAATTTTACAATGCTGACAATTCTGTGCAGATTATTTATTGCACGTAGTTACTTTCTATTTATACCTTTATATTATTAGTGTAAGGTTTATAGTTAATCAAATACAATAAGATACTCACCCATCCTGCTTTCTATGCAGATGAACATCCGTGATAGTACCAAACTTGGAAAATAACTTCCTGAGGCGGTTCTCGTCGATATCTTTCTCCAACCGACCCACGAATACCATCCGCCTTTTTTTAAATTGCCTATTAAAAATAAAAAAAATGATCAATATTCTACACAATCTACAACTAAAGCATACCTACTTCAATTGAATTTGTCCGTTACTTTTTGAACTACCTATTCAAAACGGCTAAAATCAAGAACGACTATTTTTATTTTGTCCATTATTATGAATTAATGAATACATAATTGAACTATACAAAGTATACATACCCATTCTTTGAACTGCCATCTTTGCAACCTTGCCTCTGTTTTCTGTCTTGGTTTTGAGAGCCTGCAAATCGATTCGAATTCTTTGAGTCTTTGGATGACCTCGAGTCTCTGGATGATCTTGAGTCTCTGGATGACCTTGATTTACTAGATGACCTGGAACAAAAAGAAACAGATCTTTGTTTATCGACATAAAAAAAACCTAATGCATTCCATGAATTCTTTACATTAATCGTTTATATTAGTTATGACTACTCACTTATGCAATGCATACCCATATTCATGAATTACGTAAAAAATATGTATGACATCTTAGATGGTATAATGATATGTATGATTTGAATGCACGATGTGCAGTACTTTATATAATGTAATATATTATGTATTATATCATGCACTTTCAACCAAGAAACAACAATAAACTCAAACCTATCAATATCAAGCCCATGATCATACACCCGATGGTCCTATACCAGTTGACTAAATCCAAATTACCGCTTCCATCCAATTAAAACTCAGAGCAGACATACTATATATGTAACATAACATAACATAAACTCACGCCTGTATTCCCCGAAGGGGCAGGCAGAGGTGCTAGCACCCACATTTCGCCAGTTTAATGTAATAGGTGGCGAGCCTATTGCCATTATATGTAAATTATTATTATTTTTTATTATTATATGTAAATAGTATATAATAGTAAAAGCTCACCTAAATGTCGAACCGCAGCTTCCGGAGACCGTTGACTTCCCGATTGGCGGAGGTAGTGATTTAGATGTGCTCTCCACACCATTCGTATGAGGAACTGCTTTAGATTTTAGTGGAATCTTAAACTCGGCTACAGGCATGGCCAACTGAGTAGAAGGTCTTGAGTGTGACCGTGGAATTTCTGATCTTTCACGCTTAGCTGATGGAGAATTTCTCTTATAATGTGGCGATCGTGACCTTAGTTTCCCCCCGGCTGTAGGATAACGGTCACGAGATTTTGATTGACTCCTACTACGCGAGCGTTTTGTGCGACCACGAGAAACAGATCTTGATGTTCGTCTGTATGATCTATCTTTTGAACGAGACCTCTTTTTCTCTTTTGGGTCTTTTTCCACTCTTTCAGTTCGCACCTCTTTAGGTTTTACCCCACGTTCCTTTGCTTTCTTTTGCTCTTGTGGTGTAATCCCTCTCGTCCGAGCTGAACTTCCATCGCTAGACAGAGACATATCAGTTGCTTCGTTGCGCCTTTTGCTTGTTGACTTTCTTTCTTCTTTCTTTGTTTCTTTCTGTGTTTGACTACTCGCCAGCATATCAAATTCTGGTTTTGAGATGATTTGGGCAGCAGCAGAAGAAAGTGTTGATTTATGTCTATGTTTATCCAAGTGAAGAATATTTTTATCTTCTCCGTATACAGTCTTAGGGTCATAATCCCTTACTGTTGCTGTCGCGGTAAAGAAGTCACGTTTTGCAATAGACGACCCAGCTTTGAATGTCTGTCACCGTGTTTTTCAAGAGCTTTCTGCATAACTGTATCCTTCGTGCTTGCGTACAAAGAATTACTCGAAATTTTACTTACAACTTGATTTTCCACGCTTTTTAACGTTGGTCTAATATTTTTATATCTTTCTTCATTTATTTTTACATAAATATGACTCTTCTCATCCATAGGAGTTATTTTGCGTCTTTTAACGCTATCCATAACTATTTGTTTAATTATATGATTTTCTTCTCCTTTAACTTTCACTACGTTACTGACTAAAGTAATTTGTTTATAGTCAGCTGGCAATTGAGGCTTTTCGTTCATTCTTACTATTTTAATCATCTCAGAGTCATTCATTTGTGGCTGAAGCTGTAAATTCTCTACTTTTATATCCTCATCTTTCTTCATTATTTCTTCTTTTTTCTTTATCTTCCGCATAAAAATTTTCCTGAGAATTTGTTGCTTGATGTTATCAGGTGGGGTTACTTCAGTGGGACACTTAGACACTGCTGTTTCTACACATTTATGAAGTTTGTAGTTAATGGGCCTCTTTTCAATGGCTTTGGGTGTTTTTATATCTTTAAGACCACTGTCTTTTTCTTTTAAATTATTTGCTTTTATACTAACACTTTTTTTTCTTCTTTGATTTGCTTCGTAAGCATTTTTAATCACCTTAGAACCGTTTTTTCCATCTTTATGCTTAACGTGTCCGGACTTACTATGAGGAGGTGACACTTTTTTGTGATAGGTAAAATCTTCATCGTCACTCCGCTTTACCTTTTTGTTTTTATTTTTCTTATCTTCAAGTTCCTCATCGCTGCTGTCATAATACTCCACCTTTTTGTTTTTACAGGCCCTACGCCTGGAGTCAGGTACCTCGCTGTTTATTAAAGCAATTGGTTTTGATATGGGAGACATCTTTAAGGAATTATCCAACTTAATTTCTACACCCCTCGTATTTTTTTTTATTGCCGTTTGCTCGTTGTAAAAATCCACGACCTTTGGTATAGCGGCTGCAGCAGTTATTGTAGGAGACTGTAGAATTAATGAATCGCTCCTAATTGTCGATTCAATGTCCATATCTTGAGGACTGAAATCATCTAGGTCTGTTGTCAAAAAGTTGCTTGTTACTTCATTTGTCATCGATGTTTGATTGCTCGTCGGTAAAGAAGACAGAAAGCCGTATGTATCTTGATGTGCCCCGGGTGCATCATTGACTATCGGTAAATCAGTTAGAAAGCTCTGTGTGTCTTCATTTGCTCCAGGTGTTGCATTTGTATTTGAGAAACCGAACAGGATTTCGTCTAGGTCTTCAATACTCTGCATAGCCAATGGTGAAGAGTTGCCATGGTCTCCCAATACTGGAAGATATGCCGGACAAGTATCTTCCATTAAATACTGCTTTATTTCTTCTACACTTCTACAATGAGCATTAGGTAGAATTTCAAAGCCGGATTGGGGAATGGGCAAGTTGTGCAATGGTGAAGGGTTGCCATGATCTCCCAATATTGGAAAATATGCCGGACAAGTATCTTCCATCAAATACCGCTTTATTTCTTCTACACTTCTACAATGAGCATTAGGTAGAATTTCAAAGCCGGATTGGGGAATGGGCAAGTTGTGCAATGGTGAAGGGTTGCCATGATCTCCCAATACTGGAAGATATGCCGGACAAGTATCTTCCATCAAATACCGCTTTATTTCTTCTACACTTCTACAATGAGCATAAGGTAGAATTTCAAAGCCGGATTGGGGGATGGGCAAGTTATCGATGACCGCTTGTTCATCGGCATCCAGGTTTTGGTGCAAATCGCCGGGTACGTCTAAATTTCGGTCTAGTCCCTCTTGGCAAGATTCACTACCTGATGACGTTTCATCACTAATTTCATAATTTGCTGCATCGTCTTCTGGAAGATCAACAAAATTCGGGTCCACTTGATACACATATACAGCTTCATAATCAACCCCTTCTACTAAATCATCACTACCACTGAACTGTGTCGTATGCATGTTATATGGGCTGGAGAGAATGCTCATGATTTCTTTTACTGAACTTCGTTCACTGGTTCTTGAGTATGCTTTATTGATCTGTAAAAATAAGAGCTTCATTGAAGTTATTGCTTTAATTTTAAACTTATAGCTAACTGTGATAGTTATAGTTTCCTACGCTAAAAAGATTGCTGTCCTATATTTTGATTCCTACATTAAAGTCACGCCTGCTATCACACAAGAGTTAGGTATCCACGTGATTCTAAATGACTCGAAAGAACTCTTCAGTAATTTAAAGTCACACCTTAAAACAGCCCTGCTTTTCTATCTATACATACTTTTAACATCCAATATAATTGAATAATAAACAGATAAGTTGTTAGCTAATTATAAGGTTCAGTAATAAGTGAGTCTTTCTTGATATTTAGATAGACCTATTTTAATTTTCCAAGCGACTACAATAGTCTTCGAAATGGGCAAGGTCCTTATTGCTCGGTCCAAGAGGACCTAATTCGCGAAATATAAAAGGCCCTGGCGCACGCGGATTATTTTGTAATAATCTATACTTGGTGAATTTGAGCTCGTCCACCGCAGTAGCACCCTATGCTATCTTCAAAACATATATTATACAAGAACCGTGTACATACTGCACGTATAGAGCACATTTTAGGTCCAAGATATATAAAAATAAATACATTAGGCTAATAGTGATATTAAGTATGGTATGACTCTGAATCTGATTAATAAGAGTGATACGATTAGTCATGTGTATACAGTAAATTCTCACGAAATTTATGTCTAAATTATAATTTTATATCATCATTTTATATAATACATTTATAGTTTAAGGAAACCTTATAGAAATAAATTCTTTAACGAGCACTAAGTAACTAATCGAGTTATTTCGCATGTTTAATGTAAGTACATTTTACAAAATTTTACGCGAGGCGAGGCGAGGAGCTGCGCAAGAGTTGACAGGTAATAGCCGGTAGTGGGCGTGGCGCAAATAATGTCTACAATGGAATTACGGACTTAATTACGTAGTAGTAAGGGGGAGGAGTTGCTCGCGTCCGTAGGACTTACCACCTTTCCTAGGCCCACCCTACACGTTCCCCCCGGGTGGTGCTAAACGAGCAACAACGCCGAGCAACAGGCGGCGGTCAAATAACCTGACACTGGCATCCACAGGCCAAGGGGATCTAAATGCCCCCTAAAAGTCGTGGCAATAGTGTCCTGGGAAAACACTATTTGTACCTCTCCGACCTCTTTTATAATAGAAATGTCGAATAATAGAGATTGTGATATGTCATGCGAACCGGCTAACCCCCGGCGCCTTCCAGTATCCGGGCTGGAAGGTGTGAAATTTGCTACCGAAGACTCCACGTGGGTGGGTACCCAGGCCCCCGTGACAGTAAATGCTACTGGTCAAAATAAAAGATATGAACAGCAAGCCCTTCACCCAAGCCTTCTACAAAGACCAAGAAGTGCCTCGGTTGGAAATGCATCGCATATCAGCAACAGGGAACTACGAGATCCCCAACAACCAACATCCAGTCATGACACTCCACCAAGTACCAGTACAAGCACTGAGGTACAGATTATAGAAGATTCGCCTACTGAACCAACAACCCCAACAAATACCTATGAGAAAGAATGGGTGCAAGCCACGAATAAAAAACGGCAGCGATCAAGCCCAGAGCCACCCAAGTCAAAAGCAAAGCAAAATTGACACATATTGGCTATCCCAACCCACACCAATATCAACTTCCAACAGCTTTGCAGTATTGGAAAGCGACCAGTTGCAAGAACCAAACAGGCCTCCACTACTAAAAAATAAACCAGACAAGCCACCCCCCATTTTTGTTGATAGAGTTAGTAATATCCAGCCGCTTATAGAACTCCTTGAAACATATGCAAGTAACAACTATGATCTGTAAGTACTTCATAATGAACAGGTAAAAATACAAACTAAATCATCTGAAACATACACTGCAGTGGTAAAAGAACTAGAAAAAAAGAAAACAGAATTCTATACATATAAACAAAAACAAGACAGGAGCTTCAAAGTAGTCCTAAAAAACATACACCCTTCTACTAATATAGACGAGATAAAAGAGGCACTAGAAAAGCTTGATCATGAATGCACTAACATCTGGAACATCAAACAGCGCACAACTAAAAAAGCACTACCGATGTTTATAGTGGAATTAAAACAAAAAGAAAACAATAAAACAGTATATGATATAAAATATCTGCTGTATTGTAAGGTTGTACTCGAACCACCAAGACCTAAACGGGAAATCCCCCAATGTGGAAATTGCCTCCAATATGGATATGCGAAAACTTACTGTAAGAGAAGCCCAAAGTGCATTAAGTGTGCATCATTTGTCAGCTGATTGCCTACGAAAAACTAGATCCGACAGTGTTAAGTGCGTTCTGTGCAATGGCAACCATCCAGCAAATTATAAAGGCTGCAAAGTATACAGGGAGCTGCAAAAAATCAAATTTCCACCACCTCCTGCAAAGGTTCAAAAATATAAACAACCATATGTTAAAACAAAAGAACCATACAACCAATCAACAATGGGAGTAACATATGCCGAAATAGTGCAAAATAAAACTCCACCCCAAGCCGAACCTAACATTAAAACAAGAAATGACCAGAACTGCGACATAAAAGAACTAATGACAACAATGAAACAAATGATGGAACAATTAACAGCAATGACAAATCTAATTCTAAATCACACGTCCAAATTAGCTGCACACTGGACTCCATAGAAATGGTGCTCTGGAACGCCAATGGGCTGTCACAACATACCCTTGAGGTAAAAAAATATATTAAATTAAATCACATTGATGTCATGTTAATCTCTGAAACGCATTTCACAAGGAAGAGCTATTTCTACACACCAGGATACAAATTCTACCACACTATGCACCCTGATGGTAAAGGCTATGGAGGAAGTGCAGTTCTGATCAAAAATAATGTTAGACATCATTTGGTTCATGATTATTGTACTGAAAAAAATCAGGCTACAAACATTGTGATAGAGGATTGGTTGGGACCTGTCACAATATCAGCTATATACAGTCCACCAAAGCATGTCATAAAGCAAGAGGAATACGATGACTACCTTAAAACATTAGGACATCGGTTTGTATCTGGCGGTGACTTTAATGCCAAGCACACATTTTGGGGTTCTCGGATTGTGAATGCAAAAGGTCGACAGTTAATGTTCACAATAAATAAGCTCCGGCTGGACGTTATCTCAACCGGAGAACCAACATATTGGCCTACTGACCGAAATAGGAAGCCCGATCTTATTGACTTCTGCGTCATTATATTTTATATTGTATTTGCAGGACCAACTTCAGCTGCAAAACTAGTTCTGACCTATCCTCTGACCATTCTTATGTTGAGGTGTTGTTGAGTCGAAGAATTCAGCAAAAGGAACGACCATGCCGCCTACATACTCGTAGAACTAATTGGGAATATTTCAGAGAATTAGTGGACAAATCTATTGATGACAAAATACCATTACAAGAGGATGAAGATATTATAAGCGCAGTTGAGCATTTTAACCACACAGTCCAGCACGCTGCATGGGAAGCCACGCCCTCATCAAGCTACAATTATCGAGATAAACCTCTATGCTCACCATCTATCAAAAAACTATTAGAGGAGAAGCGTAAAGCTAGAAAGAGATGGCAAACCACACGATACCCAGGAGACAAAACAATATACAATGGACTAGCTGCAAAACTTAAACAACTACTGAGCGATGACAGAAATCAGAAAATGGCACCATATTTACAACACCTGGACGCTAAACCTTTATCAGATTATTCATTGTGGAAAGCAACAAAAGGCTTGAAACGCCCAATTAATCACCAACCACCTTTGCTCAAAGCAGACAAGTCATGGGCTAAGAATGATGCTGAAAAAGCCAACGTATTCATGGAGCATCTGCAAGACGTTTTTCGACCTAATCCCAATAATGGCTCCACGAAGACCGAAATGGTTGCAGAACTATTGAACCAGACGCACCAACTAGAGCTGCCCATTAAGAAGTTTAGCAAAGCGGAGATCAAATCTGCAATCGGAAAACTGAATGTGGGGAAAGCACCTGGGTATGATCTAATTACACCAACTATTCTGAAAGAGCTACCAGAATATCTGACGACGTTGTGATGGGCACATTCGCAGATGACACAGCAATCATGGCATCAGATGAATCACCAATCCAAGCGTCTCATAAACTACAGAACTGTCTGGATAAAGTTACAACATGGCTAAAAGACTGGCGCATCAAAGCCAATGAGACAAAGTCTGGCCAGGTAACATTTACAACGCGGCGAAAGACTTGCCCTCCAGTTAAATTAAACTCTGTCCAGCTTCCACAATCGGATGAAGCAAAATATCTTGGGATGTACCTGGACCGACGCTTAACATGAAAAAAACATATTTTTACCAAACGCCTAGCAATGGGACAACAGGTGCGCAAGATGTATTGGCTGATGAATAAAAATAGCCAGCTCCCAATAGAAAACAAACTTTTATTATATAAGAGTATAATAAAACCAATATGGACATACGGAATACAGCTATGGGGCACGGCTGCCAACTCAAACCTTGAAATTCTGCAAAGGTTTCAATCAAAAAATGCTAAGGATGATAGTAGACGCACCATGGTATGTCACTAATGAAAGACTTCACCGAGAGCTTGGGATCAAAACCGTAAAAGAGGAAATAAAGGAAAGAGTCACAACGTATAAAGACAGACTGCAGCTGCACCCTAATATATTGGCACACCACCGTATGGACGAAATATTTCCAAGTGTGAGGAGACTTAAGAAAAGAGTCCCTCAAGATTTACTTTAAAAACTCATTAAAGAGGACATGTCACTGGACCTGTACCTCACATAACAACCATCACTACATAAATATCGCTGAATGTCTCCTGGACAGATTGCGATAAAGAAGGAAGGAAAAAAAAATAACGTAGTAGTAATTATAGTAAGGATTGTACTATTGATTATACAGACTTCGCCCGATTTTTCGTCATAGCTCATATAGGTAATTTCATGACAAAATAAATGGTAATTATCAACTTCAGTATCGTGGCCTAAATCGCGTCTTAAAAGATTGAATTAATTAAATCACTTTCCTGTATCCGTAGGTCGATTAAGAGTTTATAAAGACCGGCGAACTTGTATAATTTCAAACAAAGTGGGTTTAAGGACTGTTAAACTGATGTAAACTCACGAGTGAGAGAAAGCACTCGCAGGAAAGATTTTCAGAGCAAAATTGTGCCTAGCCTGGACGTCGTAAAGCATAGTACGCTCTACACTTTCATCAGAATATTCACCAGACTGCCTCTAGACTTAAAAACCATTATTTACAAAAGAGAGTTCCATGACAAATTGAAAGCTTTTCTGTTAAAAGGGTGTTATTATTCAGTCGATGGGATTTTAAATAAATAGATTTTATACTGACAGCAGAAGTTAAATGTAATTACACTGCTATTTTTTACGTGTCATGATATTTTTCACTTCTTTCGATTGTTAATTTACTTATGATTTTTATTTATATTATTTGATTTGATTACGAATTGATTTACATTTGATTTTTATTTATATATGCAATGTATGTGTACAAACGATGTTCAAACACGATGTAAAAATTGTTGATGAATAAATAAATACAAATACAAATAATATACAATATAAAAATCCATTCAGTTCTTGAAAAGGTAAGCTTTCTCATAAACAGTGAAGTTAATCCGATTCAGAGTCATATGTAAAATGAAATGAATAAATTTAATAATCGATCTGCCTCGGAATTAGGCAAAATGAATTGATTAGTCAAATGTATAGAGTTAAAATACTTACAGAATTTTTTTTCGGAGTAAAACACACAAATACACTAAAAAGTTGTTAATATTGAGAGTAATCACTAACACTTACAATTATTAAAGTATAGCACTTAGTATTCTCAAAGAATAACACTTAGAATATTGCACTTTAACCACAGTATTGCACTAACTGATAAGTAAGTATACAAATTGGGAAAGCGCACGAAGAGCGAGTACTTCAGGTGAGAGCTCGAGCTCGAATGATTTATTATTGAGACATTTCACAGTCCTTCGTACGGTGCGACGGGTGAAGGGGACGCGGAGAGGTGGGGGCTGCGCGAGAGTCGACAGGTAGTAGCAGGTAGTGGGCGTGGCGCGAGTAATGTCGGTAATGGAATTACGTATGTATAGATAAGGTGTAGTAAGGGTTGTAAAAGGGTTCACTAGCAACTGAAGTAAAATATGTAGATTTGACCGATTTTTGGTCATAGATTTTAGGTATAACAGAACAAAATTAAGGGTTTTTGTATCTCTTCCTAAAAAGATTCAATTAAATAAATCACCTTCCTGTTAACCGGCGAGCTTGTATGATCTGATACAAAGAGTAGATTTAAGTAACACCTGAACCTCAACTCTGCTATTTTCTGCCATTTCCCTGACCCTGTAAAACTGCAATTTCACTATAGACTATATTTGGCTCTTCAGTTTAAGTTCAAAATTAAGTTCGTCAGTTTCATTTCAAATCCAAAAATAAATTAAATTCGCAGTTCGTTACACCTTTTCATCAAATCTACACAATGATATTTAATTTAAGACTTTAACAACATGAAATTAAAATCTAAATCACAATCTGACACAGAACATCAGAAACGAGGCTCTGCTGATTGGCAGAAGAAGCTCTGACGCAGGCTTCCCTCTTGGGGTTATTTTTATAATAGCCAATAATGTCAAATTAAACTTAAGTCATATTAATTAAAGTAACCTCCAGGGATAAAGGCGTTATTATATGTACCTATGTACTAGCTGACCCGGCGTACTTCGTACCGCCAATTTTATCCACTTCCGTAGCGTCAGATCTGCTGCAATTTCTACTATATTAAGCATGTATTATACATATAATCCTTCCTTTTGATTCACTCTATTTATTAAAAAAAACCACATCGAAATGTATGAACTTTATTGAATAGCAATAAATTTCAAATTCACTCTACATTATATTTAGAAAACTTTTATATGAGAAAAAGAAATGGCTCTTTTTAGGGTTTTCCCGGCAATAGTTCGATTTATTCCCACCTTTTAAACCTTACCTAGACCTCCACGAACATTTAAAGACCAAGATAAGATAAATCCGTCCAGTCGTTCTCGAGTTTTAGCGAGACTAACGAACAGCAATTGATTTTTATATATATAGATAGATAGATATAGATAGAAGAGAAGATATAATGTATGTACATACAATTAAATTAGACGGTATCCCGGCAATAGGTTCCATGGGTAGCAGGAAAATTAGTAAGATCACCCTGTGAACCAATTTAACTCAAAATAAAATGATGTGTTGGATTTTAAAGTTTTTATTATTACTATTATTATTGTCTTTATGGACGAACAGCAAACATGCTGATGTGTCCACATCACTGCACTGGATCTGCTGGGTCTTTTTAACATTTTTAACATTGTTAATTTTAACATTTTAGAATTATGTATGTAAATTATATGCCTAACATAACAAAATTTTATAACATTTGTGATAATTTCTTAAATAACTAGGTACCTAAGTAATAAAATCACACATGGAGGTATGGCGAGTGAGCCCTTCACCTGGTATAATTCCTTTATTACTTTCTTTTGTTCTGTTGTCGTAGATAAGGTGTGATTTGCAAATCGATACCTTTACAACAATAAAACTGACATTCTTAGAAATTCGTCATTATTTACTACTTGTACATTCAGCTCCGAGTCAACCTTTTGTTTCATTGCCGCAAATGTGTTTATTTTTTAAAGAATATTAGAATCAAGAGATTAGAGAATAATACAATAGTTGTTGAACAACCACATTTGCGGAATTTATACAAAAGGTATCATTTCTGCAAATGTGGTTGTTTTCTCGTGAAGCACATTAAAGACACATTAGTGCTTTGGTTATGGAACTGAGTCATGCGGGCCTAATTAATCTAGCTCCTGAACCCTTTACCTGATGGGTCCTGGAATGTTGAGGGAAATTTCTCTAACTTCGTAATTATATTAATAGAGGCTCGATAAGCAAATCTAGATGGTTTACTCTTGTGGTTATCCAAATAAATTGCAAACATATGCTTGGAACACTGCCGAGCAGATTTTTGTAAAAGGTTAAATTATATGTCTTTTTGAGGTTATGAGAATGTCCTAGTTGATTATTCCAGCATTTATAATTGAGATCTTTTCCTTTAAAATCTAATGTCATTACAATTCATTCAAAATGTGGGACCCAAGCTTTGCTAGAGGAACTACTACTACTGAGCTACTGAGCAAAACCGAACTACTTATAGTAATTTGAGATAAAACTATTTTATTGGATTCTATCGTGATTTATTTGGTGTTATTTTATTACTTAAATTGAGACATACGTCTCGGTTGCTTTTCAGCAGCAATGGTCTCGGGGAGAGCACCGTATAGCCTCAAATAACATGAGCAAAATTTCGCTCTTGATATTTAAAGACCAGCTCACCTAAAATAGGGCAGAACTAGAAAGGATTCTTACTATACTCGTAGGTACTTTCTGGGCATATTTGGTTAATCGAGTTGATTAAATTCAAAACATTTAATTTGATAGCGAAAACATATAAATGGCTGTTCTTTTTCACACTACAAAGTACCAAAAATGAACTTGACCTCATCACTTTTGACTTTCGAATCCTGGTTTCGTATAAATTCATGTCCTTTTTGATTTAATCAATCGATCAATTAGGCTATTTTACTCCACTGCTGGACTGGTTTTAATTAATGAGCTTCAAATAAGACTTTATGCTCACCCATTTTTCTCGTTAAAAGGGCCGAAATTTCGAGAGAACGAGATTTCAAGCTCCAGATTGTAATTCCTACTGATGCATGAGGCTCCGCCCGCGTTGATGTCGGTTATATCGGACTTTTGCCCAGATCTACGGTTCTGCTTAACCGTTTGCTATCAAACATACTCGTATTACAAATTATAGGTTTGATGAAGGCCTTTGTAAAGCAACCGAAACGTATATCTCAATTTATGTAACAAAATAACACCCAATAAATCGTGACAGAATCCAATAAAAATAGTTTTATTTCAAATTATAACAAGTCTTTCAGTTTTGCTCAGTAGCTTTTTTTTTTCCCTGCGGAAATCCCCTCGGATACCTCCCCTACCGGAGCCGGAAGGGGAGGTTATGTCGGACTCGAACCGACTAAAACCGCACGCCGTCTGTGGGTCGTGGTGCTAGGCCGGAGGTGAGGTTGTCATCGACATATCCCTCGCACCCCGGCTGACCCAGGGCCATCCCTTCCCGTCTGGCCCTCCTCAGGAGGGGGGACAACGGTGTCCCCAACTCGCCACCGGAATGGCGAGGCGCGCTTTTTAGCGCGCCGCCGCCGTGGCCTGCTTCTGCTGGGGTGACAGGCGGCTCCACCCGTCACCCCCAGGCCCGCGCTCATGGGGGACGGAGGTCAGTCAGTGCCCTCCGACGCCCGAGTTGCCTGCGCGCACGGGCGGCGCAATCCGCGAGTCTTTCTCGCTCGCGCCGCCTCTCCCAGTTTTGCTCAGTAGCAGTAGTTCATCTAGCAAAGCTAGAGACCCACATATTTATTATCCCATATTGAAAATAGATTTTTAAGGAAAAGATTTCCATAAAAAATGCTGGTATTATCAATTAGAACATTCTCATGACCTCAAAATGATTTTTAATTTGAAGAAAAATATTAACGTTTTACAAAAATCAGCTCGGCAGTGTTCCAATCATATATTTGCAATATATTTAGATAACGACAAGAGTAACCATTTAGATTTGCTTATCGAGTTTCTATTGACATATTTAAGAATTTCGAGAAATATCGCTCAATATTCGAGGACACGTCAGGTAAAGGGTTCAGCAGCTAGTTTAATTAGGCCCGCATAACTCAGTTCCATAACAAAAGCACTAGACATTCCATTATCTTTTGTGAGCTTCACTTGATAACAACCACAATTGCATTCATTTGCAAAAGGTATAGATCCGCAAATGTGGTTGTTCAACGTGGTGTGTTGTATTATTATTCTTTAATCTCTCGGTTCTAATATTCTTTAACAAACACATTTGCGGCAATGAAACAAAAGGTTGACTTGGAGCTGAATGTACCCCTATAGGTAGTAAATAATGGCGAAATTGTAAAAACTTAAGTTTTATTGTTTTGAAAGTATGATTTGCAGTTTACACCTTATGTAAAACAACAGAACAAAATAAAGTATCAAAGGAATTATGCCAGGTAAAGGGCTCGCTCACCATACCTCCATGTGTGGTTTTTATTACTTATTTAGCGTACATAATATACGCAATAGTTACAATATATAAAAATTTATAACAAGATATGTTCAAAACGTCAGGCGTCAAAGAATTCCTCCCCATCGACGTCAACCGGGAGGGTGGCCAGAAGGCTGGCGGCATTGCGACGTTGATAATTGATAATGGTGAATTTGTAAGAATTTCAGTTTTATTGTTTTAAAAGTATCGATTAGCAGATTACTCTTTATCTACGCAATGGCGCACATTGGGAGAGACCTATGTCCAGCAGTGGACTGCAATAGGCTAATTGATCGATTGATTGAACCAAAAAGGACATGAATTTCTACGAGACCAGGATTCAAAAGTCAAAAGTTATGAGTCAAGTTAGTTTTACGTATTTTAGTGATGAACGGCCGTGTAAAAAAGAACTGCCATTTATTTGCTTTCGCTATCAATTTAAATGTTTTAATTTTAATCAACTTCTGTGATTGGGCAAATGTGGCCAGAAAGTACCTATATTAACAATCCTTTTTTGGTGAACTAATTTTAAAAAATCAAAGGTGGTCTTATACATACGGTTCTCTTCCCGAGACCACTGTTGCTGAAAAGCAACCGAGACGTATGTCTCAATTTTCAATAAATTAACACCAAATAAATCGCGTTTGTATTCAATAAAAATAGTTTTACTTCTAATTATTATAAATAGTTCAATTTTTCTCATTAGCTCAGTAGTAGTAGTGCATCTAGCAAAGATAGGGACCCACATATCGTCGTTGCGCCTGGAAAAACCGATAAACATTTTTTTTTGAAAACGACTTTATTCACTTTTAAGGCTTAATTTGCCCGTCATACCTGTGAAACCCGTTTAGTGATATCTTGAAAGACTAAAAAATAGCATTTTCCGCTATGTATCTTAAAAAAAAAAACCGCGTCCCAAACTCCTTTGTGTCAGTAAAACACAAAGCGGTTTGGGACACGGATAAAAAAAGTTTATCGGTTTTTCCAGGCGCAACGACGATATTTATTGTCCCATGGTGAAAATAGATTTTTAAGGAAAAGATCTCAATAGGAAACGCTGGTATTATCAATTAGAATATTCTCATGGCTTCAAAAAGATACGTAATTTGAAGAAAATTTTATTCTTTTACAAAAATCAGCAGTGTTCCAAGCTTATGTTTGCAATTCATTTGTACCACAAGAGTAAACCATCTAGAATTTCTTATCGAGCTTCTATTGACATATTTACGAATTTCGAGAAATATCACTCAATATTCGAGGACACGTCAGGTAAAGGGTTCAGCAGCTAGTTTAATTAGGCCCGCATAACTCAGTTCAATAACAAAAGCACTAGACATTCCATTATCTTTTGTGAGCTTCACTTGATAACATCCACAATTGCATTCATTTGCAAAAGGTAAAATTCCGCAAATGTGGTTGTTCTACAACCATTGTATTATTCTCTAATCTCTCGGTCCTAATATTCTTTAAAAAACAAATTTGCGGCAATGAAACAAAAGGTTGACTAGGAGCTGAATGTACCCCTATAGGTAGTAAATAATGGTGAAATTGTAAAAACCTAAGTTTAATTGTTTTGAAAGTATGATTTACAGTTTACACCTTATGTAAAACAATAGAACAAAAGAAAGTATCAAAGGAATTATGCCAGGTAAATGGCTCGCTCGCCATACCTACATGTGTGGTTTTTATTACTCATCTAGTGTACACAATATACGTAATAGTTATTATAAATAAAAATATATAACAAGATATGTGCAAAACTGCAGGTTCATGCGTCAAAGAATTTCTCCCCATCGACGTCAACCGGGAGGGTGGCCAGAAGGCTGGCGACATTGCCACGTTGAATGGCAATGCCACCTTTGCGCAAGGAATAAACCATCCCTCTGGTCACGGGTAGTGTCTATTAAACGTTTTGATATGTCTTTGAATAATGGACGTGCACTTGGACCCCATGATCCCAGCGTCTCGATTCCAAACGGCTCAAGGCTATCGCTATTTATTGTCTAGTTAATTAAAATTACATACATACGCTCACGTCTATTTCCCTCTCGGATTCCCATTTGACTCTGTCCTTACATAGTTCACGAGCTTCCTCCACTGTCATTACTTAATCCTTTTGATGCAAGCCCGCTGGTTTAAAGTACTTCTGACCTGCCATTTTTGTTTTCAAATTATATATACATACATACACAGGCAGGCCAAAAAAATGTCAGGCATTTTTTACAGCGGGGTAGGCAGAGACTAGTTTACCACTTGCAACGATCCTGGCATAAATCTTTTGATTCTTCTACTTTCATAATTGTTTTCATGCACGCTCGGTTTAGGATACGCTTGACATGCCCTTTGTTAAAAATGTCTGCGATCTGCTTGACATGCGCATGTCTAGGTTGACCGGGTCGCTCATTCACCCTCGCCTCATAAATCCGTATCGTCAGTATTCTGTTGTCCCTCGTCTCTACATCTCCAAACCATCTAAGCATCCATTTCTCTATGTCAGTCACTACATCTTCAAACACACCACAACGTTCCCTTATCACGCTATTCCTCACTCGATCCGACAACTTCACCCCAGCTATACTTTTCTGATTTCTCATATCTACAGCATTAAATTTACTTTCATACTCCTTCTTCAAAACCCAACATTCACTACCATACACAAGTGTAGGGACGAGCTCTCCCCTATGTACAACCGGTCGTGCTTCTTTAGATAACGTTATGATACTCATAAAGTTATGTGTTTCCCCATTCACTTAATTTCCAGCCATAACTCTTCGTTCAATATCACTCCTGTATTTCCCATCTCTAGTAAACTTCGAACCCAAACACATAAACTCTTTCACTTGTTCTATATTTTCTCCTTCAAACAGGACTGTGCAATTTGTCATACTATCTTCTCGTTCGTATACTATCGCTTTGGTTTTACTTACATCCACTTTCATCCTCTTGCTTTTTAGAGCACCATGCATAATATTGACTATTGCCTGTAGCTCCTCCTCCGATGATGCCAGAATAACTTGATAATCAGCATATAGGAGGCATTTGATGGTCAGATCATTCATTCTTAGTCAATACGCACTTTCTTGTAGAACTTTCAGACAATTTTCTATAAACAGGTTAAAGCTACACACCCCTGTCTAATATCTTTTTCAATCTTAAACCAGTCTGTGCACACTCCATTCATCCTCATACTAGCACTAGAACCCTCATAGAGTAATTTCAATGCTCTTATCAAGCTGCTACTCACCCCATATACAGACAATGTTGATCACAATTCATTTCTTACCACTCTGTCATAGGCCTTATCCAAATCTACGAAAGCACAATAGACCCTTTGTTTTTGAGCCAAGAATTTTTCGGCTATGCTTCGCAGGGAAGAGACCTGATCCATACACCCCCTTCCTTTCATGAATCCTGCTTGCACATCCCACATCTTGTCTTCAGTCTCATTCATTAGTCTTTTAATCAAACCCTTTGCATATAGTTTACCGACGACACTGACCAGGCTAATGCCGCGGTAGCTCTTGCAATCTTATATGCAATAAAATTATATGCAACCACATAATTTATTCTGCTATATATAGGTTCAAAGGCCAATTCCTACTGGTATTCCCGCAACCCATGGGAACCTATTCCCCCCGAGGAGGGCCCGACCGTAAGGATGGCCATGGGTCAGCCGGGGTGCGAGGGATATGTCGAAGACAACCTCACCTCCGGCCTGGCACCACGACCCGCAGTCAGCGTGCGGTTTTAGTCGGTTCGAGTCCGACATAATCTCCCCTTCCAGCTCCCGCGGGAGAGGCATCTGAGGGGATTTCCGCACGAAAAAAAAAACAAAAAAGGAACCTATTCCCGGGATAATAAGTACCCTGTATGTTACTCCAGACAGCTCTTGGTTAGACCCACTTATCTCATGTTTTTTCACTCTGTATGTCCAAAACTGTCTCGTTTCTGGTGTGGCAGACCACTACCTATGATTCAAATGCTTCATGATACACATAACTCTCACCCTGTTTAACTCCATTGCTAAAAACACAATTTTCGACTGATAGCTCTCGTATAGACCCCAGTATCTCATGTTTTTTTCACTCTGTATGTCCAGAACTGTCTCGTTTCTGGTGTGGTAGACCACTATCTATGATTCAAATGCTTTAATAACACAGAACTCTCAGTTAGGTGTCAGCATCTCACCCTGTTTAACTCCATTGCTAGAAACACAATTTTCGACTGATAGCTTTCGTATAAACCCCAGTATCTCATGTTTTTTTCACTCTGTATGTCCAGAACTGTCTTGTTTCTGGTGTGGTAGACCACTATCTATGATTCAAATGCTTTATGATACACATAACTCTCATCCTGTTTAACTCCATTGCTAAAACACAATTTTCGACTGATAGCTACCTAACTCATGTTTTTTCCACTCTGTAGGTCCAGAACTGTCTCGTTTACATCACCAGAAACAAGACAGTTCTGGACATATAAAGCGGGAAAAACATGAGATACTGGGGTCTATACGAGAGCTATCAGTCGAAAATTTAAATAGAATAAGACCATTTCTACTTCTCTTAACACAAATACATATAAAACTAGCATGTTTTGTTTTGAGAATATGCTATTTAATATGACGTGTTCGTCATTGCCCTTCAATGTCATCATATGCTGATTCTTATATTATTATATCTCGGTAGAATTATTAGGTGATGCCTCAACTCTGTCCGCGTTGATGTCGTTTATATCAAACTTTTGCTCATATCTCTACACAACCAATTGCTATCAAACGTACGTCAAATTATTGGTCTGATTAAAGCCTATCTAACAAAAATAACCGCTTAACTATCTGTTCTGTATTTCAGCAAAAAATAAGTGCAAAAACAGACAAGAGTTACAAAAACTTATTTTTGGATCAGAATCGAGCGTGAGAACTATCTAGCTAGAATGATTACCTGCCTACATTATCAATCAATAAGCCTACCGCAGTCCACTCCTGGACATAGCCCTCTCCCAATATTGGGAGGCTTTTGGCTTACTGTGTTTCCACGCTGGCCAGACGGTTGGTACAGGGCTGTATTTTGAGTTTTCCTTCTCTCGCAGTGATATCGTCTGCGTATTTTTCCGTTAGTCGCCTCTCACGACACCCCGTGGATGAGATGGGGTGGTGATCCTTGTATTCTTTCTCCGTCACCACACGTATAACCTGCTTATAACCTACTCTTTGTTACTGAGGTAGGCACAGACAATCATCATAACATAGCTTATAACAAAGTCGCTGTCGCTGTCTCTCCGTCCTTATGTATGCTTAAATCTTTATAACTACGCAACGGATTTTGAAACGGTTTTTTTAATAGATAGAGTGATTCAAGAGGAAGGTTTATACGTATAATACATGCTAAATATATTAAGTAGTAGCGGAAAAAATTGGCGGTGCGAAGTTCGCCGGGTCTGCTAATAAATAAATATTCCACAACGTTCTACACAACGCTATCTAGACCCATGGTAAGCTTAAGAGGACTTCCTAGCTAGCGAATAATCCTATTGCTTATACTATTGCCGTCGCCCCCGTCTCACTCCTGTCCCCGTAGAGTGCGATAAGGATAGCCGCAGCTCAGACCGATTTTATCACATTTTTTTTGGGTAAAATCGAGGTTTCGTATTTCTCGTTTTTTTTTCAGCGAAAACTCCGACGATTTAAATATTTTTGACACCGTTTTATTAGGAAATAACGTATCCATGTTCCTGTTATTTTTTATAACGTATAAAACCTTTTCGAAATTCTCTGGTAGTCCTCCAAACATCCTCCAAGGGTAAGAATTAGTCACTTTTTATCATCTTTAGACGATCATATTTTCTTATTTTATTGACTGCCGACAAAAATAAAATAACAGGGACATGCCATGGGTCCTTTAAGCGGGGCGTGAAAAGGCATCTAATGAGGCCGTCAAGCTGAGTGCCGCCACTGTTAACATGGTAAATGTTTACGATGGTGGCCCTCTTTCCGAGACTTTGCCTTTAGCTTAACATCAGGTGAGGTGAAGTCAAATTGACGTGTCCTGTATAAAAAAAAAAAAAAAAAATGCGTACAGAAGATATTGATTTTACGAAAACAAAAATATTGTTCTAGAAGCAATATTCAGGGAGGAAAAAGGGGAGAACGGTACTATGGAGAAACAGTTGCTAGGAAGTCCTTAAATAGCTTGTGTTATGGAATCCAGAGACATATTTAGATACATTTTTTTTGTAAATACATACAATATCTTTCCACCTGGAAGATACCTGGAAGAACTAAGGTATACGTACTAATATATAATAACTACCCATTAATTAAAATTTTAAAAATCCTATGTAAAAATATACATCAACGTCATTCTTAAAGTCGTTTTAGCATATCTGTGACTTATTTTTTAACCCCCGACGCAAAAACGACGGGGTGTTATAAGTTTAACGTGTCTGTGTGTGTGTGTGTGTGTGTGTGTGTGTGTGTGTGTGTGTGTGTGTGTCTGTCTGTGGCATCGTAGCACCCAAACGGATGAACCGATTTGGACGTAGTTTTTTTTGTTTGAAAGGTATATTAGTCGAGAGTGTTCTTAGCTATGTTTGGAAAAAATCGGTCCAAGATGGCCGCCGCCACAACATATCAGAATACGAATTTCTTCATAACTCCCTCAATATGGGTATCAAATGAAAGAGTTTGACTAGTAGATCACTTTAAAAAGTATAAAATAAAAATTAAATTAAAAATTTAAAAAACCCCCGTCACAAAAACCACTTCCAAAAAGTTTCAAATAAATGGAGTTTGCATTTTAACTTTAACGGTTGCCATGTCGGGGGACCTTGAATTGCTTCGATAGTATAATGGAGTGCTTATCCAATTAGGGTCCCCCGACATGGCAACCGTTAAAGTTAAAATGCAAACTCCATTTATTTGAAACTTTTTGGAAGTGATTTTTGTGACGGGGGTTTTTTAAATTTTTAATTTAATTTTTTTAAATATCACAATGTCCTCGAGGAAGCATCAGGTAAAGGGTTCAGGAGCTAGTTTTATTAGGCCCGCATAACTCAGTTCCTTAACAAAAGCACTAATGTCTCTTTTGTGAGCTTCACTTGATAACAACCACATTTGCGGAAATTATACCTTTTGTATAAATTCCGCAAATGTGGTTGTTCAACAACTATTCTATTCTTCTCTAATCTCTCGTTTCTAATATTCTTTAAAATAAAACACATTTGCGGAAATGAAACAAAAGATTGACTCGGAGCTGATTGTACCCCTATAAGTAGTAAATAATGACGAATTTGTAAGAATTTCAGTTATAATGTTTTAAAAGTATAGATTTGCAAATTACACCTTATCTACGATCAGAACAAAAGAATATGATAAAGGAATTATGCCCGGTGAAGGGCTCGCTCGCCATAGCTCTATGCGTGGTTTTGTTACTTACCTAGTTAGGTAAGAAAGCACCACAAATGTTATAAAATTCATATTAAATCAAATCAAAGTGCAATATACATAGTTTATACACTTTAAAATCCGACCTAATCATTTATTTTGCGATATAGACACCTAGAGAGTATCCCTGTGGCATAGCGGTGGTGAACGCGGCGCGATCATTACAAATATTTGTATGCATGAATATGGCTATTTGCATTGGTTTAGGTGTTTCTATGTATTTACAAAAAAAAAATATCAAAATATTTTTATTAATATTCTAGATTCTATAACCCAAGCTAGTGAAGCTATGCTTACTATGGGTCTCTACTTCTCTAGATAACCAATTTAATAAATAATTTATTAATATATAAATTAAATTTAATAAAAAAATTTATAAATAAATCAGATGAGCTTTCTGTTTGTCTTAATTTACTGTCAGATAAAAAACAAACAGTGGATATTATATGCATAACTGAACATTTTATGTCACATAATGAATCTCACCTTTATATGCCTAACTATGTTTTGGCTGCATGTTACAGTAGAGATCACATTAAGCGAGGTGGTTCATGTTCCTTGGTAAGAGCTGGCTATTCTTGGATAGAACTATTTTCTTTGCCTAATGTGATCGAATGTTGTGCTATAGAATTACCTGCATACAAAATTTTTATAATGTGTGTAAACAGGAACGGAAACCTTAATATGTTTTTTTTATAAATTAGAACAAATTCTATTGTTATTATCTCGTAGAAACTATAGGCATATAATTATAGCGGGTGATCTAAACATCAATGCTCTAGTGAATAAAAAAGAGACACGGGAGCTGAAATGTCTCTTAGAACGCTATAGTTTAATGTTAGCAATAGACTGCATAGATATGTATAGATAATTTTGCACACAATTAAAAAAAAAAGTGTAGGGCGGAAGTGATAGACTTTGAGTTATCTGATCACACGGCACAGTTGCTGATGTGCCCAATTGCTGGAATAGGTTTGCTGAAATACTGGTACAAGTTACAAAGGGATTATGCAAATGAAAATATTGTACGGTTTAGAGGCATTATTGAAAAACTAACATTCTCTGAGGTATACCAGACAGAGGATCCAAATGAGGCATACAATGCAGTTTATGATCATTTTAAATTGTTTTATGATCTGTGTTTCCCGACAAAACGTATTAAAATAACGGTAAACAGAAAGCCAAAACTATTATTATTATAGATCTATATTATTTAATATAGATCTCACGTGGACTAAAAATATGTAGTGAAAAACGACAATTACTTTGGAAATCTCGACTAGAACCTGCACAACTAAATAAATGTAAATATAAGGACTACACGAAGTTGCACAAAAAAATTATAAATCTGACTAAACGATCTCAAAATGACTACCATATAAAAACGTCTAAAAACAAAAATAAGACAACTTGGCAAATAATAAATAAGCGTAATTTCAATCTGCCTGAGAGCTCCATAAGTAAAATTAGAAATCAAAATAACATTATCGAGAAACCAGAACTCATAGCAAACAAATATAGTAATTATTTTATTGACAAAATTGTGGCGATACCAGATAGAGGTAAAATGTAACTGAGAACATAATATCTAGACAAAATTCTATGTTCATGGATCCATGTGTCACGATGGATATTTATTTACACATTATAAGAGGACTCAATAATATAAAAAGTGTAGGATATAATGAAATAGCAACAAATGTAATAGAACAAGTAGGCGATTTAATATGTGGTCACATGTGTAATATTTTAAACCTTTGTATAAGTAATGGAGTCTTTCCTGAAAATCTTAAGGTTACAATCTTAAAACCCTTATATAAAAAAGATGACAGGGAACAAATGCAAAATTATAGACCAATTGCACTATTATCCGTCTTCTCGAAGATATATGAAAATATATATACAATCAAATCTACGTATATCTTGAGAAATGCAACATTCTTTGTAAAGAATAAAAAGGTTTTCGTAAAAATATGACAATTAACCAAGCTATATATGACTTTTTAAATACGATTATGATAAATGTAGATAATAGAATACTGATATGTGCTTTGTACTGTGATATGACACAGGCGTTTGACTACGTAGGTCATGACATTTTGATAAAAAATCTGGACTGCTATGGTATAAGGGGAAACATACTGGACTTACTTAAAACGTATTTGACTAATAGAATTCAATTGACCGCGGTAACAAAATTAAATGAAAAAACTAATTATGAGACTACGCATGTATCAAAAAGACGTACTGCATCTTTTGGTGTTCCACAGGGCAGTGTACTGGGCCCCTTATTGTTTATAATATATATAAATGATTTACCAAAGGCAACAGATCATCAATTAACACTTTTCGCTGGTGATGATTGTATTAATGTAGACTCATATGAATATGAAGTAAATAAAACTTTATCTGAGATTATCGCGTGGATGAATAATAATAATTTAAAAATAAACCTAATAAAAACAAATATAATGTATTTTAGTCAAAGACGTCCCTCAAATATAATGGATATACAGTATCAAAATAACAAAATTCTTGCCACAGACAACGCTAAATTCTTAGGGCTAATAATTGACAGAGAACTAAAATGGAAAAAACATATTGAGAGGCTAGCATCTAGACTAAATAGTTCATCATACGCACTGCGTAAACTGTCTAAGGTAGTAAATGTAAATGCTAGACTTACTGCGTATCACGGTATGGTTGCGTCAGTACTGAGATACGGTGTGATATTTTGGGGCAATTCCACAAATAAAGAAATAGCCTTTAAGTCTCAGAAGCGATGTATCAGAGCTATGTTTGATCTTAAAGCAACGGACAGCTGTGTACCATATTTTAAAAGATACAAAGTTCTGACACTTCCGTCTATATACATTTATGAAACAGCTATCTTTGTTAAATTGAACCCACATCTATTTCCACAGCTGTCTGATGTGGTGAATCGCAATAGGCGTAGGAATGCACTATGTATTTGGAAAGCTAAGTCAACCCTTATGTGGAGTAGTATATTTTGTTTAGCTCCAAAAATATACAATAAGATACCTGATAGCTGGAAAAAATTGAGTGTTGACATGTTTAAAAAGAATTTTAAAGGACATGCTATTTGATAAATGTTATTGTAATATTGACGATTTTTTAAATGATACAATCTAATTAAACACTGACATCTTAATTTTAAATTGTACCTATTGCATGTGTTGATTTTTAATGATAAATAATGAGATGTTTTCAATGTAAAACTCTGTACGCCAGAACCGGCAGAATATGAGATCTGAACATTATGTACTAACATGAGATACTGGGGTCTATACGAGAGCTATCAGTCGAAAATTGTGTGTCTAGCAATGGAGTTAAACAGGGTGAGATGCTGACACCTAACTGAGAGTTCTGTGTCTAATAAAGCATTTGAATCATAGTGTTATGTATGCGGGATAGGCAAGTGAAACCACTGCTTGCTAGTAACGCACTGACGTTTATTCATTACACCTTATAGATGCGTAGGCACACGCACACATATACATACATACATACATAACAATCCTCCCCTTAGCTTAGGGATATATATTAATACTTAACAGCTAAGCTACTATATAACTACCACCAATATCCTTATTTACTAAAAGAACGACCTGTAATTGACTTTAGGTCGATCACGTCTAGACCGCATTGCCGTCATCGGTTCACAAGCCTGTTGTTGCAATGATGTCTCATCAGTACTCGCAGCACCAGTCGAGCTGGGCGAGGCAACCTGGGCTTCCTGCTGTGGTAGTGGTATTTCATCAACGCCTGCAGCACTGGGAGAGCCAAGCAAGGCCTCCTGGAACTCCTCTTCCTCCCCCGAATTGGCAGGTGATGGAGGCTGTGAACTCTCTGCTGAAGCAATTGGTGGTGGGGTTGCTGCTCTTACCCGTGCGGAGCTACCTTCAGCCTCTGGGGAAATTGGCCTGTTGGCACCCGTGTCCGGGTGTACTCCTTCCGATGCCTGCGTGACTGGTGCGGTTCCACTTAGTTCCTCTTGGTCTATATCAACGCTTACGTCATCAACACAATCCTGCCCCTTATACAGTATAATATGGATCTTGTGTTTTTTTACAGTGGCCGAAGTCACAACGTCTTTAATTAAATATACAACTTTGCCGAACTTTTTAATCACTACACCTTTGCGCCAGGTAAATTTACCATTGAGTGTATAATGTGTATAATGTATCGTATCACCGTTGGTAAACTGTTGTCTATTCAGTCCACCCGACTTATTTTGCGAACACTGCTTGTGGTGAACCACGTTAGCCAGAGCAGTGGATGAAGGCGATGGTAATTCGGTTTTAAGTAAATCTAAACGCGTTCTAAGCTTTCGGCCGTAAACCATCTCGGCTGGGGTGACCCCGGTTACTGAGTGAACGGGATTCCTATAATGAAATAAATACTTTAAGAGATTTTTGTTTAAATTTCGTGCTTCATTATTGAGCAAGCTTGCTTTAATACCCTTTTTTACTATTTTGACGTAACTTTCCGCCTGTCCGTTGCTAGCTGGACAGTACGTCGGTGACGTCACGTGACTAATTCCGTTCATTCTACAAAAAGCCTCAAAGTCATTAGATGTAAATGCTGTACCGTTGTCGCTGACCAACGTATGCGGAATACCAAATCTCGAAATAAACTCGCACAATCTTTCAGTAGTCGCCGCCGTTGATGTACCGGACTTCATATTATAAACCTCCACCCACTTGGTGTAAGCATCAACTATGACTAAAAAGGTGTGCCCGTGAATAGGTCCCAAAAAATCTATATGAACGCGATAAAATGGCGTTGGGGTGTATTCCCAGTGGGCAATCGGCGCCCGCGCCGGTGTCGGCCGCATTTGTATGCATACGTCACATGACCCTATCAAACGCTCTAAAGCCGCGTCTATCCCTGGTAACCAGAATCGTGACCGGGCTTCCGCCTTAGTCTTCACAATACCTAAATGAGACTGATGCAATTCCGTTAAGATTTTATCACGTAATTTATCTGGAATTACAACTTTGTGCCCTCTCATCACACAGCCATTTTCATATGACAGCTGTGTCCTACACGAATGGTATGGTTTCATACGAATATCAGATATTTTTTTCGGCCATCCATTCAACACATGATGCACCACATTACGTAATGTTACATCTGTATCCGTCGCCTCGCGTAATTCCTTTAGCGTTACCGGGAGACTACCATCCACCACGAAATTAATGTACGACGCCCGATCGAGATCCGGTATGGCCGAATCTTCGACCCGCGCCCCCACCTCCGGCAAACAGGCACGAGATAAGAAATCAGCACTGTTATCAGCGCTACGCACGTATTCAATTTTATAATTAATTGTATCCGCTCAAAAATAATGCATATCTCTGTAGTCTGTTTGCCGAAACTTCAGGTATGCCACGCTGCGGTCCGAAAATCGATAATAATGGCTTATGATCTGTACGCAAAATAAATGGATACGACCTGCCATATAAATATTGATGGAAACGTCTCACACCAAATATTATCGCGGTCGCCTCCTTCTGTATCTGAGAGTATCGTTTCTCAGCAGAATTCAGCGTACGCGACGCAAAGGATATCGGTCGTTCCGACCCATCGGACTCTTTTTGAGATAATATTGCCGAAAGACCAGACGGTGACGCATCAACCGTCAACACGATAGTCGCGTCCGAATTAAAATGCGCCAGCACTTGCTCTGAAGCTAAACATTTTTTTATAGTGGTGAACGCTTCGTCATGATCTCGCGTCCAACACCACTTGTTACCTTTTTTTAATAACTCGTACAAGGGACTTAAAATTGAAGACGCGTGAGGAACAAATTGTCTATAATAATTAACAAACCCCAAAAATTACTGTAATTGACTAACGTTAGTAGGCACCGGGGCTTCCACCATCGCTTTGATTTTCTGTGGTGACTTATGCAGCCCATCTTTATTTATTACGTAACCGAGGTAATTAACCTCGTCTTTGAAAAATTCACACTTCTCTTTTTGTAAGGTGAGTCCCGCGTCTTGTAATTTTATCATTACCTGATGTAATCTATCTCAGATATACTTTTCCCGGTGACCAAAATATCATCAAGCATACAGAGGGTGCCGGGTACGCCAGCCAGCACGCCCTCCATTGCGCGCTGGAACACAGCTGGGGCGCTTGCAATTCCAAAGCAAAGGCGAGTTTGCTTAAATACCCCCCTGTGCGTGTTTATGCACGTTATTTCCTGCGATTCATCATCTAACATGAACTGATTATAGGCATTTGACAAGTCTAACTTAGTGAACTGCTGACCCCCATACAGTTTAGTGAAAAGTTCCGATACTGTTGGCAAGGGATACTGTTGGCAAGGGATACTGGTCGATCACTAACTGTTTGTTTACACCCGTAGAATAATCGGCACATATACGTACAGACCCATTTTGTTTTAACACCGGCACGATCGGTGACGCATACCGCGAGTGATCAACCGGTACGAGTACTCCTAACTTAACTAACCGATCTAACTCTGAGTCAACTTTACTCTTCAAAGCAAGCGCCATGGGCCGGGCTCTAAAAAAAATTGGCTTTGCATCTTTTTTTAATTGTAATTTAACTTTGAATTTATTAAATAGCCCCAAAACATCCGAAAACACCGAAGGATAACACTTACGTAACGAAGTCAACAAATCACTTTCATTAATTTGTTTACAGTATTGTATGGGTGATAATTCTAATTTGAATTTCGCTATAAAATCACGACCAAGAATCGGCGGCCCACCGTCTCGCACAACATACACACAAAGCAGGCGCGATATATTTTCGTAACGTACATTCGTAACGTACATTCGTAACGCTTATTCAAATTGTGTTTAAATGTTTGCTTTGCTCTGTGTAACTTTTCACGACACTGCTCAACTGGCGGGTGGACTGTACTGCTTGGAAGTACCTACAGCTATCTGAGTGAAATTGATTTTGTATATAACATATAAGTTATCTATATTTATTTATATTTATATACATTTATTATATATTTCTTAATCGTTATTTTTATATATATATTTATTGTACCTACAAATTATATTTATCGAGTTTATGACGGGCAGTAGTGATAGTGACAGTGATTTATTATACTACTCGCTTAGTGATGATGACAGCGACAGTCGTAATAGTAGCGGTAACACGGGTGCACCTGCACTGGCTGAAGCACTTCAGGCTCAATTTTCCGATGTTTCTAGAAATTTTAATGTGGTTCATATTAACGCTCAGAGTATTCCTGGCCACTTCCCTGAGATGCTGACAGTTTTCGGTAAAAATAATAACATACACGCTATATTAGTTAGCGAGTCATGGCTAAAGCCATGTCTACCCTCAGTTTCTTACTCTCTACCTGGTTTCACACTTATCCGCAACGACCGTACGGGTAAGAATTGCGGGGGTGTTGCCATATATCTCCGCTGCTATATTCCCTACTCGATAGTCGATGTATCAGCACAGCCACCCGCATCGAATGCTGGCGAGCATTTGTTTCTGGAGGTCGAGCTGCATCACTCAAAAATTTTGCTGGGTGTTTATTACTCTCCTTCGTTACTTGTAAACTTTTTTTCATCCTTCGAGAATCTCTTACACAACCACATCCCTTCTTACAAGCACACTATTATTATGGGTGACTTTAACACGTGTTTACTAAAAAAAGATTCTCGCTCGTCTTCTCTCCTTTCTATTGTCGAATCTACCAATCTCCATGTTCTCCCTCTTAATGCTACTCATTTTTTCCCAGACTGTGCACCATCTCTTCTTGATCTCTTGCTCGTCTCATCCTCAGACCATGTCGCTAAACATGGGCAATTGTCTGCGGATATTTTTTCCTATCATCATCTTCTCTATCTCACCTATAAAATCCGCCCACCCAAGGCAAAGCCAAAAATACTGATGCAGCGTAATTTTGGAGCCATGAATGTTGACCTACTCCGACAAGATGCAAGAGAGATCGATTGGGCACCCTTACTAACCACAGAGTCCGTAGACGAGAAGGTTGATATCTTAAATAATAATCTAATCGCGCTATATGACATACACGCGCCCATTCGAGCTGTAAAGCTAAAACATCCTCCCGCACCGTGGCTCACCGATGACATAAGAAATCTGATTGCCAAAAAGGGTGCAGCTAAGTTTAAGTACAAGATGCGACCTACAGACCGCAATAAAAATAACTATTTGTCAATACGTAATCACTGTAACAAGGTGTGTAGGAATGCACAACGCCAACATGTCCATAATTCTGTACAAAACAGTGACCCAGCTAAAGTCTGGAAATTCCTGAGGTCGCTAGGGGTTGGTAAGCAACGGCAGGAACTACTTCCAACACGTCTGGATATTAATGCCCTTAACCAGCATTTCTCAGCTTCGTCTAATTTCAGCGGGACAGCTAAAATTACCACAATAAATCATCTCTCATCGCTTCCAACTCCTGACTACTCTCCATTTGGTTTCAATCAATTGTCCGTTTGTGATGTTGAGAAGGGTATTCTATCTATATCATCGAATGCAGTTGGCTCTGATTCCATCAGTCGCAAGATGGTGCTCCCCATCCTTGGCGACATAGTACCCATTATCACTCATATAATGAACCACTCCGTCGCCAAAGGTACATTTCCTACAACGTGGAAAGATGCTCAAATCATCCCGTTACCCAAAAACCCTAAACCTACATCCTTTACCGATTACCGTCCTATCTCTATCCTACCTTTCCTATCTAAAGTCCTCGAACGCCTCATCCAAAACCAACTTAATACATTCATCCGCAAAAACGATTTACTAAATCCGTTACAATCCGGTTTCCGCCCGGGGCATAGCACCACAACCTCCCTTATCAACATTACTGACGACATACGGCTCGGTATGGAGAATGGAAATCTCACAATACTCTGCCTACTTGATTTTAGCCACGCATTCAATACTGTGGATTTCGATGTCCTGCTAGCCATATTAAGCTCTGTCAACATATCTCCATCGGCTATTGACTTTTTTCGTAGTTACCTGTCTGGTCGCCGGCAGCGGGTCCGACTGGATGATACCTATTCATCATGGTCTAATACCGCTGCGGGTGTGCCGCAGGGTGGCGTTTTATCTCCCTTACTCTTCTCATTATTTATTAACTCTATATCTAGTCAACTTCTCTCTTCCTACCACCTGTATGCAGATGATTTACAAATCTACTGCCAGACAGATGTGGATGGACTGTCTCAGGGTATTGCCACTATTAACACCGATCTGGCGTATCTTAGTACTTGGACTGCTATGTATGGGCTCAAGATTAACCCCAGTAAGACTCAAGTCACTGTAATTGGTAGCTCAAGACTCTTACCAAAGGTTGACTGGTCGGCTCTACCTCAAATTCACTTTGAAGGTACTATCATTCCCATAAGTGATACAGTCAAAAACTTGGGCATATACCTTGACAAGACCATGTCATGGTCAGCTCAGGTGAAAAACATCAGCCGCAAAATATTCGCCACCGGTGGTACTTTGAGGAGATTACGTAATTTCCTCCCAACCGAAACCAAAATTGCGCTAGCGCAATCGATACTCCTCCCTATTCTGGATTATGCCGATGTCAGCTATCTCGATCTTAATGAGGACCAACTTGATAAACTTGAGCGACTCCAAAACTTCTGTATACGATTCATTTTTGGCTTGCGCAAATATGATCATGTTTCCGAATTTCGTAAAAAGCTCAAGTGGTTACCCATCCGCCTTCGCCGGAATACTCATATACTCTCTCTTCTTTTTAATATATTGTTTAACCCAACTACTCCTCTTTATCTAAAAAAGCGTTTTCAATTTCTGCACGAGAAAAATACAAGACATCTAAGATCCACGGAAAACTTGACCCTGGCAATGGTGACGCATTCTACCAGCTTCTACGACAAGTCCTTTACAGTACAAGCTGCACGACTTTGGAACGCGTTGCCTGTAAAGATAAGACGAGCACAGTCGCTGTCTACATTTCAAAGACAGGTAAGGGAGCACTACCTAACGTTATAAGTTTTTATGACAACAGAACTCTGTATTGTTTCTGGGGCCAATATTATATGATAAGCAATTTTAATTGCGCGTAGTATGTATATAAAGTATATTTTATGTAGGTATGTATTCATGTATGTATCTATGTATGTATGTGTGTATGTATGTATGTATGCATGTATGTATGTATGTATATGTGTATGTATGTTTGTATGTATTATGTATGTATGTATGCATGTATGTATATGGCTGTATGTATGTATTTGTATGTAGGAAATTATATAATGAAATATATACTTTCTTCTTTCCTTCTGGTATTTAAATACTTAAGTATTTAAATAAGTAATAATTTTAGTGTACACCACAAACTACCTGTTCTTGCAGTTCAGTCCATCCAAACTGGTTGTCTGGAAGAAATCGCAGATCGCGATAAGGCCGCCCATTGTACAACTTTCTATCATGCATGTTTCCTCTGTATATGTTCTATGTTTGGTGTGCAATAAAGAGTATTCTATTCTATTCTATTCTATTCTATCTACTTGTAGTACCCCCAAACAGACTATTTTCTCACCGGTATATGAGAATAATCTTTTATTGGTCGCCGACAACGGTACATTGCTAAAAGAATCCTTGTAGGTCTTCTCCGATATGGCCGTAACAGCCGAGCCACTATCTATTTCGAATTTTAAAGCGATCCCCGCAACTAACACGGTTTCGGTCATTGGTTCCCCTTTACGTGAACGAATATTAAAACACTCACCGTCATCATCGCTCTCATCCATAGCTCCCGACTTAACATAATTTATTTTATTACACATCCTGCGCAAATGTCCCGTAGCACCACATTTCCTACATTTGTGCTTTGTAAACCGACACTGGGATGTTTCGTGATTGTGATAGCCGCACACTTGACACTGCTTCTTGTCCCCCTTCGTATCCAAATTTACTGTTGCTTCTCGATTCAACGATGTAGCCGTCGCCGTCCGCGTAATCTTGAACAGCTGATCGTGCGGTGAGGCGTGCCCCGCCGCCGCCGCGGCAGCCGCCCCCGCCCGCGCGCTCTGCAGGTTTTCTGCCATTTGCACCGCCTTGTTTAAGGTCAATTCTGTGAGCTCTTTACCGAAAAGTTTCTCTCTGTCAGGTCCGGACAACATGCCCATGACAAACCTGTCACGCAGCGCTTCTTCGACGTTGAAGAAACCGCAGTGCGCCGTCAGCCCGCGTAACCTAGCGGCCCATTGTGCATACGTCTCCCCCTCTTGTTGCATGGCCGCGTAGAACTTGTAACGCTCGCCGAATCCACATCGCTTCAGCGTAAAATGATCATCCAACAGCTTCAGTATGTCATCGTAGGGGACGTCCTGCAGTTGCTTTGGCAACGCGAGATCCGCCGCCAACTTATGCGTGCCATCCGTGAGTGCGCTTAGCAAGACAGCCCGCCGCTTCGTTCCCGTCGGATCGCTGGTCACGGTAACATCGTTAGCCACGAACCATTGCTTAATGCGACACTTGTATGTCTCCCAAGACTGCACATTGTGGTCGAACGTAGTTAAAATACCGAAACCCGAGCCGGACATTTTACTTTTATTTAAAAGTGGGTACTCGTCGCCAATGTTATGTATGCGGGATAGGCAAGTGAAACCACTGCTTGCTAGTAACGCACTGACGTTTATTCATTACACCTTATAGAAGCGTAGGCACACGCACACATATACATACATACATACATAACACATAGGTACCTATATTATTACAAAGATAGTTTCAATCATTCCACACATTTAGAATTTCATGTCCAGTTCTAATGAGGGTAGGTACATTAAAAATTATACTGCACTACCTACAACTTTTCGCACCAAGGTTTCTTGATTTTGTGTTATTATATTTCTCCTCAATAATTTAAAATAATAATTTTCCCCAAAATGAGACGTGGAAAACAGAGTGTTGTACAAATTGAAGAACAGAAAAAAGTGTTTATAAAGTATAAAGACTACTTCAAACATAAAGATAATTTACCTTCACCTTGTGATTCAATTTTTGCTAAAATTAGTGAGGAGTTACAACATAAAATGTCCGAAAAAGCTCTTTTTATTTCTTTGAAAAGAAATTACTGTTACTTTTTCGGTCAACAAGAAGGTGATTACAAAGAGTCGTCTGTCACAGACAGTGATGATTCAAAGGAAGAAACAGATACCGGCGATTATAATGAAGATAATGAAGAAAACGAATCCCGAAGTTCAAAATCATTTTCATTTAACTTAGATATATACACATGGGAAAGAATTCAACCAATGACAAAGCACGCAGTAAGAACAAAAATAAAATCCATTTCACAATATCAAAAAAAAACTGTATTACGCAAGCATGAATGGGCTCACGTACTTCGGGAAGAGATTTGGAATAAAACGAGAATACCTTGTGCTTGGACGTTTAAGATTCATTCGATCCAAATACGGTGATAGAGTAATATGCAACGGATCATGTATCCAATGTAGTGCAGAAATAAAAATTGTCATTAATTGGCCCACGGAGAAAATTGCTTCCTGCGAAGGCATCATCCTGGATTATGATGAAAAATTCCACCACAATCCGAAAAAAAAGATTAAACTATCGCCAGCAAAACGAAGGGAAATCGGGGATGAACTAAAACATGAATCTCCGATCGTACTTCGCAATAAACTTGTGAGTTTCAGTATGGATGATGGTGATCTAGAACCGCCACATTTACCAACAGCAGGATGTTTGAGACAAATAAAATGTGAATATAATAGTATCGATTATTATCACCCAAATCCAATTTTAGCACTGTGGATTATGACAAAAAAAGATCCATACCGTGATATAATTAGACACATTTCTTTGTATCCTTTTTACCTCTATTATTGGTCACCAGTTCAGGATGCACATTATACAAAATATTCAAAATGTAATAGAGTCATTATGAGTTTTGACGCCACTGGTAGTATATTTAAAGGCGTTGGTCCAGTAACGCAATGATAATGACCAATCATATATTTTTGTACTGTGGTGTAATGTACGACGATAACAACAGCAAGAGTGTGCCCATAACACAGATGATGTCCGAAAGTCATCACATGGAGACCATATCAAATTGGATGAAAGCCTGGGTTGTTAAAAAAAGCTCTCCTCATGAAGTGATACTGGATGACTCGGCGGCTTTAATAGGAGCAGCTGTTAAAGCATTTACCAACTCCATGTCCACCAAAAATTATGTAATATATTCTTATAACAAATTGGAGGAATGTTCTCAGACACCGAATGAGACCTATATTCGCATAGATGTCAGCCATTTTGTGAAGATATTGTATAATTTAAATTGTTTCCAAAATGTGGACGACAGGGTAACTACATATTATCGTCGCTGTCTTTTAGGAATCATGTCACTTGAAAATTACGATGTTTTAAAGCAAGTCATTTCAGACATAATAACCCTATGTCTCAATAAATACGACGGTACTGAAACAAGATGCGGGTTATCTAAATTGAGACTCAATAAATTTTTAGTTGATAATCAAGCCAACAATTTCGATACAGATAGTCATCAGGCAGATGAAAATATAAATGACATGGAATTATTTTTTGATGAGGTCAAAACCGGATCTCCAAAATATGAAAAAGAAATTTCAAACATACCACGATGGTATAGCCAACAGATAGATAAAGAACATTTACTTGTCTCCTTGACTGAAGATGATGATACAACACATGAAAAGAAGGACGGCCACGTTGTATGGAGCTCCGGCTCAAGTGTGTGCATTTTTTTATTTAAATAAAAATACTGCTAATTGGTAGCTGAAGCTATGTATAAACCGATAATATAAATGGTTTAGTACGAACCTAATAAAAAAAAAAAGAAAAAAAAAAGTGATTTTACGTGAATATTTTTATTTAATGTTCTTCATCACTTTCGTACACCAATAAAATACTACCGAGGAACCTAGCTAGCGGAGTTACAACTTCATACCTTGGGCAAATCCACTGTCCTTAGGCCAACAATGCAGTTACAATAATATTCCTTATTGTATATTATTTGGGGTACAATGCATTCTAGAATTATATGTCGCACTTCATCTAGGTTTAGAATATGTCTTCTACTATGGGTCACATCAGCACAACAATTAAAGCAATGTATAAATTCCACATCCAGACTGTAGAAATCGGGTTATCCATGTTCAAGCGTAAGTCTTCATGTAGAGCGGGTGCAGTATCCAAAGAATTGCCAGGGTCAACGTCTAAAGAAGATACAGGGTCCAAAAACAAGCCAGAGTCGTCGTAGGAGTTATCGCAATAAATTTTGTAAAATACATATTCAAATAATATTGAGAAATAAAACAGCCGCACACGTCAAGCGAATGACATAACAGTAGTCGAGTGTTATTAGAGTAAGAAAATAGAATACCTACCAATGCCCTTTATAATTTTTCAATTTCATTATATTTTAGGCATACATTTTGGATCAAATAAAAAATATTTTGATAGTGAATGAAAAATAATCATAACTTACGGGTGTTAGTCTTTGACAATATCTTCATAATTATATTTTTCTTTATTAGTCGGAGGTTTTATTTTATTATTTCTACAGATTTTTATGTGTGCAACATTAACTGACTTTTTGATAACGAATGTACAACATATTGTGCTCAATCATATTAAATACTTCCATATATTTTTTCAATGTGGGTTCGCCTGATACTACAATATTGTACCCAATGTTATTTCACAATAAAAGAAGATTATAACCATTTTCATTTTGCTACGAAAAAGCTGCACAGCAGAGAGCCGACTCTGGCCGTCCTCCTTTATACTATATGCCATCATTCATACCGACATTAACAAGACTAGTTAGCCAATTACCACTTTGGTCGAATATAATGGTACCGGTATATAATACCAATATTAAAAGACCTTCATCGTCAAATGTCGAGAACACATTCAAAACTATAAAAAAGTGTCTCTGTAAAATCATCACAAAGGATAATCGGCTAAGGATTGACAAATTTCTCACACAACATGCTGAGTTTATAGATGGGGAATTAAAAACCGCAAAAAAATCCGTGGCGTGGCGGCAGTGAACGCGACTGCCACGCAGGAGACGCGGGTTCGATTCCCGCTCAATGTAAATATTTGTATGCATGAATATGGCTATTTGCATTGGTCTGGGTGTTTCTATGTATAATATGTATGTATTTACAAAAAAAAAGTATCTAAGTATGTTTATCCGCGTTCTAGATTCCATAACACAAGCTAGTTAAGCTATGCTTACCATGGATCTAGATAGCGTTGTGTGGAATGTTGTGAAATATACAAAAAAAAAAATATTAAAGAAGAAGATCATCAAGATGTAAAAGCTAAAAAAGAAGAACAGAAACGACGAAGGAGATTAAGCAAAAATAAAAAAGATTTTAAAGATGAATCTACTTTTATAGACACGCCAACACTTATTGAAAATTGGAGAGGCTTGGGTTATAAAACTAAGCCAAAAATAAAAAAACAAAGAAGAACAAATAACAAAAACAATTCCACTATTGCTGAATGGTAATAAGACAAAGACTGGTATAAAAAAATATTTGTATCGAACACATGTGCTTTTGATGCTGTTTCACAAGTGATCGCATGGGCTTGCGCTGAAAATTTCACTTTAAGCACTACTGTACTTAATAGTGATAATACTTTTTGTCAATTTATTAAAAGTATGCTTGATGACAGCAAAACGAAACAGGAACTCTACACACAGCGTGCTCAAATTTTAGAGATACATTTCAAAAAGAATTTTACGGCTAATACCACCGAAATATGTTGTAATTGCAGTGTGACATACATCTTCGAACACATTCTAATTGATTTTACCTATAGTACAGAATATCAAAGAAACTTGTACAAACGAATCCTGTGCGATGAATAATGTGCAGAGAAAGGTTTCTTTTTGAAAGACATTAGTCGATTACAAGATTCAGCTCAATCTAACTTATGTGATGATACTAACATGGTTGTATGTCGTCGCAATGGATGCACAGGAGTTAGAACGTTCCTGTACACATTACATAATATGATATATTTTGAATTGAATCAAAAAGATAAGATATCTTTAGAAGACGTGCCACCGAATTTAACTCTTGATTGTAATGCCTATAGCTTAATAGGAATTATTGAGTACGTGTCGCCCGGCCAAAATCCTAGCCTTGACAGCATTGGCCACTACAAAGCACATTGTTTTAGACAAAACAAGTGGACTTGTTTTGATAATTTAAAAACCAGAATGTTTAAAAGCAGTACATACATTATTGCTCAGTGCATTATATATGGTAAAAAATGAGAAATACAGTTCATTGGGTTCATGATATCAATATTTTGATATCATGCCAGTCTAAAAATACAAGCGTTTAAAGATTTTATTGTGTTTTTATAAAGCCCTATTAATTTCTCGTAAACCTGTAATCGTACTTGGCTAATTTATTGATATGATGAGTTACTATTTAGGTACTTTTGTTTCGTAATCTTGCAATAAAAACACACTTGGATCTTTAGTGTTTACCCGCCATCCTGATTAGTATGGCGGCTCACTTTCATATTGTGATTACAAGGTATTGAACGAGGTACAATTAAATTCAATATAAGTACTAAATAGTACATTTTAGGTACATTTATTTAAGATAGTTTTCATCCAAATTAAAAAAGTACACCCGCGGTTCTGATAGACACGATAAGTGGGTCTAACCAAGAGCTGTCTGGAGTAACATACAGGGTACTTATTATCCCGGGAATAGGTTCCTTTTTTGTTTTTTTTTTTTCGTGCGGAAATCACCTCAGATACCTCTCCCACGGGAGCTGGAAGGGGAGGTTATGTCGGACTCGAACCGACTAAAACCGCACGCCGACTGCGGGTCGTGGTGCCAGGCCGGAGGTGAGGTTGTCTTCGACATATCTCTCGCACCCCGGCTGACCCATGGCCATCCTTAAGGTCTGGCTCTCCTCGGGGGGAATAGGTTCCCATGGGTTGCGGGAATACCAGTAGGAATTGGCCTTTGAACCTATATATCGCAGAATAAATTATGTGGTTGCATATAATTTTATTGCATATAAGATTGCAAGAGCTACCGCGGCATTAGCCTGCTCAGTGTCGTCGGTAAACTATATGCAAAGGTTTTGATTAAAAGAGTAATGAATGAGACTGAAGACAAGATGTGGGATGTGCAAGCAGGATTCATGAAAGGAAGGGGGTGTATGGATCAGGTCTCTTCCCTGCGAAGCATAGCCGAAAAATTCTTGGCTCAATAACAGAAGGTCTATTGTGCTTTCGTAGATTTGGATAAGGCCTATGACAGAGTGGTAAGAAATGAATTGTGATCAACATTGTCTGTATATGGGGTGAGCAGCAGCTTGATAAGAGCATTGAAATTACTCTATGAGGGTTCTAGTGCTTGTATGAGGATGAATGGAGTGTGCACAGACTGGTTTAATATTGAAAAAGATATTAGACAGGGGTGTGTAGCTTTAACCTGTTTATAGACAATTGTCTGAAAGTTCTACAAGAAAGTGCGTATTGACTAAGAATGAATGATCTGACCATCAAATGCCTCCTATATGCTGATTATCAAGTTATTCTGGCATCATCGGAGGAGGAGCTACAGGCTATAGTCAATATTATGCATGGTGCTCTAAATAGCAAGAGGATGAAAGTGAATGTAAGTAAAACCAAAGCGATAGTTATGAACGAGAAGATAGTATGACAAATTGCACAGTCCTGTTTGAAGGAGAAAGAATAGAACAAGTGAAAGAGTTTATGTGTTTGGGTTCAAAGTTTACTAGAGATGGGAAATATAGGAGTGATATTGAACGAAGAGTTATGGCTGGAAATCAAGTGAATGGGGAAAAACATAACTTTATGAGTATCATAACGTTATCTAAAGAAGCACAACCGGTTGTACATAGGGGAGAGCTCGTCCCTACACTTGTGTATGGTAGTGAATGTTGGGTTTTGAAGAAGGAGTATGAAAGTAAATTTAATGCTGTAGATATAAGAAATCAGAAAAGTATAGCTGGCGTGAAGTTGTCGGATCGAGTGAGGAATAGCGTGATAAGGGAACGTTGTGGTGTGTTTGAAGATGTAGTGACTGAGATATAGAAGTATCCCTTTACTTAGATGGTTCGGAGATGTAGAGACGAGGGACAACAGAATACCGACGATACGGATTTATGAGGCGAGGGTGAATGAGCGACCCGGTCAACCTAGACATGCGCATGTCAAGCAGATCGCAGACATTTTTAACAAAGGACATGTCAAGCGTATCCTAAACCGAGCGTGCATGAAAACAATTATGAAAGTAGAAGAATCAAAAGATTTATGCCAGGATCGTTGCAAGTGGTAAACTAGTCTCTGCCTACCCCGCTGTAAAAAAAGCCTGACATTTTTTTGGCCTGCCTGTGTATGTATGTATATATAATTTGAAAACAAAAATGGCAGGTCAGAAGTACTCTAAACCAGCGGGCTTGCATCAAAAGGATTAAGTAATGACAGTGGAGGAAGCTCGTGAACTATGTAAGGACAGACTCAAATGGGAATATCCGAGAGGGAAATAGACGTGAGCGTATGTATGTAATTTTAAATAAGTAGATAATAAATAGCGATATCCTTGAGCCGTTTGGAATCGACATGCTGGGATCATGGGGTCCAAGTGCACGTCTATTATTCAAAGACATATCAAAACGTTTAATAGACACTACCCGTGCCCAGAGGGATGGTTTATTCCTGGCATTGCCATTCAACGTGGCAATGTCGCCAGCCTTCTGGCCACCCTCCCGGTTGACGTCGATGGGGAGAAATTCTTTGACGCATGAACCTGCAGTTTTGCATATATCTTGTTATATATTTTTATTTATAATAACTATTACGTATATTGTGTACACTAGATGGGTAATAAAAACCACACATGTAGGTATGGCGAGCGAGCCACTTACCTGGCATAATTCCTTTGATACTTTCTTTTGTTCTATTGTTTTACATAAGGTGTAAACTGTAAATCATACTTTCAAAACAATAAAACTTAGGTTTTTACAATTTCGCCATTATTTACTACCTATAGGGGTACATTCAGCTCCAAGTCAACCTTTTGTTTCATTGCCGCAAATGTGTTTTTTAAAGAATATTAGGACCGAGAGATTAGAGAATAATACAATGGTTGTTGAACAACCACATTTGCGGAATTTTACCTTTGCAAATGAATGCAATTGCGGATGTTATCAAGTGAAGCTCACAAAAGATAATGGAATGTCTAGTGCTTTTGTTATGGAACTGAGTTATGCGGGCCTAATTAAACTAGCTGCTGAACCCTTTACCTGACGTGTCCTCGAATATTGAGTGATATTTCTCGAAATTCGTAAATATGTCAATAGAAGCTCGATAAGAAATTCTAGATGGTTTACTCTTGTGGTACAAAAGAATTGCAAACATAAGCTTGGAACACTGCTGATTTTTGTAAAAGAATAAAATTTTCTTCAAATTACGTAGCCATTGAAGCCATGAGAATATTCTAATTGATAATACCAGCGTTTCCTATTGAGATCTTTTCCTTAAAAATCTATTTTCACCATGGGACAATAAATATCGACGTTGCGCCTGGAAAAACCGATAAACTTTTTTTTTCCGTGTCCCAAACCGCTTTGTGTTTTACTGACACAAAGCAGTTTGGACGCAGTTTTTTTTTGAAAGATACATAGCGGAAAATGCTATTTTTTAGTCTTTCAAGATATCACTCACGGGTTTCACAGGTATGACGGGCAAATTTAGCCTTAAAAGTGTATAAAGTCGTTTTAAAAAAAAAATGTTTATCGGTTTTTCCAGGGTCCCTAGTTTTTCTCATTAGCTCAGTAGTAGTCACTACTACTACTGAGCTAATGAGAAAAACTGAACTATTTATAATAATTAGAAATAAAACTATTTTCATTGAATACAAACGCGATTTATTTGGTGTTAATGTATTAAAAAGTGAGACATACGTCTCGGTTGCTTTTCAGCAACAGTGGTCCCAGGAAGAGAACCGTACACACATAAAAAAAAGTTTGCGATCAATGGCATAAGCTCCTAGAATTCTTTAAATTTAACTTTATCAAGAAAAAATCTATTTTGTATGCTTTCTTTAAATAGGAATACCCTGTTTGAAATTAAAATATAAAAGATAGAAATTTCATACAAAGGAAAAGACTGTTTAATTAAACTTAAACTACAATTTATTATTAAAAGGTGTAAATTCAATATAAAATAACTCCTCCCCTGGCTCGAACAAATGCGGAGATCCTCCTGGGCATGCTGAAGATCATGTTATCCAGCATTTCCTGGGGTAACCTATCCCATTCTTCAATAGCGGCTTCCCTGAGCTCTGGAACTGTCTGAGGATGGTGCTCACGGTTCCATACAGCTCGTTTAAGAGCATCCCACGCGTGCTCTATTGGGTTTAAGTCGGGCGAGCCGGCAGGCCAGTCTAATCGTGTGATATCGTATTCTTGAAGAGCAGCATTGACTCGTTGAGCTCGATGTGCGGGCGCATTATCATCGACCAGTACGAATTGGTGCCCATGGTTTACTCGAAATGGTTTGACGATATCATCAATAGCAACTGCTTTGTACATGTCTGCTGTCATGAAGCCCCGATACGGGATCAAAGGCGTTCTAGCTCCAATCATAATGCCACCCCAAAAAGACACCGATTTTCCGCCTTGCTGAACTGTTCCAGTGGCAGTTCTTTGTCTTTTACGGTCGCCTGGTCTTCTCCAGACACGGACACGTCGGTTATCTAGATGAGTGGAGATTCGGGATTCGTCAACGAAGAGACAGTTTTGCCAAATGTTTACTTCCTCACCTTCTTCATTTTGCCGAAGTCAAGCCCACTGCAATCTTCGTTGTTGACGTTGCCGGGAATTGAGCGGAGCTCGCCATGACCTCCGTGCTCATAATCCAGCCTGGTGCAAGCAATTGCGAACGGTCTGCGTGCTAACTTCAAGTCCAAAGGCAGCCCTGACTTCTGCTTTTATTTCAGTGGCGTTGATTGGGGATCACGGGCAGCTGTCAAAACAGTTGGGCGACCGCTGCGGGGTCGGTCAGCTAAATTCTCCATTCCGTGGTACCTCTGCAACGTAGCCACGATACAGGATTGGGATATAGCAAGTCTGCGTGCTAGTACTCTCGTGGTGTATCCTTCTTCCCTCAAAGTTACTATTTTAGCTCGTAAAACCTCTGATAATCCTCTTGGCATTTTTTCAATCACTACTTTCCGCGAAAAATATCTTGAATCGGTTATAATTCACTAAATCAGATTTCTGAATGAGCGTAAGCTAGGACTGAAAGCCTTTTTGTAAGAAAAAACAATTGAACGGTGTCATTGTTTTGTGTTCTAATTTTTTATTTTTAAATAAAGAATCTAAAAAGAAGAAAAAATCATAATATAATCTACAGTAACAAAAAAGATTTCAGTTTTTCAAAGTAATCGCAAACTTTTTTTTATGTGTGTATGTATGACCACCTTTGATTTTTGAAAATTAGTTCACCAAAAATGGATTGTTAATATAGGTACTTTCTGGCCATATTTGCCCAATCACAGAAGTTGGTTAAAATTAAAACATTTAAATTGATAGCGAAAGCAAATAAATGGCAGTTCTTTTTTACACGGCCGTTCATCACTAAAATACCTAAAACGAACTTGACCTCATAACTTTTGACTTTTGAATCCTGGTCTCGTAAAAATTCATGTCCTTTTTGGTTCAATCAATCGATCAATTAGCCTATTGCAGTCCACTGCTGGACATAGGTCTCTCCCAATGTGCGCCATTGCGTAGATAAAGAGTAATCTGCTAATCGATACTTTTAAAACAATAAAACTGAAATTCTTACAAATTCGCCATTATCAATTATCAACGTCGCAATGCTGCCAGCCTTCTGGCCACCCTCCCGGTTGACGTCGATGGGGAGGAATTCTTTGACGCCTGACGTTTTGAACATATCTTGTTATAAATTTTTATATATAATAACTATTGCGTATATTATGTACGCTAAATAAGTAATAAAAACCACACATGGAGGCATGGTGAGCGAGCCCTTTACCTGGCATGATTCCTTTGATACTTTCTTTTGTTCTGTTGTTTTACATAAGGTGTAAACTGCAAATCATACTTTCAAAACAATAAAACTTAAGTTTTTACAATTTCGCCATTATTTACTACCTATAGGGGTACATTCAGCTCCAAGTCAACCTTTTGTTTCATTGCCGCAAATGTGTTTGTTAAAGAATATTAGAACCGAGAGATTAAAGAATAATAATACAACACACCACGTTGAATAACCACATTTGCGGAATTATACCTTTTGCAAATGAATGCAATTGTGGTTGTTATCAAGTGAAGCTCACAAAAGATAATGGAATGTCTTGTGCTTTTGTTATGGAACTGAGTTATGCGGGCCTAATTAAACTAGCTGCTGAACCCTTTACCGGGTTATTCCCGTCCGCTCCACGATTTTGCTCCCAAGCGCTCCAAGACTAAAATTAAATATTAATATCATTTTATAAAATCGTTCTCAAGAGCTCCAAAAACGTATGTAAGCTTTTTCGTTCGAAACTTCTTATCTCTATACATCAATTCCCAGGAGCTCCAAATTATAATATTTTAAGTAAAAAAATACTGTGTTCCCAACAGCTCCAAAACAAAGTGTACGGTTAGCAGAATTAAAAACATTTAATACTATAATACGATAATAGGACGTCAATAGGTTAACAGGAAGTAGTGTCTATTAGCCAAGTCTTGAGTTAGGTATGAATTTGGTATTCAAGCGGTTTTACAGAGAAAGCATGTTTGCACTGAAGTTATAATAACATCACTGGGCTGTTTAACATCAGACAGATTATATAATATACAGCTAACTCAGCCTCAGATTCATGACTCGAGTGTGCATGGAATATGGCAATATGCTTACCCCCTATTACGTGGGACTGACTAGGTATTATATTGTTTAATGAAATGTGAGTGTTAATGCTTTTATTTCTATTTTACTATTATTAGATTTTGTCACTAGCTGTTGCCCGCGACTTCGTGCGCGTTAAGTTTCGAATAGCTCAAACTCATCATTATTTATGGTGGAAGATTTTCATCCCAACTGGAACGGAAGTAGTCGAAATACTGGAAATAATGAATTTTACACAAAGAAAACATTCCTTTATTTAAAAAAAGAAACAAAGATGTTTTCAATTTTTTTCTTGACATCTTCCACACTGTATTTTTCAATTACATATTATGAAGACAGTCTTTTTTGAGTGACTGACTAATGTATACAGGACTAAACTACTGAAAACTACGAAAATAGACAGACTTCTTCTATAGGCTTGGCAAATACTGCGGAAGGATTTTGAAAAATTCAATATTTTGCTGACAAAATCATTATCAAGTATGTGGATAAACATTGCTAAACGTGGACTAAACATTGAAATAAAACCACTTTTTACGGATTCTATCGCGATATATTTGTTATTATTACTTTTAAACCCGAAGTTTCGGCTGCTTTGCAGCAGCCATTTTCGCGGTGTGACTCACGATGGTAGTTGTCACCTAGTTTGAAGTATAAGTTATCTCAAAATATCCGAATCATGGTGAATTATTGGTGTTCGTATTTACGCAGAATGAGCTCACTGTGTTGTTAAGTCTTGCTGGATTTTGCTGCTTACTGGGTTTGATTAAGTGGATGACTGGGTCCCAAGCTGGTGGTACGGTCCATCCATCCGCTCTATTAAAATTTGGGTGCTTTTTAATTTCAATAGCCTCGCGGATCATTCTAGGAATATATCGGTGTTCTTTGGCGAGTATCTGTGGTTTATCAAACCTTAGGTAATGGTTGGTGCCTTTTTGCGCGTGTTCACATACAGCTGACTTTGTTGAGCGTTGGTGTTTTATGTCAGCTATGTGTTCTTTGACCCGAGTGCCAATGCTTCGCTTGGTTTGACCAATATATGAGAGCCCACAGTCACAGTCTATTTTGTAGACCCCTGCATCTTGTAGAGGTAGTTGGCACTTGACAGATGGTAAAAATTGACTTATCTTCGTTGGCGGCTTGTAGTATGTGTTGATTGAAGCTCGCTTCAAGATGTAGCCAATCTTGTCAGTGACCCCTCGTACATACGGTAGTACAGCAGGCTGGCGTTCGACCGTGGCTGGTTTTTCTCGGGATCTGTGACTCAGGCGCGGTGGTTTGAGCTTGTTGTCTTGCAGTACTTGCTTGACATGGTTTTATTTCAATGAGTGACATTCGCGTAAACTTCAGAAAATATCATGTGGACTAAACATGTTCATCAGTTATAATGGTTTAAATATTCTTCTTCCTTCTTCCTAAATTCTTAAATCATGTTTCTACAACTTACGAACTGAACAAATTATAAATAATTTTAAAAAAAATGAACCGACTCCAAAACCAAATAGGAAAAAATGTTTAAAATAACAGGATTTAGAGAGTCCCCCATGAGTGCAGGCCTGGGGGTGACGTGTGGAGCCACCTATCACCTCAGCAGAAGCAGGCCACGGTGGCAACGCGCGTAGGACAACGGTGTCAACAACTCGCCCCCGGAATGGGGAGCCATTCCGGGGGCGAGTCGTTGACATCGTTGTCCCCTCTCCCGTGGAGGGCCAGACCGTAAGGGATGGCCCTAGGCCAGCCAGGGTGCAAGGGATATGTCGAAAACAACCTCACCTCCGGCCTAGCACTACGACCCTCAGTCGGCATATGGTTTTAGTCAGTTCGAGTTCAACATAACCTCTCCTTCCGGCTCCGGCGCACGATAAATAAACACGATAAAAAAAGACCACCTCAGGAGTAGATAAACCCCATTTATAAGCATACTTATTATTTTTAATAATTGAGGAACTGTCTCTGTTTCACTGAGATTTTTATTACGATATCTCTGAAATTTCGTGATTTTTTCAGAAGTAGCACCTACCCTTACAAGTATCACGTTAGCCCTACATACTACTACCTATTTTCCATTGACCAATTGCTGTACTGTCCCCTAACTCCTAATCGTTAATGAGTTCTGTAGCTTCACTATCAGCACAGCAGTATCAGATGTTGATTCAAGCATACCTCACAAGCAACACGTTAGCCCTACATACTACTAAATAGTTTCCATCGACCAATGACAGTACTGTCTCCCAACTCCTAACCGTTAAGAAGTTCAGTAGCTTCATCATCAGAACAGCAGCATCAGATGTTGACACCCTGAAGCATATACCTGAGTAAGAAATTATTACGTAACAAAAACACCATACGCAACCGTTAAGGAGTTCTGTAGCTTCATTATCAGCACAGCAGTATCAGATGTTGATACAAGCATACCTCACAAGCAACACATTAGGCCTACATAATACTAAATGTTATCATCGACCAATTTCAGTACTATCCCCCAACTCCTAACCGTTAAGGAGTTCGGTAGCTTCATCATCAGCACAACAGCATCAAATGTTGACACCCTAAAGCATATACCTGAGCAAAACATGATTACGTAACAAAAGCACCATACGAGCATACAATTTTCGGTGGTTACCCTCGATTTCTCCTTGATCCCATCATCCGATCCTGACCTGGTGAAAATAGGACCACCTCCGAAGTGAACTCTATCCAACAAAGAAAAAAAACTTGAAATCCGTCTATAATTTGCGGAAATATCGGTGAACATACATAAAAAAAATATTATGAATACGAATTGAGAAACGAATTGAGAACCTCCTCCATTTTTGAAATCGGTTATACATTATAATACATCAAGCATCATACAAAATAGTTTCAAGAAAACCCGGAGCCTTGGTCCTCTGCTTTGACGAGCCAATGGTGGTTAGTTCCAGTTTTATGATATATTCCATCGACCACAGTGACATCGTTGTTCGTTGCCTTACACACAGGTAGAGGAGAGAGGCGCAGTGGGCAAGAGAGCAAATACAGCATTGACTGGGATGGGGTCATATAGCCTCATTTTTCTGTATACTCGTATTCCTTGTATAGGCAAGCTTGTGTAACAGCAGATGATGTAGATACTTCCAAATTGATAGGTACTGGAGTTGATATCCACGCGGCCGCATTTATTTGGTCTGATAAAATTTACCGGAACTGAGTGTTTCTCTGCCCACATTTGGTCTCTTTTATATAAAAGGGCTAGCCGTGTGGTTTCCGGCATAGAATAGGACCACTCCCTCTCTTCTCGTGGATGTCGTAAGAGGCGACTAAGGGAACACCAAAGGATGGGCAGCGGCATCCTTTGTGATACATCCTCACTTAATACCGCGCTCGCCAACCCGTCTGCCAAGCGTGGCGAGTATGGCAAAACCTCCAATGGACAGACAGAATAAGACCAGGCCCCTAGTCCCCGGCAGTCCCGCTATTCCTGGCTCCGGTAGCGGTCATGGTAACGGCGGGGCAGGGGGTGCGAAAAATCCCCGGCAGAGATTCGGCTACCACCCCAAACGGAAACTGGCCCTGGTAACGCACAACGTTAGCACGATGAGGACTGACGAGAAGCTGCTCGAGGTGGAAGAGGAAATGAGTAGGCTGCACTGGGACATTGTGGGGTTGTCCGAAGTGCGAAGAGCGGGGGAAGGCACGACAACCCTAAAGTCCGGCCACCTACTCTACCACCGGGAGGGTGACAGAAAGTCACTGCATGGTGTCGGGTTCCTCGTCCACAGGTCCCTTATTAACAACGTCATATCCATCGAGAGTATCTCGAGTCGGGTGGTATACCTGATACTCAGAGTATCCAAAAGATACTCGTTGAAGGTCATCCAGGTATACATGCCCACCAAGTCATACTCCGATGAAGAGGTTGAGGAAGTGTATGAGGACAAAGTAGGGCCATACATGCTTCCAAAACCTATTTCACTGTTGTTATGGGGGACTTCAACGCGAGACTGGGCAAACGAAGCGATGGGGAGTTGAGAGTGGGTGAAGCCGCCTGTCACCCCAGCAGAAGCAGGCCACGGCGACGGCGCGCAGAGAAGCGCGCCTCCCCATTCCGGGGGCGAGTCGGGGACACCGTTGTCCCCCCTCCCGAGGAGGGCTAAACCATAAGTGATGGCCCTGGGTCCGCCGGGGTGCGAGGGATATGTCGATGACAACCTCACCTCCGGCCTAGCACCACGACCCACAGTCGGCGTGCGGTTTTAGTCGGTTCGAGTCCGACATAACCTCCCCTTCCGGCTCCGGCAGGGGGGTATCCGAGGGGACTTCCGCACGGAAAAAAAAAAAAAAAAAAAAAGGGAGTTGAGAGTGGGGCCTTTTGGATATGGGCAGCGGAATGACCGGGGCCACATGCTGGCGGACTTTATGGAGAAAGAAGGTCTCTTCGCGATGAACTCTTTCTTCAAAAAGCCACCCCAGAGAAAGTGGACCTGGCTAAGCCCCGCTAACATGGCGTATGAGATTGACTACATCTTGACGACAAAGAGGCAAATATTCAATGATGTCTCTGTGATCAGCAGTGTAAAAACCGGTAGCGATCACCGTATCGTAAGGGGTACATTGAATATTAACCCTAGACTAGAAAGGTCAAGTCTGATGAAGTCAACACTCAGACCGTCACATGCCGATGTCCAGGACTCCGAGCGCTTTCAACTTGAACTATCCAATCGCTTCGATTGTCTACAGGATCGCGTTTCAGTGGACGAGGTAAACAACGCGCTGGTAGAAGCTGTCCAAACGGTGGGATCTAAATTCTTTAGGTCTCGCTCTAAACAAAAACCTCAGAAGATCTCGACCCAGACCCTTGATCTCATGGCCAAACGTCGATCTATTCCCCTACAGACCTCCGTTGATGCTGAGGCACATAGGCAGCTCAACAGACGCATACAGAAATCCTTGCGACATGACATCCGATCCTATAATACTAAAAATATTAAGGAGACGATAGAGCGAAACAAAGGCTCCAAAGTGTTTGCAAGGAATGCGTCCGTTGGACAAAGCCGGTTGACGAAGCTGAAGACGGAGGATGGCGGCATGGCAACGACAACGGTAGAGGTACTTAGGGAGGTCGAAAGGTTTTATGGGCAGCTATATACATCGGTTAAACAGCCCGTGGGCATGGTTAAAGATCCTAGAGCCAAGCTTACCCGACATTATACCGAAGACATCCCGGACATCAGCCTGTACGAGATTAGAATGGTCCTCAAACAGCTAAAAAATAACAAAGCGGCGGGTGAGGATGGAATTACTGCAGAGCTTCTGAAAGCGGGCGGAACGCCGGTACTAAAGGTCATTCAGGGGCTCTTTAATTCCGTCCTACACGAAGGCATAACGCCGGAAGCGTGGAACGGGGGCGTGGTGGTCCTTTTCTTCAAGAAAGGCGACAATACCCTGTTGAAGAATTATAGGCCCATCACGCTCCTGAGTCACATTTACAAGCTGTTCTCGAGGGTTATTACGAACCGTCTCGCCAACAGGCTCGATGACTTCCAACCTCCCGAACAAGCCGGATTCCGAAAAGGCTACAGTACCATAGACCACACGCTGTGACAGGTTATACAGAAGACCAAAGAGTATAACCGGCCTCTCTGCTTAGGATTCGTGGACTATGAGAAAGCCTTCGATTCGATCGAAATATGGGCCGTGTTGCAGTCTCTCCAGCGGTGCCGGATAGATCACCGGTATATCGAAGTTTTGAAGTGTTTATACCAGAACGCCACTATGTCGGTCCGAGTACAAGAACAGAGCACGAAGCCAATCCCACTGAAAAGGGGCGTTAGACAGGGAGACGTTATCTCTCCGAAGCTGTTTACCGCTGCCTTGGAAGACGTCTTCAAGCTACTGAACTGGAAAGGACGTGGCATCAACATAAACGGCGAGTATATCACTCACCTTCGGTTTGCCGATGATATTGTCATCATGGCAGAATCGCTGGAAGATTTAAACACCATGCTCGAAGACCTCAATAGAGTATCCCAACAGGTGGGCCTTAAGATGAACATGGACAAGACGAAGGTTATGTCAAATGTCCATGTAGCGCCTCTACCGGTGCATGTTGGGAACTCAATCTTAGAAGCTGTTGACGAGTACGTCTACTTGGGTCAACTGATCCAGGTAGGCAATTCCAGCTTCGAAGACGAGGTAAATCGACGAATCCGACTCGGCTGGGCAGCGTTCGGGAAGCTACGAGATGTCTTCTCGTCCGACATACCTCAGTGCCTAAAGACGAAAGTCTTTAACCAATGTGTGTTACCAGTGATGACTTACGGATCTGAAACGTGGTCCCTCTCTATAGGTCTCCTACAAAAGCTCAGAGTCGCTCAACGAGCTATGGAGAGGGCTATGCTCGGTATTTCCCTACGTGATCGCGTCAGAAATGATGATATCCGTAGGAGAACAAAAGCAAGCGACGTAGCCCAGCGGATTAGCTCGTTGAAGTGGCAGTGGGCGGGACACATAGCGCGCAGAACAGATGGCCGATGGAGCAAAAAAGTTCTGGAATGGCGTCCGCGTACGGGCAAACGTAGTGTGGGACGCCCAACGGCCAGGTGGAAGGACGACCTCATCAAGGTCGCGGGGAAGCGCTGGATGCGGGCTGCTTCAGATCGGTCATTCTGGAGGTCTATGGGAGAGGCCTATGTTCAGCAGTGGACTATATGTGGCTGATATGATGATATAAAAGGAGCAGCGGTATCTTTAATACCTAATAATAAATAGGTTGGCTTCTCCTGGCATATTGTTATCATTTCTGGGATCTTACTATTAGATACTTACGCAATCGATAAGATTGCAGCCATATTGTATTATCGGTAGTAGCAGATTGAAATAACACTCAACTGACATTACAAGATCTACCAATGATACGCTCTATAGTTAAATGTATGAGGATTTAATTTTTTCAGCCTCAGATGCATGACTTGAGTCAACAATAGTGCCCGAAATGCGGCTATAGGCTCACCCCCTATTACGTGGGACCGAAGCCAATAATAGGTGAAATGTGAGAATTAATTCACCTCTGCCTAACCACCCCTGCTCTCCGGGGATAAAGGTGTGATTATATGTATGTAGTAAATTTTTTATACTTTTAGTGGCAGACAAACACAAGGCCCATCTGTTGTAAAGTTATGGTGCATATTGAGTGAATTTACAGAATGATGTTGTTTAGTGTTCCTTGTACTACTTCACCCTGCGTGTTTGCACTTTGATATTTTCCACGAAACGAGCCCTCCAAAACCTCTTGGCAATATTGAAGTATTGCAGTTATTGAACTTTTTAGGGCTCAAAATACCTGCAATAGCTACCATAGATGTCCGTATTACAACCGGGGCCCACGGCTTAACGTGATCTCCGAGGTATGAAAATATCCAGACCAACGCAAATAAACATATTCATCAAATCATAACTCATCATCAAATCAGCCTCGCGTAAACTTGGAGTCCTGAACAGAGTGAGACCTTTTTCACGCTGGAGCAGCGGTGTCTTCTATACAAGACCCAAATTCGTTCCTGCGTGGAATACTTCTCACATCTCTGGGATGGCTCCGCAAAGTACTTACTAGATACTCTCGATAGGTTGCAGCGACGTGCGGTCCCCTTTATTGGGAATCCTGAGGTCACGAATACCCTCGAGCCTTTGCAGAGCCGTAGAGATGTTGCGTTTTTGGCAGTATTCTACCGTCTCTACCATGGTGAATGTTCGGATGAGCTCTTCCAATAGTCCCACCCTCTCCTTTCGTTCACAGGAGTCGTGCAGGGCTAAGAGGCCATCCGTATACGGCGCACAGTATACCTGCTAGAGTAGTAGTAGTAGTAGGAAATGTTTTGATTTATTCACAATTTCTTAAAATGCGCCACTCTGTATCAATTGAGAATTTCCATAATATACTCTGAAATCGTAGAAAAACTTTATATTTCGATATTTTGGTAGAACAGAGCCCATATCGGTAGAAATACCGAAAAATCGGTAGGTTCGAAACCACTGTTTGCACATCATTAAGCAATGTTAGATTGCAAGGAAAGGTGCGGGGTGGGGGTGACGCGACAACGCTGCGTGGGCGCACCGCCGCACTGACAGATTTCGTTCTTTACTACGTTCGGGTTTTGCCGACGTTACTTTTAATTTTTTGGAGCTGGTGGGAACGATTTTAATATTGAAGAATTGACTTTTGTATTGGAGCTGCTGGGAATAATATGTCAAAGTACCTAAACAATATTTTGGAGCTCTAGGGAATGAAATTGGTAAATTTGGCTTTGTTTATTATTTTAATAAAAACATCCGTGGAGCTCCTGGTAATCAATGTATGAAAATATGAATTTTAGAGAACAATAGATTTGGAGCGCACGGGAATAACCCGATATTCGGGTTCTGACGTGTCCTCGAATATTGAGTGATATTTCTCGAAATTCGTAAATATGTCAATAAAAGCTCGATAAGAAATTCTAGATGGTTTACTCTTGTGGTTATCCAAATAAATTACAAACATGCTTGGAACACTGCCGAGCTGTTTTTGTGAAACGTTAAATTTTTCTTGAAATTACGTATCGTTTTGAAGTCATGAGAATGTTCTAATTGATAATATCAGCGTTTCCTATTGAGATCTTTTCCTTAAAAATCTATTTTCATTATGGGACAATAAATATCGTTGTTGCGCCTGGAAAAACCGATAAACTTTTTTTTTCCGTGTCCCAAACCGCTTTGTGTTTTACTGACACAAAGTAGTTTGGGACGCGGTTTTTTTTAAAGATACATAGCGGAAAATGTTATTTTTAGTCTTTTACCTAAGATATCACAAAACGGGTTTTACAGGTATGACGGGCATGGCAAATTAAGCCTTAAAAGTGAATAAAGTCGTTTTAAAAAAAAAGAGTTTATTGATTTTTCCTGGCGCAACGACGATATGTGGGTCCCTAGTTTTGCTAGATGCACTACTACTACTGAGCTAATGAGCAAAACTGAACTATTTATAATAATTTGAGGAAAAAAAATTTTTATTGGATACAAACGCGATTTATTTGGTGATATTTTATTGAAAATTGAGACTTACGTCTCGGTTGCTTTTCAGCAGCAATGGTTTCGGGGAGAGAACCGTATGTATAGAGCATCTTTGATTTTTGAAGATTAGTTCACCAAAAATAGGGCAAAATTAGAAAGGATTTTTAATATAGGTACATTCTCGGCACATTTACTCAATCAAAGAATAGAATAGAATAGAATAGAATAGAATCTTTATTTGCATGAAATACAGTGTGAAGGATGTTACATAGTATGGTTTCTAAGCGTGCAGTGTGTCTCGCCGATCTATCGACATGCAAACTTTGTCATTAAACAATTGTCAAATTTTAGCTACAGTCACAAAATTCTTCTCATTCTAACGTTAACATTTTTTCAAAATTTGTTAGCCTTTAGATCATTAGGTATTATATAATGTTTATAAGTTCTTAAGATATCACATCAAAAAAAAAATAAGAATTTAAATAAATAATAGAAAAAAGTCAATATTAAATTAATTAGAAATACAATTTTTTACACGAATTAGGCATTAATGAAATTTTTTAAATAATATTTTACTTATATTCATTATTAATTCTTATAATAATTAGGTACATTTATTATCTAGAAATTCACGAATTGTGTAAAAGCATTTTTCAGTTAACCATTTAAACAATTCCTTCCTAAATTTTGGAAAAGGTAACTCCCTTAGTGTTCTTGGTATGTGATTGTAAACTTTAACAATCATGCCGTTACAATTACTTTGATTAAAAGTGCTTACAGACCGGGTGACTGCTAGTTTGGTTACATCTCTTGCAAGGTATTTTTTATTTATGCATGCTTTCTCAAATAGTTTTGGGTTATTTTTAACAAAAAGAGCTATCTCGAATATGTAGATGGAAGTAATTGTTAATAATTTATTTTCTTGAAAAGGTTTTCTGCAAGAGTCCAGTGGGTCTAATCCAAAAATCGCTCTAACGCATTTTTTTTGGGAAATAAATACTTTATTTATATCTGTCGAGTTGCCCCAGAGTAACACGCCATACCTGAGTACAGATCCGACATAGCCATGGTACGCTGTTAGGGCAGCTTTTTCACCCACTTGTTTTATTAGATTTCTAAGCGCGTAGACAAATTTATTTATACGAGCACTTACATTTTGCACGTGTGTTTTCCAGTCGCAATGTTTGTCTAGTACTATACCGAGAAATTTTATATCTTGGACTTCAGCAATTATTTTATTATTCATTTTTATTTCAAGTTTGTCATAGTTATTTTGATGGTTATGAAACTGAATTATTTTAGTTTTCTCTAGGTTGGGTGTGAGGTTATTTGCCTCCAACCAGGTGTGCACTGTATTTATGGTAGATTTGAGGAGCCCCTCATAGTTATCATAGTGACGGTCATTGCAGACCACCACTGATATATCGTCTGCAAAGAGTACGCACTTGTGTTCTATAACTTTTGGTATATCATTGATATATAGAAGGAACAAAAGCGACCCCAATACACTGCCCTGTGGCACACCATATTGGTTTATGCTATAATTTGATTTAACAGTATTTTCTGTTTGTTTTTTATCAATTTGTGCAATTTCTACACATTGCCGTCGGTTACTAAGATAACTTTGTATCCAATCTAAAGCTTTTCCCCTAATGCCGTAGAGTTCGCATTTGTGGAGAAGAATATCATGTCTAACAACGTCAAATGCCTTACTCATATCAAAGAATATAGCCGTAACACGGCGTTTATCGCCAACATTCCTTGTTATATGTTTTACCAATAAGCAGTTGATTAAAATTAAAACATTTATATTGATAGCGAAAGCAAATAAATGACAGTTCTTTTTTACTCGGCCGTCCATCACTATAATACCTAAAATTAACTTGACCTCATAACTTTTGACTATTAAATCCTGATTTCGTGTAATCGATTTTCTACAAATCGATACTCTTTATCTACGCAATGGCGTACATCGGGAGAGACCTTTGTCCAGCAGTGGACTGCAATAGGATGATTGATCGATTGATTAAATCAAAAAGGACATGAATTTATACGAAACCAAGAGACAAAAGTCAAAAGTGATGAGATCAATTTCATTTTTGGTACTTTTTTATTATCGTGCGAAAAATCCCCATGGGTACCACCCCCACGGAGCCGGTGGAGGTGGTTATGTCGGACTCGAACCGACTAAAACGCACGCCATCTTGGGTCCTTGGTTGCCGGAGGTGAGATTGCCGAAAGCATATCTCTCGCACCCCGGAAGACCCAGGACCATCTCTTTCGAAATGCGGTTCGGGTTGTGAGGACCTTAGTGTCCCCATCTATTGGTACTTTAGTGATGAACGGCCGTGTAAAAAAGAACTGCCATTTATATGTTTTCGCTATCAAATTAAATGTTTTGATTTTAATGATCTCGCAAGCAAATATGTTCAGAAAGTACCCATATTAAAAATGCTGTCTAGTTTTGCCTTATTTTTGGTGAACTGATATTTAAAAATCAAGAGCGAAATTTTGCTCCTCTTATTTGAGGTTGGCGGTGGTCTCCCCGAGACCATTACTGCTGAAAAGCAACCAAGACGTAGGTTTCAATTTAAGTACACCAAATAAATCACGATAGAATCCAATAACATAGTTTTATCTCAAATTACTATAAGTAGTTCAGTTTTGCTCAGTAGCTCAGCAGTAGTACTTCATTTAGCAAAGCTTGGGTTTTTTTATGGAATAGGGAGGCAATTTTTTTCCCCACATATTTTTTTCCCTTTAATGAATTTTATTGTAATGATAATAGATTTTAAAGGAAAAGATCTCCTTCATAAATGCTGGTATAATCAACTGGGACATTCTTATGACCTCAAAAAGATACGTTTATAGTTTTTAATTTTCACACCCAAGATAAACCCATAAGGTTTTAATGGGTGCTTTTATATTCATCTTTATATCGTTTTCTTATGTAAAAAACGTAATTTGAAGAAAGATTTTACCTTTTACAAAAATCCGCTCGGCAGTGTTCCAAGCATATGTTTGCAATTTATTTGGATAACCACAAGAGTATACCATCTAGAATTTCTTATCTAGCTTCTAATAATAATTACGAAGTTCGAGAAATATCACTCAATATTCGAGGACACGTCAGGTAAAGGGTTCAACAGCTAGTTTGATTAGACCCGCATAACTCAATTCCATAACAAAAGCACTAATATCTCTTTAATATGCTTCACGAGATAACAACCACATTTGTGGAAATCATACCTTTTGTATAATTTCCGCAAATGGGGTTGTTCAAATGCCATACTATTATTCTCTAATCTCTCGGTTCTAATATTTTTTAAAGAATAAACACATTTGCAGCAATGAAACAAAAGGTTGACTCGGAGCTGAATGTACCCCTATAAGTAGTAAATAATGACGAATTTCTAAGAATGTCAGTTTTATTGTTGTAAAAGTATCGATTTGCAAATTCCACCTTATCTACGAAAACAGAACAAAAGAAAGTAATAAAGGAATTATACCAGGTGAAGGGCCCGCTCGCCATACCTCCATGTGTGGTTTTATTACTTAAGTACCTAGTTATTTAAGAAATTATCACAAATGTTATAAAATTTTGTTATTTTAGGCATATAATTTACATAATTCTAAAAACTTTAAAATCCAACACATCATTTTATTTTGCGTTAAATTGGTTCACAGGGAGATTTTACTAATTTTCCTGCTACCCATGGAACCTATTGCCGGGATAGCGTCTAATTTAATTGTATGTACATACAATAGGTATATCTTCTCTTCTATCTATATAGATATCTATTTTTCTATATATTATTCTATCTATATAGAGATCTATATATATAAATGAATTGCTATTCGTTAGTCTCACTAAAACTCGAGAACGGCGGAACGGAATTTATCTTATCTTGGTTTTGAAATGTTCGTGGAGGTCTGGGTAAGCTTTAAAAGGTGAGAAAATCAAATAATTGCTCAGAAAACCCTAAAAACAGCGCTTTTCTTTTTCCCATATAAAAGTTTTCTAAATATAATGTAGAGTCAATTTGAAATTTATTGCTATTCAATAAAGTTCATACATTTAGATGTGTTTTTTTTAATTGATAGAATGAATCAAAAGTAAGGTTTATATGTATAATACATGCTTAATATAGTAGAAGTTGCAGCGGATCTGACGCTACGGATGTGGATAAAAATTGGCGGTACGAAGTACGCCGGGTTAGCTAGTACATACATATATTAATGCCTTTATCCCTGGAGATTAATTTAATTAATATGACTTAAAGTTTAGTTTGACATTATTGGCTATTATAAGAGTAACCCCAAGAGTGAGGCCTGCGCCAGAGCTTATTCTGCCAATCAGCAGAGCCTCGTTTCTGATGTTTTGTGCCAGGTTGTGATTTAAACTTAAATTCCATGTTGTTAAGGTCTAAAATTAAATGTCATTATGTAGATTTGATGAAAAGGTGTAACGAACTGCCAATTTAATTCATTTTTGAATTTGAAATGAAACTAACGAATTTAATTTCGAACTTAAACTGAAGATCCAAGGGTTTACAGGGTCAAGGGAATGGCAGAAAATAGCAGAGTTGAGGTTCAGGTGTTACTTAAATATAGGTACTCTTTGTATGAGATCATACAAGCTCGCCAATCAACAGGAAACTGATTTAATTAATTGAATCTTTATAGGAAGAGATCCAAAAACCCTTAATTTTGTCCTGTAATTATCTAAAATCTATGATCAAAAATCGGTCAAATCTACATTTTTTACTTCAGTTGCTCGTGAACACTTTCAAGGCAATTCGTAAAACTTAGTATATACCTTATCTATACGTACCTAATTACGTCTGTAATTCCATTACAGACATTACTCGCGCCACGCCCACTACCTGCTACTACCTGTCGACTCTCGCGCAGCCCCCACCTCTCCGCGTCCCCTTCACCCGTCGCACCGTACGAAGGACTGTGAAATGTCTCAATAATAAATCATTCGAGCTCGAGCTCTCACCTGAAGTACTCGCTCTTCGTGCTCTTTCCCAATTTGTATACTTACTTATCAGTTAGTGCAATACTGTGGTTAAAGTGCAATATTCTAAGTGTTATTCTTTGTGAATACTAAGTGCTATACTTTAAAAATTGTAAGTGTTAGTGATAACTCTCAATATTAACAACTTTTTAGTGTATTTGTGTGTTTTACTCCGAAAAAAAATTCTGTAAGTATTTTAACTCTATACATTTGACTAATCAATTCATTTTGACTTATTCCGAGGCAGATCGATTATTAAATTTATTCATTTCATCTTACATATGACTCTGAATCGGATTAACTCCACTGTTTATGAGAAAGCTTACCTTTTCAAGAACTGAATGGATTTTTATATTGTATAGTATTTGTATTTGTATTTATTTATTCATTAACAATTTTTACACCGTGTTTGAACATCGTTTGTACACATACATTGCATATATAAATAAAAATCTTAAGTAAATTAACAATCAAAAGAAGTGGAAAATATCGTGACACGTAAAAAATAACAGTGTAATTACATTTAACCTCTGCTGTCAGTATAAAATCTATTTATTTAAAATCTCATCGACTGAATAATAACACCCTTTTAACAGAAAAGCCTTCAATTTGTCATGGAACTCTCTTTTGTAAATAATGGTTTTTAAGTCTAGAGGCAGTTTGTTGAATATTCTGATGGAGTTGTAGAGCGTACTATGCTTTACGACGTCCAGGCTAGGCACAATTTTGCTCTGAAAATCTTTCCTGCGAGTGCTTTCTCTAACTCGTGAGTTTACATCAATTTAACAGTCCTTAAACCCATCTTTGTTTGAAATTATACAAGTTCGCAGGTCTTTATAAACTCTTAATCGACCCACGGATACAGGAAAGTGATTTAATTAATTCAATCTTTTAAGACGCGATTTAGGCCACGATACTGAAGTTGATAAACCATTTATTTTGTCATGAAATTACCTATATGAGCTATGACGAAAAATCGGGCGAAGGCTGTATAATCAATAGTACAACCCTTAATTACTACTACGTAATTTTTTTTTTCCTTCCTTCTTTATCGCAATCTGTCCAGGAGACATTCAGCGATATTTATGTAGTGATGGTTATTATGTGAGGTACGGGTCCAGTGACATGTCCTCTTTAATGAGTTTTTAAAGTAAATCTTGAGGGACTCTTTTCTTAAGCCTCCTCACACTTGGAAATATTTCATCCATAAGGTGGTGTGCCAATATATTAGGGTGCAGCTGCAGTCTGTCTTTATACGTTGTGACTCTTTCCTTTATTTCCTCTTTTACGGTTTTGATCCCAAGCTCTCGGTGAAGTCTTTCATTAGTGACATACCATGGTGCGTCTACTATCATCCTTAGCATTTTTGATTGAAACCTTTGCAGAATTTCAAGGTTTGAGTTGGCAGCCGTGCCCCATAGCTGTATTCCGTATGACCATATTGGTTTTATTATACTCTTATATAATAAAAGTTTGTTTTCTATTGGAAGCTGGCTATTTTTATTCATCAGCCAATACATCTTGCGCACCTGTTGTCCCATTGCTAGGCGTTTGGTAAAAATATGTTTTTTTTTTTCATGTTAAGCGTCGGTCCAGGTACATCCCAAGATATTTTGCTTCATCCGATTGTGGAAGCTGGACAGAGTTTAATTTAACTGGAGGGCGAGTCTGTCGCCGCGTTGTAAATGTTACCTGGACAGACTTTGTCTCATTGGCTTTGATGCGCCAGTCTTTTAGCCATGTTGTAACTTTATCCAGACAGTTCTGTAGTTTATGAGACGCTTGGATTGGTGATTCATCTGATGCCATGATTGCTGTGTCATCTGCGAATGTGCCCATCACAACGTTGTCAGATATCGGCAGTATAAAGTCAGCGGTATAAAGAAGATAGAGAGTAGGTCCCATTACACTACCTTGTGGCACTCCGGCTAGGATTTCTTTGAGCTCTGTATTTGCTTCACCTTGACTGATATAAAAGTGTCTACCGAGCAGGTAAGATCTTATTAGACTGTAAAAGTTGATGGGCAGTGTCTTTTTTATTTTATACAGGAGTCCATCATGCCAGACTTTGTCGAATTCTTGTGATATTTCAAGGAATGAAGCTGTACAATATTCTTTCTGCTCAGATGATTTAGCAATACCATCAACGAGTCTGTGAATTTGCTCGATTGTATTGCTGATCGAGTGCTTTGCCCTGAATCCAAATTGATGGTCGGGAATTAGTTTATTCTCCTTAATAACTGGGTTTAACCTTCCGAGGATCAATGTTTCAATTACTTTAGATGTTACTAGGAGTAGGCTAATTGGCCGATAAGATTTAGCTTCTTCGGGATCTTGCCTGGTTTTGGGATCATAATGATTTTTGCGACTTTGCATTGTGGGGGTACGTACTCCCTTCGTAGGATGGCATTATATAGGTACGTCAAAAATGTTATGCCCTTATCTGGTAGCTCTTTCAGAATAGTTGGTGTAATTAGATCATACCCAGGTGCTTTCCCCACATTCAGTATTTCGATTGCAGATTTGATCTCCGCTTTGCTTAACTTCTTAATGGGCAGCTCTAGTTGGTGCGTCTGGTTCAATAGTTCTGCAACCATTTCGGTCTTCGTGGAGCCATTATTGGGATTAGGTCGAAAAACGTCTTGCAGATGCTCCATGAATACGTTGGCTTTTTCAGCATCATTAATGCATTTCAGCATCATCAGTAGTTGCTTAAGTTTTGCAGCTAGTCCATTGTATATTGTTTTGTCTCCTGAGTATCGTGTGGTTTGCCATCTTTTTCTAGCTTTACGCTTCTCCTCTAATAGTTTTTTGATAGATGGTGAGCATTGAGGTTTATCTCGATAATTGTAGCTTGATGAGGGCGTGGCTTCCCATGCAGCGTGCTGGACTGTGTGGTTAAAATGCTCAACTGCGCTTATAATATCTTCATCCTCTTGTAATGGTATTTTGTCATCAATAGATTTGTCCACTAATTCTCTGAAATATTCCCAATTAGTTCTGCGAGTATGTAGGCGGCATGGTCGTTCCTTTTGCTGAATTCTTCGACTCAACAACACCTCAACAGGAGAATGGTCAGAACTAGATTTGCAGCTGAAGTTGGTCCTGCAAATACCATTAATGATGCAGAAGTCAATGAGATCGGGCTTCCTATTTCGGTCAGTAGGCCAATATGTTGGTTCTCCGGTTGAGATAACGTCCAGCCGGAGCTTATTTATTGTGAACATGAACTGTCGACCTTTTGCATTCACAATCCGAGAACCCCAAAATGTGTGCTTGGCATTAAAGTCACCGCCAGATACAAACCGATGTCCTAATGTTTTAAGGTAGTCATCGTATTCCTCTTGCTTTATGACATGCTTTGGTGGACTGTATATAGCTGATATTGTGACAGGTCCCGACCAATCCTCTATCACAATAATTGTAGCCTGATTTTTTTCAGTACAATAATCATGAACCAAATGATGTCTAACATTATTTTTGATCAGAACTGCACTTCGAATACATAGGGAAAAAAGAATCTTCTCGGGCGGGACTCGAACCCGCAGTCTTTCCCTTACAGGGGGAATGCCTGACCAGTCCCGCCCGAGAAGATTCTTTTTTCCCTATGTATTCGATTTGTATAGTTAGCATACTTAATGCTATAAAAAAAAAAAAAAAAAAAAAAAAAATTCCTTCAAGAACTGCACTTCCTCCATAGCCTTTACCATCAGGGTGCATAGTGTGGTAGAATTTGTATCCTGGTGTGTAGAAATAGCTCTTCCTTGTGAAATGCGTTTCAGAGATTAACATGACATTAATGTGATTTAATTTAATATATTTTTTTACCTCAAGGGTATGTTGTGACAGCCCATTGGCGTTCCAGGGCACCATTTTTATGGAGTCTAGTGTGCAGCTAATTTGGACGTGAGATTTAGAATTAGATTTGTCATTGCTGTTAATTGTTCCATCATTTGTTTCATTGTTGTCATTAGTTCTTTTATGTCGCAGTTCTGGTCATTTCTTGTTTTATAAAGTTAGGTTCGGCTTGGGGTGGAGTTTTATTTTGCACTATTTCGGCATATATTACTCCCATTGTTGATTGGTTGTATGGTTCTTTTGTTTTAACATATGGTTGTTTATATTTTTGAACCTTTGCAGGAGGTGGTGGAAATTTGATTTTTTGCAGCTCCCTGTATACTTTGCAGCCTTTATAATTTGCTGGATGGTTGCCATTGCACAGAACGCACTTAACACTGTCGGATCTAGTTTTTCGTAGGCAATCAGCTGACAAATGATGCACACCTAATGCACTTTGGGCTTCTCTTACAGTAAGTTTTCGTATATCCATATTGGAGGCAATTTCCACATTGGGGGATTTCCCGTTTAGCTCTTGGTGGTTCGAGTACAACCTTACAATGCAGCAGATATTTTATATCATATACTGTTTTATTGTTTTCTTTTTGTTTTAATTCCACTATAAACATCGGTAGTGCTTTTTTAGTTATGCGCTGTTTGATGTTCCAGATGTTAGTGCATTCATGATCAAGCTTTTCTAGTGCCTCTTTTATCTCGTCTATATTAGTAGAAGGGTGTATGTTTTTTAGGACTACTTTGAAGCTCCTGTCTTGTTTTTGTTTATATGTATAGAATTCTGTTTTCTTTTTTTCTAGTTCTTTTACCACTGCAGTGTATGTTTCAGATGATTTAGTTTGTATTTTTATCTGTTAGATCATAGTTGTTACTTGCATATGTTTCAAGGAGTTCTATAAGCGGCTGGATATTACTAACTCTATCAACAAAAATGGGGGGTGGCTTGTCTGGTTTATTTTTTAGTAGTGGAGGCCTGTTTGGTTCTTGCAACTGGTCGCTTTCTAATACTGCAAAACTGTTGGAAGTTGATATTGGTGTGGGTTGGGATAGCCAATATGTGTCAAGTTTGCTTTGCTTTTGTGACTTGAGTGGCTCTGGGCTTGATCGCTGCCGTTTTTTATTCGTGGCTTGTACCCATTCTTTCTCATAGGTATTTGTTGGGGTTGTTGGTTCAGTAGGCGAATCTTCTATAATTTGTACCTCAGTGCTTGTACTGGTACTTGGTGGAGTCTCATGACTGGATGTTGGTTGTTGGGGGTCTCGTAGTTCCCTGTTGCTGATATGCGATGCATTTCCAACTGAGGCACTTCTTGGTCTTTGTAGAAGGCTTGGGTGAAAGGCTTGCTGTACATATCTTTTATTTTGACCAGTAGCATTTACTGTCACGGGGGCCTGGGTGCCCACCCACGTGGAGTCTTCGGTAGCAAATTTCACACCTTCCAGCCCCGATACTGGAAGGCGCCGGGGGATAGCCGGTTCGCATGACATATCACAATCTCTATTATTCGACATTTCTATTATAAAAGAGGTAGGAGAGGTACAAATAGTGTTTTCCCAGGACACTATTGCCACGACTTTTAGGGGGCATTTAGATCCCCTTGGCCTGTGGATGCTAGTGTCAGGTTATTTGACCGCCGCCTGTTGCTCGGCGTTGTTGCTCGTTTAGCACCACCCGGGGGAAACGTGTAGGGCGGGCCTAGGAAAGGTGGTAAGTCCTACGGACGCGAGCAACTCCTCCCCCTTACTACTACGTAATTAAGTCCGTAATTCCATTGTAGACATTATTTGCGCCACGCCCAATACCCGCTATTACCTGTCAACTCTTGCGCAGCTCCTCGCCTCGCCTTGCGTAAAATTTTGTAAAATGTACTTACATTAAACATGTGAAATAACTCAATTAGTTACTAAGTGCTTTTTTTTCTATTTTTTATATTATGTATTGTATAAAATGATGATATAAAATTATAATTTAGACATAAATTTCGTGAGAATTTACTGTATACACATGACTAATCGTATCACTCTTATTAATCAGATTCAGAGTCATACCATACTTAATATCACTATTAGCCTAATGTATTTATTTTTATATATCGTGGACCTAAAATGTCCTCTATGCGTGCAGTATGTACACGGTTCTTGTATATATGTTTTAAAGATAGCATAGGGTGCTACTGCGGTGGACGAGCTCAAATTCACCAAGTATAGATTATTACAAAATAATCCGCGTGCGCCAGGGCCTTTTATATTTCGCGAATTAGGCCCATTTGAAGACTATTGTAGTCGCTTGGAAAATTAAAATAGGTCTATCTAAATATTAAGAAAGACTCACTTATTACTGAACCTTATAATTTGCTAACAACTTATCTGTTTATTATTCATATTGAATAACACACTTGTACTTTTCCACTGACTTTATTTCTAGGCCTGACCGGTTTCGCCTTACGGCATTCTCAAAGGTTCACATTGATGTTGTTTTTAAAAAAAAAAAAAAAAAAAAAAAAACATCAATGTGAACCTTTGAGAATGCCGTAAGGCGAAACCGGTCAGGCCTAGAAATAAAGTCAGTGGAAAAGTACAAGTGTGTTATTCAATATGTGTAGCAGATTCCACCAAGCGCCATCAATCTATAGTATAAACAGTCTGTTTATTATTCAATTATATTGGATGTTACAAGTATGTATAGATAGAAAAGCAGGGCTGTTTTAAGGTGTGTGTTTAAATTACTAAAGAGTTCTTTCGAGTCATTTAGAATCACGTGGACACCTACCTCTTGTGTGATAGCAGGCGTGACTTTAATGTAGGAATCAAAATATAGGATAGCGATCTTTTTAGCGTAGGAATCATCTAAAGATCCCAAGTGAAACTATAACTATCACAGTTAGCTATAAGTTTACAATTAAAGCAATAACTTCAATGAAGCTCTTATTTTTACAGATCAATAAAGCATACTCAAGAACCAGTGAACGAAGTTCAGTAAAAGAAATCATGAGCATTCTCTCCAGCCCATATAACATGCATACGATACAGTTCAGTGGTAGTGATGATTTAGTAGAAGGGGTTGATTATGAAGCTGTATATGTGTATCAAGTGGACCCGAATTTGGTTGACCTTCCAGAAGACGATGCAACAAATTATGCAATTAGTGATGAAACGTCATCAGGTAGTGAATCTTGCCAAGAGGGTCTAGACCGAAATTTAGACGTACCCGGCGATTTGCACCAAAACCTGGATGCCGATGAACAAGCGGTCATCGATAACTTGCCCATCCCCCAATCCGGCTTTGAAATTCTACCTAATGCTCATTGTAGAAGTGTAGAAGAAATAAAGCGGTATTTGATGGAAGATACTTGTCCGGCATATCTTCCCGTATTGGGAGACCATGGCAACTCTTCACCATTGGGTATGCAGAGCATTGAAGACCTAGACGAAATCCTGTTTGGTTTCCCAAATACCAATGCAACACCTGGAGCAAATGAAGACACACAGAGCCTTCTAACTGATTTACCGACGGTCAATGCTGCACCCGGGGCACATCAAGATACATACGGCTTTCTGTCTTCTTTACCTACGAGCAATCAAACATCGATGACAAATGAAGTAACAAGCAACTTTTTGACAACAGACCTAGATGAATTCAGTCTTCAAGATATGGACATTGAATCGACAATTAAGAGCGATTCATTAATTATACAGTCTCCTACAATAACTGCTGCAGCCGTTATACCAAAGGTCGTGGATTTTTACAACGAGCAAACGGCAATAAAAAAAAATTCGAACGGTGTCAAAATTAAGTTGGATAATTCCTTAGAGATGTGTCCCATATCAAAACCAATTGCTTTGATGAACAGCAAGGTACTTGACTCTAGGCTTAGGACCTGTAGAAGCAAAAAGGTGGAGTATTATGACAGCAGCGATGAGGAACTTGAAGAGAAAAAGAATAAAAACAAAAAGGTAAAGCGGTGTGACGATGAAGATTTTAACTATCACAAAAAAGTGTCACCTCCTCATAGTAAGGCAGGATATATTAAGCATAAAGATGAAAAAAACTGTTCTATGGCGATTAAAAATGCTTACGAAGCAAATCAAAATTCTAATAGTAGCATTAAGTTAACTATAATAAATAAATCTAAAGTAATTATAAAACATAATGGCAAAGACTCTCAGAAAATTAAAAATAAAGACAAATGTAAAAAAAGTGTTAGCGTGACAGCAAATAATTTAAAAGAAAAAGACTGTAGTTTAAAAGATATACAAACACCCAAAGCTGTTGAAAAGAAGCTGTTTGACTACGAAGTTCATAAGCGTGTAGAAGCAGCAGTCTCTAAGTGTCCCATTGAAGTAACCCAACCTGACAACATCAAGCAACAGATTCTTAGGAAAATTTTTATGCGCAAATTAAAGAAAAAAGAAGAAATAATGAAGAAAAATGAGGATATAGTTATGAGCAAAATTCCAAAAGTAGAGAATTTACAGCTTCAGCCACTAATGAGTGATGCTGATATGATTAAATAGTAAGAGTGAACGAAAAACCTCAGTTACCAGCTGACTATGAACAAATTACTGTAGTTAGTGACAGAGTGAACGCCGCTGAAGAAAAAGAAAATCATATAAGTAAACAAAAAGTTGTTGAAACCGTTAAAAGAGGCAAAATAACTTCTATGGATGAAAAAAGTCACACTAATGTAAAAATAAATGATGAAAGATATAAAGATAACCAACGAAAACCAACGTTAAAAAGCGTGGAAAATCGAGTTGAAAGTAAGTATTCTTTGTCCACGAGCATACAGGATGCAGTTATGCAGAAAGCTCCTGAAAAACACGGTGACAGACATTCAAAGCTGGGTTCGCTTGTTGCAAAACGTGACTTCTTAACCACGACAACAATAGTAAGGGATTATGACCCTAAGACTGTATACGGAGAAGATAAAAATATTCTTCATTTGGATAAACATAGATATAAATCAACATTGCTGCTGCCCAAATCATCTCAAAACCAGAATTTGATATGTTGGCGAGTAGTCAAACTAAGAAGGTAATACCAACAAGCAAAAGGCGCAACGAGAGTGATATGTCTCTGTCTAGTGATGGAAGTTCAGCTCGGACGAGAGGGATTACACCACAAGAGCAAAAGAAAGCAAAGGAACGCGGGGTAAAACCTAAAGTGGTACGAACTGAAAGATTCGAAAAAGACCCAAAAGAGAAAAAGAGGTCTCGTTCAAAAGATAGATCGTACAGACGAACATCAAGATCTGTTTCTCGTGGTCGCACAAAACGCTCGCGTAGTAGAAGTCTATCAAAATCTCGTGGCTGTTATCCTACAGCCGGGGGGAAAGTCAGGTCACGATCACCACATTATAAGAGAAATTCTCCATCAGTTAAGCGTGAAAGATCAGAAATTCCACGATCACACTCAAGACCTTCTACTCAGTTGGTCATGCCTGTAGCCGAGTTTAAGATTCCTCTAAAATCTAAAGCAGTTCCTCATACGAATGGTACGGAGAGTACACCTAAATCACTACCTCCGCCAATCGGGAAGTCAACGGTCTCCGGAAGCTACGGTTCGACATTTAGGTGAGCTTTTACTATTATATACCATTTACATATATGTCTGCTCTGAGTTTTAAATTAAATGGAAGCGGTAATTTGGCTTTAGTCAACTGGTATAGGACCATCGGGTGTATGACCTTAGGCTTGATAAGTTTGAGTTTATTGTTGTTTCTTGGTTGAAGGTGCATGATATAATACATATATTACATTGTATAAAGTACTGCACATCGTACATTCAAATCATACATATCATTGTGCCATCTTAGATGTCATACATATTTTTTACGTAATTCATGAATATAGGTATGCATTGCATAAGTGAGTAGTAATAACTAATATAAACGATTAATGTAAAGAATTCATGGAATGCATTAAGTTTTTTTATGTCGATAAACAAAGATCTGTTTCTTTTTGTTCCAGGTCATCTAGTAAATCAAGGTCATCCAGAGACTCAAGATCATCCAAAGACTCAAGGTCACCTAGAGACTCGAGGTCATCGAGAGACTCGAGGTCATCCAGAGACTCGAGGTCATCCAGAGATTCAAGGAATTCGAATCGATTTGCAGGCTCTCAAAACCAAGACAGAAAACGGAGGCAAGGTTGCAAAGATGGCAGTTCAAAGAATGGGTATGTATACTTTGTATAGTTCAATTATCTATTCATTAATTCATAATAATGGACAAAATAAAAATAGTCGTTCTTGATTTTAGCCGTTTTGAATAGGTAGTTCAAAAAGTAACGGATAAATTCAATTGAAGTAGTTACGCTTTAGTCGTAGATTGTGTAGAGTATTTATATTTTTTTTATTTTTAATAGGCAATTTGAAGAAAGGCGGATAGTGTTTGTGGGGCGGTTGGAGAGAGATATCGACGAGAACCGCCTAAGGAAGCTATTTTCCAAGTTTGGCACTATCACGGATGTAAATCTGCATAAAAAGCAGGATGGGTGAGTGCTTTATTGCATTTGATTAACTATAAACCTTATACCATTATTACAAAGATCAAAATAGAAAGCTTCGAGAATTTTCCATCTGCTCTATATAGCTCTTTGGAAGTTAGGTTGACTTTGTAATCTAATTTTGAGACGATCTAAAACTGACTTCATTGCATTGCAGTTCCCGCTATGGATTTGTGACGTACCAATGCGAGCGTGAAGCGTGTTTAGCCGTGGAGTCAGCTGCCAAATTACCTCAATATACCATTGGCTTCGGTGCTAGAAGATTTTTCTACACACGGGGCTATACAGACTTCGGTAAGAATATTGTAATAATTTAATATTGTCTTCAATAGTTGAATTTGATTTCTCCGGGTCACTTCTTGAATTGAGGCACACTTTCAATCCACCCGGGACCCATACACTAATTTGTACATACAACTGTGCTATCGAGATTTGCTTCGATGGATTTGTCCCCGTGACACATCTGAGTGTCTCACTGCAAAACAACTAAACTTCAATATTTTTCTGTCATTATACCTTCTATAACCCATTAGCGATGTTAATGTTCTGTATAGTTACCATGTGATTGGACTACAGTTCCATATGTCCGTACCTAAGCCATAGTTGTTCGTATGGCAGCTGAAACCGGTCAATTTATCGTGCTCTCCGAAGCAGGCGGGTCTCAATATCACCGATTTTAAGACTCAATTGACTAGTATGCAGTGTTCGCCACTGCATAGTAGTCAGTCAAGTGTTAGGGTGAAAAAAATCAATTCACAGGGCTTTGCGGAGCAAGCCAAATTGTGTAGTTTGATCCCTGTTAGTGTAGTTTAAAATAACTAACTTCCTTGAATTTGTAGTCAGTACCTAACCCTGTGTAAATCAACGTTAATGATTTGGTTAGAAATGCTACAGCTATGAATATTTTTCCAGATGGTATAGAGCAGAAATACAGAGAGAGTGAATTCTACGGTGTTATGGCACCGCCTGTTCGAAGGAACGATGATAATTCCTTCGAGCAAATGCTTGCAGAAGTGAAAGGAGATATAGAAAGCAAAAAATGGAAAAGAATCAAGAAGACTGAAGATTACTCTTCTGACTGAGCGTTATCAAATGAAGCTGGGACCCTGGCCGGTCTTCTGACTGCTACAGCGCTGGTACGCTTGCAGATAGCTAAAATAGTCAATCTTGGATTTTTGATATGCAAGACCATGGAAAAGGCAGTTATATAAAACTGCTGAATTGCCAAGACAAACTTGGTCTTCATTTAGACGTACTTACCAGAGTGGAATAGGACCATCCCATCTTCCCATAAGTGTCGTAAACGGCGACTAAGGGACTCTCCATTTAATAGTGAACATACAGCGCATAACAAAATGCCCACTTGATGGCAATAGGTTCTATTTTACTTGGGATCGAAAATCATAGTTGGCGAAATGTGAAATATATGTATGTATGCAACATACAAGCAATTCGGATGTACCAAAACCTTTCTGAAAAGACGAAGCAGAAGAACATTCAAAGATATAACAGTCAATTCAAATGTACGGCACAAGCTGGATTCAGATGAACGAGTGGTCATCGCAGACGTATCTATAAACGAATCCGATTCATAAATTCTACCAATGCATAATTAGAAGTGTAGAAAAAATTAAGTGGTATTTGATGGAAGATATACCGGATACTATTAAGAAATTATGTCTAGTTAAAAAATCCTTTTAAAAAAGTTAAGAAAAAAATGGATGTAGATGACGCGAAAACACGTTTGTAATTGTGGAGACACAAATCAAGACATAAGCTAAGACATTTTTATAACAGATAAAACCGAAATTAATAAAATCAAATCAGGCGAAGATGGTTTCAGTCGTTAAGACATGGAAATTGAATCGATCCATAGGAGTGATCTCTGAATTATACAGGTTACTCCAAGAAAAACTGTTTGGCTGCAGCTTGTTATACCAAAGTGAGTGAGTGTTATAAAAGCAGCGATAAGGAAAGTGAGGACAAAAAAAAAACTTAAAATAAAGCACTGTGACGATAAAGATTATAAACCAATTTAAAAACCAGCATATCAAACTATCCCAAAAAAGTGTCACGTCCTCTAAAAGTAAATCTGAAGTTATGATGAAAAAGACAACAGAAAGTTAAAAATAACAAATATCAAAAAAAGTGGTAGTGACGAACCCTGAGAAATCAGATAATTTAAGAGAAAAAGACAAATCTTAAATGTTGTAAAAATACCCCAAGCCCTGCAACGCAGGATTGAAAAGAGATCGTTTGACTACGAACTTAACAAGTTCGTTGAACCACTATTACAAAAGACGAACAACCACAAATGAGGCAAAAACTTGTTTCGTTGTTGCTTCACAAGTGAACCTTAAAGTAAATGACCTAGATATTCCGCACCCTAATTCACAAAAAGTTTCTAAGTGTTAACAGGTATTAACCATAAAAATAATCTGAAGTTATAAAAAAAGTAATGACAGACTCTCAGAAAGTAAAAAAATATAGACAAGTGTTAAAAAGTGTTAGCGGGGTTTTTTAGTGCAAATGCTGTGACGAACAGTAAGAGACTTAACTCAAGACAAAGGACGTGTTAAAGCAAAGAAATAGTGGTTTATTGAGACAGCACCGATGGAGAAACTAAGGACAAAAAAATAAAAACGTGAAAAGGAGTGACGATAAAAAGTTCAAAGCCAATTTAAAATTTCGGTATAAAGCCTCCGGTACAGTAAAACAGTTGGAAAAATTTATATAAATATGCATAAAAGTGATTACAAATGCTTGTAATAATCACAGGTAATAATCGTAATAGACATTTTAATAGTGGCATTAAATTAAATATAAAAAATATTTTTCGAACTTAACAGTTAGCATAATAAATGCTATAAATAAATCTGAAGTTTAAAAAAAATACAGACTTTCAGAAAGATAAAAATATAGACAAGTGTAAAAAAATGTCAGGGCGAAAACGGATACTTTAAAAGAAAAATATAATATGCTAAAAGATGTTACAAACACCCCAAAGTAAAATTGAAAAGAAGTCGTTTGACTACGAACTTAACAAAGTTCGTTGAACCACTGTTGCAAAAGACGAACAACCACAAAAGAGGCAAAAACTAAGTATTTACGAGAAGAAGTTAAAGAAATTTGTTTCGTTGTTGATGCACAAGAGTGAACCCTAAAGTAAATAACCTAGATATTCCGCATCCTAATTCACAATTAGTGTCAAAGTGTTAACAGGTGTTAACCATAATAAAATAAACTGAAGTATAAAATAAGTGATGTCATAGACTTTCAGAAAGTAAAAAAATATAGAAAAGTGTTAAAAAAGGGTCCGCGAGAAATCTGAGAAACCTAAAAGAAAAAGCGAAAATACTAAATGATGTACAAACACCACAAACCCTACAACCTAAAAGTTAAAGAAAGAAAAAAATGAAATCTCATCAATCATCTCGAAAGAGATGGTCCTGGGTCTGCCGGGGTGCAAGAGATATGCTTTCGGCAATCTCACCTCCGGCAACCAAGGACCCAAGACGGCGTGCGTTTTAGTCGGTTCGAGTCCGACATAACCGCCTCCACCGGCTCCGTGGGGGTGGTATCCGTGGGGATTTTGCGCACGATAAAAAAAAGCCCAAATTTAAAAAGAGGACATTGGACTACGAACTTAATAAGTGTATAGAAGCAGCTATTACAAAGGTTGATCAACCACGAAAGATACGAAAACTAAGCATTCATGAGTAAAAGTTAGGTAAAGCTATTTCGTCAAGTAATAGGGTATACCACTGTTTGCCCGAATTTTATTTGCCCTAATATCATTATTGCCATAATAGTCAACAACCGTAATATTATATGACGTAATTATTAATTCATTTGCCCTACTCTTATGTCATATTAGTCACATGCTAGAAGCTTTGTTTCCCATAAAGCCACTTACTATAACATAATTTGTCATAATCATTGCAAGCCCTAAATATCACAAGCACTTTTAATCATATGTCCTAATTATCACACGCCAATTGGCGCGCAGGATCAGAGGTGAACGCGCTTAAGCGTTTGGCTCGTATGTGTGTGCGCGAGCATTACGCGTTTCAGTTTCATGTACGACATGAACTCTGGCACGATTGCGCCGCCGCCCAAATGGCCCTTTTCAGGGCCACAAATGATTCATATATTTTATCTTTGTATACGTTAATGATACTTAGATGAATATGTTTCACGATGAACAGAGATAAGTCAAGTCAATGATAACATAGCATGTTAATAAATAAAGGCGCACGCGCGCGGACGCTCACTTGCGGCTTTCACAGCTTTAGCCACGAATGAGTGAAGTTGAGATGATGAAAATAGAACCTATGAAGCAGCATGAAGATTTTGCAAACATTGCCAATGCTTGTCGATCGAAGCGATCCTGTAGTTATTACAATCGAGACGAGACCTACAAGAGGCAAACAGGAGTTACAGTTCAGAGGATAGGTATGTGTACTTCGAATATTGAATTACTATTTATCATGTATTGTCATATATTTGTGATGAAGACTAAGATATTAGGGGCCTAAGTCAAACCTCACCTTTCACTTGGACATCTACTGACAGACGATGACTAGCACAGGTTTTCCTCTAGAAGTTGAAGGTCGTCACTTCCATATATCGTCCATTATAATATGCATCAGGTGGTAGGCAGTGGAGTGGGCTCCGGGCTCCATAGTATACTCTGCTACATTATTTTGGGTATCTATAAAGGTGTAAATCTACAGTTCTTCATCTTAGCTCCATCATCAGGTTAGCTCTATTGTGTCTAAGTATTGTGTAAAACCTTATCATCCAGCTTTGAGATGAACTAAAACTGACGTCATTAAATTGCAGTTCCCGCTACGGATTTATGACGTACCAATGCGCCTGTGACATGTGTCTACCAGATTCCCTGGTTACGACGGTTTCTGCTGATGTGACTTTGTTGATTTTGGCAAAAATATTGGAATAATTTAATATTGTCGTCAATTATTTACTTTGCATCCTCTGAGGTTTTTCCCAAATAAGTTGGGGTTGCCTTTCAACCTAACTGGTTTATTTCCTGTAAAACTAATCCACCATTTGAACTGGTCCAAGTATCCGTAACGACACCACAATTCTGCCCTACTCTAACTAAAAGGCCGTTAAGCCACAGTTGGTCGATTTTCATTTTTTAATGCAGTCTTATACAACTTTCGATGCTCTATCTTTTGGTTTTAGACTCATTCTTCTATTATTAATAGTTTTGGAGATACTGAACATTGCTGAGCAGTTAAACCACATAAATTTTGTTACTTCCTTAATTAAAAAGCGGCTAAGCCACGATTCTTCTCTAGAAAGACGTTAACATACTTTAACGGCTAATTCATGTATCATTTTTTTCTAAATTTACTTAACTAAAAGTATGTTATTAAGAAAAACTACGCTAGAAAGCAGTTATACGTCAATAGCGGCTTTTAAGAAAAACTACGCTAGAAAGCAGTTATACGTCAATAGCGGCTTTTAAGTTATGTATTGAAATTAGTATTAGCTAGATATCAATCGCTAGAGAGCAGCTAAACGACAATTCTAGACTAAATAGCAGTTAAATAGTCTTGACATCGCCAAACCTTTCGATAGGGTATGGCACAAATCGCTTCTTTCCAAGCTACCAGCCTTTGGCCTGCCTCCCAGGCTGTGCAACTGGGTTGCAAGCTTCCTGCAGGGGCGCCGTATTCGCGTCCTTTGTAATGGACGAGCTTCGGAGTTCTTGCAGGTAATGGAAGATAAGACGGATCCCTGCGGCACGCCAGCCGCAGGGATTCGTCTTATCTTCTACTCTCTTTCTTCTGCATATCAATTACATGCTTTCTAACGGTAGCATTCACTGCTATACAGACGACAGCACCTTACACGAGAGTTATTACGCACATCCTGCGGCCAAGCAGTCTAATATCGCGGAAAAAAGGCATCTTCTTGTCACTGAGCTGGACCGGATCCTGGACCACATTTTTCAATAGGGCGCTGAGAACCTGGTTGAGTTCAATGCCAAGAAGACGCAGGCACGTGCGTTTCCAGCAAAGGTATTTCCTTTTCTTCCCCTTCCCACTCTTCAGAGCACGCCACTGCCACTGCAGGTTCACCTCAATATTCTCGGTATGGCTGTTCGCTGCAAACTGAATAACAAAAACTATATCGAGAGCATCATCAAATCAACCTCGCGTGAACCCGGAGTCCTAAACAAAGTGAGACCTACGTTTTTTCACGCCGGAGCAGCGGTGTCTTCTATAAAAGACCCAAATTCGTTCCTGCGTGAAATACTGCTCACACTCTGGGATGGCTCCGCAAAGTACTTACAAGATGCTCTCGAAAGGTTGCAGTGACGTGCGGTCCGCATCATTGGCAATCCTGAGGTCACGAACACCTTTGAACCTTTAGAGATATTGCGTCTTTCGCAGCATTCTACCATCTCTACCATGGTGAATGTTCTGATGAGCTCTTACAATTAGTCCCACCCTCTCCTTTCCTTCCCAGGACGACACGTGCAGGGCTAAGATGCCATCCGTATGCGGTGCAGACTATACCTGCTAGAACCAAGTGTTTCAGTGACTCATTCCTATGCCGCACCACTAAGACCTGGAACTCCCTGCCAGCTCACGTGTTTCCTTGTTCCTACATTCCCCTGTCCCGTCCAAGTCATCTGATGAGGCCGTCAAGCTGAGTGCTACTGTTATCATGGTACATGTTTACGATGGTGGCCCTCTTTCCGAGACTTTGCCTTTAGCTTAACATCAGGCGAGGTGAAGTGAAATTGACGTGTCTTTTGTAAAAAAAAAATGACGTATAATTTTTTGGATAAAGTCTAATATATATTATGTTTTTACATAATAATTATAATATTCTTTATCCTATGGTTTCGCGAATACTGATTATAATTGTTAAAGATGTAGGTAATTTTGTGACCTCATCTATACATATAATAAATCTGTAAACGATCGATGTCTGTACATGGAAAGGAAATGAAAAAAAATGTTATAGGGGGACTTTATAAACGTAATAGAAGCCAAATCAACGTTTTTTGGAATTTTTGTCTGTTTGTCTGTTTATCTGTTTCTCTGTTTGTCTGTGAGTTTGTGCACGCTAATCTTAGAATCGGCTGAACGGATTTGGTTGCGGTTTTCACTAATATATTGTGGCAGGCTTCACTTAACATTTAGTGTTTGTTTTATTGAAATCGGTTCATAAATAAAAAAGTTATGTCAATAATAGCATATCACGGCTAACAATTTGTGATTGTGTGAATAGATCGAACCATTATAGAAGCAACAATGCTTACAAAAAGATATTATTTCGGTCATAGGAATCTGAAGAACTTCGAGAGGCCAGAGTTCTACATCTCAGCCAAGTCAGGTCAGGTTACTGCAGAATCTTTGGCACACCAGGTGTCTCGATAGAATTCATATTGTTCTCGAACGATTTTCTCTCGAATCCAACAAATTAGTAAGCAGCTGGTTCGGTAAAAATACTCCTGGCTTTCATAATTATTATATCATCACGCTATTATAATAAGGAATGGGGCAGAATGTTTTTATGACATAATATGTAAACGTCTATTTCACACTATGATTTCATGGTAACTGTGGCTCAATACGTCTGCGGTGGACTTATAACTTAGCTGAGTCGCGTTCGAATCCATCTAAAATGTATTTTTTCTTTTTTATGGTTTTTTATTTACTTTTGTTCAATTTTTTTATTTTATTGTGTATTTGTTGTATTTTATTGTATTTATAGTTTTATTTGAAGTAAAATATAAATTCTATGCTTAGTATTCTATAGGTAATACATAAATTAGGCTGTGTGACAGTAATAGTAGAACTTATTATATAATATTCTTAGCTCTATACAAAATTCTTCAATTCGGAGTCCCCACCCGCCTGAGAAGTCATAAAACTGAAACTGGTATCCCCCATCGATACCGGTCCGACATCGGGGCAAGCGCAATATTGGAATCAAACCGATTAAAATTTAACAGAGGAATGGGGCATTGGGGGTATTCTGGGGTTAGGTACTCCAGTATACCTGCCTTGGTTACCTATCATAAATAGGCGGTCTCAACGTGAAGAGCAGGGATTGCTTCGGCTAGCCTAAGCTATCACCATCAAAGCCGCGCTCATGGAGGAAGTAAATCGTTGCATCTTCTATGAAGCACATTAAGTATTCTGGGAGATAGTTGTCCCTATCGTATTACCGTCTCTACCATGGTGAATGTTCTAAGCTATCACCATCAAAGCCGCGCTCATGGAGGAAGTAAATCGTTGCACCTTCTCTGAAGCACATTACGTATTCTGGGAGATAGTTGTCCCTATCGTATTACCGTCTCTACCATGGTGAATGTTCTGATGAGCTATTGCAATTAGTTCCACCCTCTCCTTTCCTACACAGGACAACGAATGCAAGGCTCAGATGTCATCCACATACGGATCAGAATATTCCATCAAGAACCAAGCGGTTTGGTGACCCATTCCTATGTCGCCCCATTAAGACCTGAAATCCCTGCCAGCTCACGGTTTACTTCTTCCTACAGTCCCGGGTCCTTAAAGGGGGGCGTGAAAAGGCTTCTGATGATCCCATAAAGATGAGTGCCACCATAGTTAAGATGGTACACGTTTATAATGGTGAGCCTATTTCCGAGTCTTTGCCTGTAGCTTAACATCAGTCGAGGTGAAGTTAAATTGACGTGTCCTATATAAAAAAAAAGGATCTTAAAAAGAAGAAAACACATGTGTGGGCAGAGCAATACATTTCTTAACCGCAAGATAAAGAAATGAAGTTCCGAACAGCTAGGTTCGAGGTGGCATTATTTCTACCGTATGTGACTGACGGAAGGAAGGAGAGATTAGTTGAAAGGCTCTTAATAGGCTCTTTCACTCGCCGTGGTGCGGTAGAAATGGTAAAATACAGCCTGAGAGACAACGTCTTTATGCAACTGCAGACATTATACAATGTTAGTGACCTGATGACTACCAACGCACGCCGCTGCGATATTATCTATTCCGTCTAATAAGTAGGTATCTAATAGTAAATACGTAAATCTATCCCAGAAATGATAACAGTACACCAGGAGAAGCCAACCTATGTGTTAGGTATATAAAAGATACCGCTGCTCCTATTATATGAAATAGACTAAATGTGGGCAGAGAAACACACAGTTCCGGTAAATTTCGTCAGACCAAAAAATCCGCCATGTGGACATCAACTCCAGTATTAATTTGGAAGTATCTACATGATCTGCTGGAAACAAGCTTACCAATACAAGTAATATATAGCAAAATGAGGCTATATGACACCATCCCAGTCAATGCTGTATTTGCTCTCTTGCCCACTGCGCCCCTCTTCTCTACCTCTGTGTAAAGCAATGAACAGCGATGTGACTGTGGACGATGGAATTTATCATAAAACTGGAACAACCCACCATTGGCTCGGCAAAAAAGAGAACGACTGCTCACTGCTCAGGGCGTGCAAGGCACCGGGTTTTCTTGAAACTATTTTGTGTGATACTTGATGTTCTTATTTTAATTTGTTCAGTTCGTAAGTGGTGGCAGCATGTTTTAAGAATTTGGGAGGAAGGAAGAATATTCAAACCATTAAAAATGGTGAACATTACCAAGTCCACATATAACAATGTTCATCAAATACTTGATAATGATTTCGTCAGCAAAATGTTGAATTTTTAAAAATCCTTCCGCAATATTTGCCAAGCCCATATAAGAAGTCTGTCAATTTTCGTAGTTTTCAGTAGTTGAGCCCTGTATTTATAAGTCAGTCACTCAAAAGACTGTCTTCATAATATTTAATTTAAAAATACAAGGTGGATGATGTCAAGCGAGTTTTCGAAATGATTTGAATACAGTTTGTTTCTTTTTTTAAATAAACAATTGTTTCCTTTGCGTAAAATTCACTATCTCCAGTAGGTACTTCCGTTCCAGTTGGGATGAAAATCTTCCACCATGTTTAATAATGAGTTTGAGCTATTCCGAACTAAACGCGGACGAAGTCGCGGGTAACAGCTAGTTACTGAATATGATTAGTAAAAGTTTGATTAAGTAAACTTGTTTATAATCGAAAAATATCGGAAAAATGAAATGCTAAAGTGAGACTTGAACTCACGAACTTTCCCTTACAGGGGGAATGCTCTTCCAACTGAGCTATTGAGCCACACCTGAATCATTTCAAATTGTCCTTCTCTTTATATCCGTTTTTAATCCGTCTTGTTTTTATTATCAGTCTTGTTTTTATTGTTTAATTAATAAATAAGCTATTTAATAAATTTAGTAAGGTCTAATTGTCTGTTCTTTTTCAATGAATAAAGTTCTGATTTCATAAAATAGTTTTTAACTTCTTAACTTTTTATCCGGAACTGCTTACTTAAAAGGCAGCTAATTGTGAGCGAGATGTCTTTAACTGCCTTCTAATTAATCAATAGGAGAACCAGTATAAAAATATGTTTTACAATACCAAGCTAAAAAGCGTTTAAAATCCCATAACTGCTTTCTAAGTAAGGGAAGTTAGTCCGCCAAGTGTTAACTACTAGGCTGTAAGGCTGTTACAATCCTTTAACTGCCTTATAACTATTTATATTTTGTTAACGTTTACCATAAGTACTAAACGAGACGGCTACAAAAAATTGCTTTGCTATAAAACAGTTAAGGTATGGTTAGCGGCCTTAAAGTGCAGTATATTACGTTAAAATGAAGAAAAAATGCTCTGCTAAAAGTTAAAAAATAAATTTAAATAAAATATAATAAATATAAATTAATAAAATATATAACATATTGTGCCCAATGACTATGCCTACAATTATAACTTGCAACATTGTTCCTAGGTAGCACACTTTTCAAGAGACATCAATTCCCACTTATTTTTGCGTTTTCTCGAAAATACCTTTTTGCACTTAGCTGCCTTTTAGTTTGTGGACGGCACATATGGTCAAATGGTGCTCTCGGAGGCACAGAGGGGTCTGATTGTCACCCATCTTAATACCGACTGACTTGACTATAAATGTCTCACTATAGTAATATGTTTACTATCTGATTTGCTCAAATTTGTAATGAGGAACTGGCCCTGTGTGAATTAGAGATAATTATTTAGATTGAAACTCTACAGCTATATTCATGATTCCAGATGGTCAAGAAACGAAATATACAGAGAATAAATTTCACGGCGTTGCGGTACCACCTTTTCTAAAGAACGTTAACCAGTCCTTCGAGCAAATGCTTCAAGAAAAGAAGGAATAAATAGTAATTTAGAGTAGCTGTGTTGGTTCCGGCGGAGTAGAATACTGTCACCCCGTCACTTCCCGTGGGTGTCGTAAAAGGCGACTAAGGGGATAGGTCAGTAAACTAAAACTAAAGGTAATAGCCACACCCGCTATTATATGAGACCGAAAACCATGGTGAAAACAATACATAGGTACATACAGTTTTACTTATGTACACATGTATTTTACGAAATGTGAAATATATGTCCAAAAATAGGTATGTAACACTCAAAAACTCAAGATATACAGCTTACTTACAAGAAATAAAATAGAATATACATTACAACTGAATAAAATTAAACCAGATGCAGGTGATTTCGGTTATCAAGACATGGCAATTGAATAGAGATATACACCAAGAAATAAACAACCCCTGTCTTGAGTATTGAAGAAAAATGCTTTGATGAACAGCACGATACTTTCTCCAAACATAGGACGTGTAAGAGCAAAAAAGTTGTACAGGTACTATGACAGTGGCAATGAGGAAACTGAGGCCAAAAAATAAAAACAAAAAAGTAAAGCATTGTGACGACGAAGATTTTAAAACCAGTAGGAAGCCCCCTGTACAGTCAACCTATCGCAAAAAAGTGTCACCTCCTCATAATCTGCCCGGAAATATTAAGCATGAATATGAAAACAACAAGCAAATAATAATCTTAATCAATATTTTAACATTATATATATATGTACACAAAAAATAGTGTTAGTGAGAAAAAGCCCAAATTTGAAAAGAGGTCCTTCAACTACAAACCTAATAGAAGTGTATAGTAGCAGTAATTGCAAAGGAGGAACATCCACGAAAGAGGCAAAAACTAAGTATTGAGGAGAACAAGTTAATGAAACCTGTTTCCTCATGTAATAGTGCTGCATAAGTGGACCCTGAAGTGTAACACACTGATAGTCGAAACCTACTTCACATAAAGCGTCAGTGTCCCAAATCAACAACCCCACCTAGTACTGACAAGTCAAGCAACTAGATAATTTACAGCTTCAGCCACTAATGAGTGAATTTGAGATGATGAAAACATCAGAAAAGAAATGGAGATACGTTTGTATCTTTTTTGTTTGGAGGCTTCCCGTCATATTTACCGACAAGCAATAAAACACCTGGAGCAAATGAAAATACAAGCAGCTTTTGTACAACAGATAAAACAGAAATTAATGAAATCAAATCAGATGAATATGATTTCAGTCACAAGGGCATGCAAATTGAATCGATTACTAAAAGCGAAATTAGAAAATTTAAGATTACATAACCACCATATAAAATAGCTGATCCGACATACTCCATGTCTAAATTGTGAATTTGGAATACGAATTGGAAAAAAATGTGTTTATTATTCTAATACTCCTGTATGATATTCTTCTATGTTATCTGACGTTTGATATAGAATTGACATAATGCGTGCAAATATCGTCAGAGGGTGATTAGTAGACATTCTTCTGAATTAACAAAATGCCTGTTGCTTGGGCCGCGAAAATATTTATGGTGGCAATTTTTTTATTTAGGTCGAAAAATTTATGGTTTATGGTAGTATGAACGCCCTTGAGCGTAGAGGTATATGGTTGTATGGGTCCCATAGATATATAGGCTCCGTAGGTGTAAGTATGGGCCACGGTGACCTATTAGTATGTGCGTATGGGACCCGAATGAGACCCGAATTTGAGATAAAACTATTTTTATTGGATTCAAGCGCGATTTATTTGGTGTTATTTTATTACATAAATTGAGATATACGTTTCGGTTGCTTTACAAAGGCCTTCATCAAACCTATAATTTGTAATACGAGTATGTTTGATAGCAAACGGTTAAGCAGAACCGTAGATATGGGCAAAAGTCCGATATAACCTACATCAACGCGGGCGGAGCCTCATACATCAGTAGGAATTACAATCTGGAGCTTGAAATCTCGTTCTCTCGAAATTTCAGCCTTTTTAACGAGAAAAATGGGTGAGATCTCGGTAGTTTAGCGCGATTGCGCTCGAGCATAAAGTATTATTCAAAGCTCATTAATTAAAACCAGTCCAGCAGTGGACTGCAATAGGCTAATTGATCGATTGATTAAATCAAAAAGGACATGAATTTATACAAAACCAAGAGTCAAAAGTCAAAAGTGATGAGGTCAAGTTTATTTTTGGTACTTTTTTTTTATCGTGCGAAAAATCCCCATGGGTACCACACCCACGGAGCCGGTGGAGGTGGTTATGTCAGACTCGAACCGACTAAAACGCACGTCATCTTGGGTCCTTGGTTGCCGGAGGTGAGATTTCCGAAAGCATATCTCTCGCACCCCGGTAGACCCAGGGCCATCTCTTTCGAAATGGCCCCCTCCGAGTTGTGGGGACAGTAGTGTCCCCATCTATTGGTACTTTAGTAATGAACGACCGTGTAAAAAAGAACTGCCATTTATATGTTTTCGCTATCAAATTAAATGATTTGATTGTAATCAATTCGATTAAGCGACTTTGCCCAGAAAGTATCTATATTACAAATCCTTTTGGTACGGGAGCTAGCAACGTTTTCGAGAAAGAATTTCAGGTCAGCTGATTTTGTGATATGCTGTCCTTCTTGCTCTTTCGGTTAGAGTCTGGGCTATCTGGCTGGCGGGAGCGGTTGCGTTCATTACTGCGCATCCTACCTGTCCAGGTGATAATCCTGGATTTTCAAAACATTTTAAGAGGCGTAATTTTTAATTTTTTGTTTTTAAATAAGACTACCTGACATACTTTTTTTATTGCCAGACATTTCTGACATTGCTAATTATGTGCCATACGCGATTCTTTTAATTTTTTTTATAAAAATTTAAAAGTATTTTATAATGTCTGTAATTTTAACATTATGTTATTTAAGATAAGAAAAGCTTAAAATTAATTTGCCAGACAATAATTCGATTGTTAAACCTTGAATTAAAATAAAAAAGGCATGAAAAGTATTGCAGTATGATGCTAGTAGTTCGAAAGAGACAGTTGCAGAATAAGCTGAGAATAAGACAGAGAACCATTGCAAATATACCATTGATATTATCTGACCTCCTCCTCGTAACCTGTAGCCTAGCCCTGAATTCCTCAGTAAGGTACTGAGAGGATTCAGTGCTAAGCAGAACCAAAGGAGACTCAAACTGACACCTTGGAAAATGCCTCGCTCAGTATTTATTGGTTCGCCGTTACTGCACACCCCTCGACATCCTGGATAGCTAAGAACTATTCTCCATTGCCTCATACATGACGCCAAGAAGATGCACAGAGTTGTATCTACTTTATACAACTCTAGCACCCTCAGGAGCCATGTATGGGGCACAGAGTCGAACGCTTTCTTATAGTCTATCCAGCATGTCCATAGATTCTTACGGCTACGGCGAACTTGTTGACTAATGGCCATATCAATGAGGAGGAGCTCCTTAGTACCACGGGCCCCACTCCTACATCCATTCTGAAAGGCACTCATAACAGTGTTTGTAGAGATGTGCTTTGTTATTTTATCTCTCAGAATAGATGTAAGAAGTTTATAGACCGATGGTAAACACGTGATCGGTCTATCCGAGTCCGATCCGAGTCCGAGTCCGAGTCCGAGTCCAAGTCCGAGTCCGAGTCCGAGTCCGAGTCCGAGTCCGAGTCCGAGTCCGAGTCCGAGTCCGAGTCCGAGTCCGAGTCCGAGTCCGAGTCCGAGTCCGAGTCCGAGTCCGAGTCCGAGTCCGAGTCCGAGTCCGAGTCCGAGTCCGAGTCCGAGTCCGAGTCCGAGTCCGAGTCCGAGTCCGAGTCCGAGTCCGAGTCCGAGTCCGAGTCCGAGTCCGATCCGAGTCCGAGTCCGAGTCCGAGTCCGAGTCCGAGTCCGAGTCCGAGTCCGAGTCCGAGTCCGAGTCCGAGTCCGAGTCCGAGTCCGAGTCCGAGTCCGAGTCCGAGTCCGAGTCCGAGTCCAAGTCCAGGTCCAAGTCCAAGACCGGGTCCGCATCAGGGTTAGCGTCCGGGGCCGGGTCCGGGTCCGGGTCCGGGTCCGTCCATGTCCAAATCCAGGTCCAAGTCCAGGTCCTGGTCCAAGTCCAAAAAAATCCAATTCAGACTTATTACGTTTCCCTGATCATAATTTGTTGAACCGGAGATATGACCAAAAGTCGCAATTGGCGATCCATGCGAGCGGAGCCACGGGGAGGAGCTATTTATTCATATTAGCGTGAGTTGATGTGCCTTGAGAGAACAAAGAAACCAAATAGTGGTTATATAAATATTACAGAAAAGAAATAAAAAATAATAACTGAAGTGACAAAATTGCAAAAGGTGGCATTTCCGCAGACATATAACGCAATGAACTACTGTAAGGTCACTCTTTATACTGTGGCTATACTATAATCTGTGAAGTCGTGCTGACTTGGGTCTTCCCCTTAGATTATTTAATCTTCCCTGACATCCAGCGGGGGCCTCATTGCCAGTGTACAGCGGCAGTTGCTTACCTGTTTTTTATCCTAAGAGTACTTAAAGTAGTTGTGATTTTATCTGTAGACCAATAAGAGAAGAAGACTTGAAGCTACATTGAAATACTTGTGTACTTATTACGATTTTCTTGAATTTTATATATGTATCTAGTGATTGTGGTGCGTATATATATATATAAAGATCATATATATAAATCCAATGTCCAATCACAATACATAATTATAGAGTACTAGTTTTTGCCCGCGGTTCCGCCCGCGTGGATGTCGGTTATCGCGAAACATAGTGTCATGTCCTTTATCAAGGTCTAATCTACCCCTATACCAAATTTCATCAAAATCGGTTAAGGGGTTTAGGCGTGAAAGCGTAACATACAGACAGACAGACAGAGTTACTTTCGCATTTATAATATTAGTATGGATTTAAACTATACACTATGGTAAAGACAGAGCAAAAACAGAGCAAAAAAAGACTGTGCAGGGCCGCAGGATTTTTTAAAAAGACAGATTTCAAAAGCAAAAGGTTTACCTTTAAACAGAAAATATTCTGAAGAAATAAGAAAATTTGCAATCACTCTCCATTTTTTTTCAGCTAGGGCTTACGCATTTGTGCGTCAAACATATAATACCTGTCTCCCTCACCCACGAACGCTAAGCAAATGGTACCAGCATGTAAATGCTGAACCTGGATTTTGTGTGGAAGCCTTTACAGCATTAAAACTCTACGTACAAAAAAGTACCATTCCGATCGTGTGCGCCCTGACATTTGATGAAATGGCCATTAGGAAGTCGCTTTGCTGGGATGCACAGTCAAAAACTTATTGCAGGCGTGTTAATTTTGGTGCCGATATCGATAGTGACGCTATTGACGTAGCTAATCAGTGTCTGGTCTTCATGGTCACCTGTATCAACGGGAGGTGGAAACTGCCAGTTGGATATTTTTTCATAACATCTGTTGCAGGCGAGCAAAAAGCGTCTCTATTAAGAATATGCATAGAGCAATGCGTTGAGATAGGCATTAAAGTCGTTAGTGTTACTTGTGATGGCCCTGCTACCAATTTTGCGATGTTCACGGCACTTGGTTGTGACATATTCAATGACAACATAAATTCATTTACTTATCGTAATAATACTATGCATGTTTTTATCGATCCCTGTCATGCTATTAAATTAATTAGAAATGCATTTGGGGCACTTAAAGAATTTTATGATAATAGGGGCCGAAAAATAAAATTCCATTATTTAGAACTTCTGCTTAAACTGCAAGAAACCGAAGGACTTCACATTGCAACAAAACTAACAAAAGCTCACACAATGTATGCACAGCAGAAAATGAAAGTGCGTTTAGCTACCCAATTATTAAGCAATTCAGTTGCTAATGCATTAAGCTTTTGCAAAAATGAACTTAAAATTAAGGATTTTGAGGGGTGTGAAGGTACAATAAACTTTATAAGGTTAATGAATGACGTATTTGATGTCTTAAATAGTCATTCTATACGCCCACCTGGGTGGAAAAAGGCAATATGCCCGCAAAATGTTGGCTTTGTTGATGCTTTATTTGAAGGAGCAATAGGCTACCTTAGCACCTTAAAATTAGCTTCTGGACAGCTGCTGATTATATCGACACTTGGTGGAGGATACAAAGTTATTAACATACGTGCCCATATATAAAGTAAGCCAAGATCATATAGAACTGTTTTTTTCCGCCATCAGATTTCGTGGAGGAAACAATAACAATCCTAACGCGATAAAATTTAAAGCGGCGTTTAAGCGTCTTTTGATACGGGCGGAAATGAAAGAGAGTGACGAGTGAAACTGTATTCCTCTCGAACAAGTAAATATATTAACTTGTTCGAGTAAAAATGATCCTATTACATCGATATATAAAACAGATAAAAATTCTTTTATTGAATTAGATGAAGATCACAGTGATCTTTATGAAGAATTTGTAGGCTACTTGTTGAATGATCAGTTCGAATATGCGCAAAATGTAGTAACATATATAGCCGGCTTTGTAGCTAGAAAATTATCAAAAACAATTAAATGCGAAATTTGCATAATATCTTTACTTTTTTTGCTCCAGAAGAATATTATCAATAGTTTAATATTTTATAAAATTCAAGGTCTAGTATATCCATCCAGAAGGCTGGAGGATATTCTAAGGAAGACTGAAAAAAATTTAAAGGGTGTCCTCGATGGTAAAATTCTCTCTGAACATTATTATTCTTATATATCTACATTTTTATTGGAATATTTTGGGCAATCGAACAATTTGTTTGAGTTTGAGGACCTTGAACACGACTCCAATCATACCTAATTGTTAATTAAATGCGTACTTCAGGTATATATGAATTTAAGATACAAATATTTTGGTAAAAAAATTACAAACAAAATATCCTACCGCAACTTTTACACAAAACTCGTGCTATTCAGGAGTGAATAACAACGATTAATATAATCAAACTCTACTGTCGTCTTTATTCATACCTAAATACGCAGACGTATTCACTGTGAGGAAAGGAAAACTCGAATTAAAATCCTGTACCAACCCGTCTGGCCTTTAAAATTCATTCAATAGTTTTTACGTGAAAGAATAACAAACATCCATCCATCCATCCATCCAGATCCAATGTTATAGTAATAATAATAATTATTACTATAACATTCAAAATGCTGCACCAAACCGATCAACTTTTGTGACGTGATGTGACGCCGCACCTTGGAAGCAGTAAATACGTCTTGATAGTTGTATCGCTATTATGGCAATACAGGCTATAGATAAACGCGCGCGGTGGCGGCTGCAGCGCGCGGCTGGTTGACCTTACTCGCGCGTGCAGTTGCTTGCGTTTAGCGTCGGTTACGAATAAACCCACAGGAACTATGGCAGACAGGAACGTGATTTCTATAAGGGAATAAGAATGCACAAATAATAATGATGTACGCTAAGAAATCACGTCCTCTGCCATAACACAAAATATGCAAGTCAGCGAGAAGATACTACGTGACCACAAGCATCGCTCCCACTCCGCCAATTGTGAATAAATCATAGTTTATAAGCTCATGTAAATAATAAATAAATCAACCAGTCCTAACGAGTAAACATCTTTTACTTACTCCGCAATAATGGTGACCCCGACGTAATCTTATTTGAGCAATGGACCTAGTTTTTGCCTGCCGGACTCGAGCCATCACCGTGGAGCTAGGCACTGGGAAACTCACCCACCAGCCCACCGACAACCGCCGAACCACGAGCACATCCCAGTTGGCCTCCCACAAGCGGGTCTCACCAACTGAGATCTCAAGAAGCAACTAGCTCAAGACTGCGACATGGCCCTATGGAATTAGCCAGAAGAACCAGGAAATTACGTGGTATCAACGAAACTAATTGCGGAACGGCTGACAAAGTCTGGACCGACTCACCGCGACGCACTGCGCGACAAAAGCAATCACCGTCCCGACAATCATCGCCTCACAAAAACTCTCCAAAGATCGACATACGATTGAGAGACTGGGTTACAAAAAAGGCAAATCGAACACTTTATACTTCAAGAAGAAGAATAAGAAAAATAGAAGAATATATTATGCTAACAAAAATACGGATCGTAGCCATTGATGCACGCATTCGTCAAGAAGCATCAGTGGACGAGTCTCCTCGAAGAAGGAACATAATTGCAATAATCTCACATTATCTAAACTATGGAAATAAAAACAAAAACAGACGATGACGCAACGCAACAACCTACATAATAGCAACTTAGCAAAAATGCAGATGGAACTATGTGCAAACTTAGCGCAATCGCAGAAAATGTCGACACAGCACACGCCGTAATAGCCATCGTCAACAAGGTTAAAGACAAGAGCAAGTTACAATCGATATAGTTGGTTGGAAACTTATTGAGGGGTAGCAGAGCTGACAACGCCTGCAACCTGACCACATCGACACAAAACTCGACCCGCAGAAATCTCACCTCGACTCACTGAGGACTCACCTGACGCACTGAACGTCAACGAAGCACCGCAAGCGGCCCGTATCTTACGGACCAGCGGCTAGTCCCGAAATTACGGTGACTACTGAAGAAAAGTTCTCCGCAACTAGCGGCATCCAGTTCCGGCGAAATGGAACTGCACAAGACTGGCACTGGCGCGCTCCAAAAAGAGTTGAGACTGCCGAATCTTCGAAAACCCATCGAAATCAAAGTGACCAGCCAGCACATACGGCCACAACAGGGATACCACTAACTGCAGCGACCGCGCAGCCTGGATCCTACGGCCACAGCAGCGTGCCGGCACAGATAGCAACTGCGCACACGGTTAACGAAAGAAGAGGACATCTCTCCCGTCAAGGAGCAGTTAGCAAAAAAGCCATACGCAGCAATATTTACAGTCGATATTATAAGAAGTACGCACATTCAACATAGACTTTATTAAAGGGGGGAGTTCTATGGCAGACAGGAACGTGATTTCTATAAGGGAATTAGAATGCACAAATAATAATGATGTACGCTAAGAAATCACGTCCTCTGCCATAACACAAAATATGCAAGTCAGCGAGAAGATACTACGTGACCACAAGCATCGCTCCCACTCCGCCAATTGTGAATAAATCATAGTATATAAGCTCATGTAAATAATAAATAAATCAACCAGTCCTAACGAGTAAACATCTTTTACTGACTCCGCAATAGAACCTATACCCGGGATAAAATAAAGGTCGAGTGGAATGAAAAGTATCCTATATCCGTCTCCTGGTTCTAAGCTTACATACCCATAACATACCCAGCAATTTTCAGCCTAATCGGTATCGGGTATAGCCGTTCCTGAGTTATAAATAGTGTAACTAACACGACTTTCTTTTATATATGTATACTAGCCTTTGCCCGCGGCTCCGCCTGCGTGAATGTCGGTTATCGCGACCAAACAAAGCCTATGTCCTTTCTCAAGGTCTAATCTACCCTTATACCAAATTTCAACAAAATCGGTTCAGTAGTTTAGGCGTGAAAGCTTAACATACAGACAGACAGACAGACAGAGTTACTTTCGCATTTATAATATTAGTATGGTGCGCCTGTATAAATATATATATCGTTCCAAAAGTTTTAAAGACGGCAAAGAGTTACCTTTGTACATTTTCCGTCCTCCTGGGCGAATTATCCGAAACGCCTTATCACAAGGAATTTCTGACAGAAAGCCCTAAGCACACTTACCGCAATCTGAGAACACAAATCGGCATCCTCTTAAGCTAACCACTTAATTATGTAATTTTTCTTAGAATGTTTACATTTTTAGTCTGTGCCCTTTTTTATATCGATAAGTAGTTCCATCATCATCATCATATCAGCCACACATAGTCCATTGCTGCACATAGGCCTCTCCCATAGACCTCCAGAATGACCGATCTGAAGCAGCCCGCATCCAGCGCTTCCCGGCGACCTTGATGAGGTCGTCCTTCCACCTGGCCGTAGGGCGTCCTACACTACGTTTCTCCGTACGCGGTCGCCATTCCAGAACTTTTTTGCTCCATCGGCCATTGTTCTGCGCGCTATGTGTCCCGCCCACTGCCACTTCAACGAGCTAATCCGCTGGGCTACTTTTGTTTACGTCGGTTACTTTTGTTTTCCTACGGATATCATCATTTCTGACGCGATCAAGTAGGGAAATACCGAGCATAGCCCTCTCCATAGCTCGCTGAGTGACTCTGAGCTTTTGTAGGAGACCTATAGTGAGGGACCACGTTTCAGATCCGTAAGTCATCACTGGTAACACACATTGGTTAAAGACTTTCGTCTTTAGGCACTGAGGTATGTCGGACGAGAAGACATCTCGTAGCTTCCCGAACGCTGCCCAGCCGAGTCGGATTCGTCGATGTACCTCGTCTTCGAAGCTGGAATTGCCTACCTGGAACTGATCCAGGTAGGCAATTCCAGCTTCGAAGACGAGGTACATCGACGAACGACGACCCAAGTAGACGTACTCGTCAACAGCTTTCAAGACTGAGTCCCCAACATGCACCGGTAGAGGCGCAACATGGACATTTGACATAACCTTCGTCTTGTCCATATTCATCTTAAGGCCCACCTGTTGGGATACTCTATTGAGGTCTTCGAGCATGGTGTTTAAGTCTTCCACGATTCTGCCATGATGACAATATCATCGGTAAACCGAAGGTGAGTGATATACTCGCCGTTTATGTTGATGCCACGTCCTTTCCAGTTCAGTAGCTTGAAGACGTCTTCCAAGGCAGCGGTAAACAGTTTCGGAGAGATAACGTCTCCCTGTCTAACGCCCCTTTTCAGTGGTATTGGCTTCGTGCTCTGTTTCTGTACTCGGACCGACATAGTGGCGTTCTGGTATAGACACTTCAAAACTTTGATATACCGGGGATCTATCCGGCACCGCTGGAGAGACTGTAACACGGCCCATATTTCGATCGAATCAAAGGCTTTCTCATAGTCCACGAATCCTAAGCAGAGAGGCCGGTTATACTCTTTGGTCTACTGTATAACCTGTCGCAGCGTGTGGATGTGGTCTATGGTACTGTAGCCTTTTCGGAATCCGGCTTGTTCGGGAGGTTGGAAGTCATCGAGCCTGTTGGCGAGACGGTTCGTAATAACCCTCGAGAACAGCTTGTAAATGTGACTCAGGAGCGTGATGGGCCTATAATTCTTCAACAAGGTATTGTCGCCTTTCTTGAAGAAAAGGACCGATAAGTAGTTATCGACAGTTTACTGGATTCCCTATAAGGCCGCCATACTGCTTTCCATTCATTCATAAAATCCAAGTTTAGGTAGGCAGTTTTTTTTCGTAGGTATGGCACCTCTTGAGGTTTGTTTACATTTTAAATTTATTCTTTCCTTTCGTTATATTATGCTAGTTTGAACAATTTGTAGTTGAATTTAATCGTAACATAAAATCGATCCCAGGGAAAATAATGTACCAATGAAGGAATCTTGCTGTGTTCCGACATGTGAAAACAATTCACAAACACGCTTACAAGAATGCTTTTGTACATTTTAATAATTTTATGTTTTGTACTTAGTACGTACCTCGGCTAAATACGAGTGATGTAAATCGCTGTGTTGAATGGCCCCTTATATTATGTGAAGTACATCTTAAAGTGAGTATTACTTACAAGTATTACTTTAATTTGAGAGCATTAACAGATATTGATACGCGTAACCTTCAGTGTTTTTATTATTAGTGTATTTAATAAGTTGACTTAGTTGATCACCATCTAGTGAACAATACAGCAGCGCATGAAATATGAACAAACAAGATTTTTATGTGTTCATCAGATTCTGACGTATTATAATCCATTGCGGGCATACCCTAACCCTTTTTATTGCTTTTATTACCTAATGATTTGAAATGTATTTATTTTTTTCAGTTGAAAGAAAATATTGAAAATTATTAATATTGGACTACTATGGAACATAACTAAAGTTGTATTATTGAAATATCTAGTAAGTCCAGTACAACACATTAGTGACTGTGAACCTGAGCCTAGTAGATTTTCATCATCTTTTCTCCTGAAAATGGATAAGGGGACAAATTATGAAGTCCCTACCTAATAGATGCAACAAAGACAATCGAGCGACAACAGACAGAACTATGTTTTATGTCTTACAAAAAGTATAGGCCCAATGTAAAAAATGCATTTATAAAATTCATAAATGCACAGTCAACTACAAAAGTAGCTTAACAAATTCTAATTTATTGAACACTGTGGCCTCTAAACCTTACATAAAATTGTGAAAAAAAAAAACATTGAATATATGTAAATTAAGTTTGTCTTCTGGGAATCATAACACTACATTTACTATAGACAGATGCATTCCATTATAAAAAGATTTGAAATATTTTAGTGTTAATCAACTTATGGCGTTGACTGTACATTGGGTCTATCAAATTTGTTTCATTTAATGAAAGTATATTTGGTGAAGAAGCACTACCTTCAACATAAGGAAGTAGTAAACTATAATATCAAATAAAATAATAAATAACATTTTTTAGTACTGTAAGTTGTAACACTGTTTTGCTCGACGCTCGATAGATGGCGTTGACCTCAAATTAGATGTCGCTACGGTTTCGTTCACATGAATCACATATTATTGTACATTGTTGCATCGACGCTCAATAGATGGCGTTGATGTCAAGTTAGATGGCACTATGGTTACGTTACCAATCATTGTATAAAAGGATCAATGTAAACCAATGTATTGTGAGCAATATTATTACACTCAAGCACAGGTGAAGTTTGCGTTTCATTATTTCCAACCTTCATCACACCCCGAGATAAATAGTGTTGTTCCACCGCTATCATCGGCACAAGGCTGGTGATTGTACATGGTCCTATCGAGTCGGATCGGAGACTTTTAGTACACCACCTCGTACTAGCAGTGGATCGCTGTGCAACGGTACGACTGAACGCGCAAGGAAGTGCCGCGTTTTTTGAAGTTCACTGAAGATCAGTTCCGGTCCCGGCAGCAGTTCAAGAAAGCCTGAACGGAATCAAATCAACCACAGAGGGCGCCACCTACTCATCAGTTTGAATAGTGAGTGAAGTGCAACTGTGAGTACATTTTATTGTTTATATCTTATGTAAGGCGAAGACCTTCAAGTTTGAAGTTGACATCTGTCAAGATTGTCACTTTCGGAAGTTTACGAAGTTCGCTTGAAAGCATCAACTTTGTTAGAACTTTATCTGTTGTCAAGATTATACAAATAGAAGAGTTCAATGCAGTTTAGACTTAGAAAAATTAAGATTAGTTTGTAGTTAACTTGTAAAATACTAGTCTTAGTGCATGGTAGTTTATTTAGACTTAGAATAATTTATAGAAAACGGGGGAACGGGGAGACTATGTCCGTTTATCGCCGACAGTAAAGTATTTAAAATTAAAAGACTTGTAAAATTGTGTAGATTTTTTGACACTTAGAAAAATCACTCAAGTATTAGTACGCTTTTTTATGTTTGTTTTTGCCATATTTTGTAGTTATAGAATTTAATCAAATATATTTTGTAGTTTGAAAAAACACACGTTGTAAAACGAGTCGCTTAGCACTTAGAATATTCGCTTTTCGCTGGACTTAATTTGATTTTAAGACGCTTTTACTGTGTTTTAAGTAACAATCTATAGCATTGCTAAGTCAAACAATAGAAGATAATTATAATACATGTAATACTTATTTGCTTTGTTGCTGGCTGTAGTAGTCTGATTCATTTAAATTTACAGATTACATTGCATTGTGTTATCCTCATATCATGGCGGAATTATCCAACGTTGTAACTCATTTGCGTGCTACTATAGAAAAAGGATACACTAATTTTAGAAAGAATCCGAAGCATAGAATCACGTTAGAATATGTACAAATTAGACAAGAACTTCTTGAAAATAATTGGAGTAAATTTCAGACTAATTATCTTAAACTTATTGAGCAACCTGAAAAGAGGGTGGATCAAACCGTGTTGGATAGTTACGATTCGACTGAAGAGGTTTACCTTAATTTCAAAACCCTCTTAATGTCAACTTATAATAAACTATCACCGCCTAAACAGGCAGAATCAAGTAAGAGTCATTCATCAAAGTTTGTAAAGTTAGATAAAATAAGTATATCGACATTTTCTGGCGAATACAGTGAATGGACGACATTCAGTGACTTATTTAAATCATTAAATCACAAAAATGAAGCTCTCGATGATTGTCAAAAAATGCACTATTTAAAAAGTCATCTAACCGGAGAAGCTGCACAAATAATAAGACACACTCCGGTAAGCTATGCCAATTACGCTCAATGTTGGGCTGCCTTAGAACATCGGTACAATAATAAAAAGTATCTAGCTCATTGCATTCTAAAACGGTTATTCAACCAAAAACGTTTACATGTCGAGTCAGGGTCTGGTCTCAAAGAACTGTTTGATACCACCAATGACTGCTTACACGCGCTCGAGAATTTGAACATTGATGTGTCCACATGGGATGTCATCATTATTGAGATAGTGGCATTCAAATTAGATTTTGAAACTCGCAAACAATGGCAGCTAAGTAGTAACCCTTCTGAAGTGAACGAATTGCCTACGCTTGAACAGTTTAGGTCATTCATTGAAACCCATTTCTGCGCATTAGAAGCCATAGAGACTCTTAAGTCATCGGCTCGCCAGAACAAGTCTCAGGCTCATAATCCAAAAACAATTTTGGTCGCAAATTCATCATCTTTGAGCTGTGAATTTTGCCATGAATCTCACAAACTCTGTTACTGTAAACAGTTTGCCAAGCAACCCGTTCAAAAGAGACGCGACTTCGCATCTAAAAACATGATTTGTTTCAACTGTTTAGGCAACAACCACTCTGCTTCTGAGTGCAAAAAATTAACTTCGTGCAGAATATGTCACAAGCGTCACCACTCATTGCTACACTATGGAGAAGGCAACAATGTAAGGGGTGAACCTTCTGCACAACCGTCCGCTGATCAACCAAGCTGCTCAAGTAGTCAGGCACCCGTGATTTCATGTCTATCTACAGGTACAGTCCCTAAACAGCGGAAAGTGTTGCTAGCTACTGCATTGGTATCGGCCAAGTCCAACTCTGGGCAACAGTTAACCATTCGAGCCTTACTAGATCAAGGTTCCCAGGCGTGCTTCATCACAGAAGCTGCAGTACAATTGCTTAGGCTGAAACGAATTCCTATCCGAGGTACTATCACTGGTTTAGGTAATGATAGGTCAACTATTGCACGGCACATGGTTTATTTGTCAATACAGTCACGAACGGATCCAAATTTCAAACTCAGGTTAAATGCATATGTGTTAACTAAAATCACGTCCTACTTACCCGATTGCAGTATAAGCATTAGTAATTTTGATTGGCTAGACAAGACAACAAAGGCCTATATCTAGCTGACCAAAACTTCAATACACCCAACAAGATAGACATTTTATTGGGCGCTGATGTTTATAGTCGTATTTTACAGGAAGGTATGGTAAAAAGCCCGTCAGGTACTCTCAATGCACCACCTTAGGTTGGATCCTGTCTGGTGAGATTAATTCTGTAAGTAATCACAAACCACAATCAAGAAACATTAGTGTCATGCATGCACAGATTCAAGAAGAGTCTGTCTTGATGTGATCTTGATGTCTGGCTTGAGCATGGTGCAGGCCCCTCGTAAATTGCTATAATTACAGCATGGTACTGTATTAGTTACGTGACTTATTTGTTACATTATGTAACTTTGTTTTAATTCTTAATTATAAAGAGTTTTATATACTTGTTGACATTTAGATTTAAGAAAATAAATATTGTAAATTGACGTCCAAAAAATGCCGCAGTGGAGTTTGTTGCGCCGTTTCTTCTCCACCAGCGCCTTGGAAGCGGTGGTAAACTTAGATTAAGTAGAATTAAAATTGACGTCAATAAGAAACAATTTTATTGTTCTATATTGAAAAATAAATGACTATGACTATGACTATGATGATATGCTTAAAAGGTTTTGGGAAATTGAAGAACAGACAAATAACAAGAAAATACCGCTGAAGAAGAGAAATGCGAAGAGCTTTACTTTTTTTTTTCTTTAGCGGACCACTAAACGTGACGAAGACGGCAGATATGTGGTTAAGTTACCGTTTCGTGAAGATGATCCTGCTTGTAAATACGGTAACTCTCGAGGCATAGCTGAAACACGATTCAAATCATTAGAAAAAAGATTAACAAAAAACATACCAGAACATAAAAGAAGAATATAGCAAAGTAATAAATGAATACTTACAGCTAGGACATAATATATGAAACCTGTAAACAAAAATGATACCAAAAGAGAAGAAGCAGTCTATCTCCCACATCACGCTGTGATCCGAAAAGACAAGGCCACTACCAAGGTAAGGGTGGTCTTTAATGCTTCAGAAAAGAACACTAAAGGTGTCTCGCTGAACGACACTCTAATGGTCGGACCGACACTGCAAGCCGATCTTCGGCATACAATCGTCAAGTGGCGTCGACATGCTATCGGCCTTGTGGCTGACGTCATTAAGATGTATCGACAGGTAAAGGTAGCAGATGAGGATAGTATGTATCAGCGCATACTCTGGCGAGACAGCCCAGAAATGCCAATACAAGACTACGAACTTCTGTCACTTTTGGTACCGCATCGGCACCATATCAAGCAGTTAGAACCTTACATCAAATTGCATATGATGAAGGACAAAATTATCCTTTGGCATCAGATAGGGTGCTGAATTCATTTTATGTTGATGATATGATGTCCGGCTGTGACAGCGTTGAAGAAGGCGCTGAAATTTACACACAAATGACGAAACTACTCGAAAAAGGGGGCTTCGCATTACAAAAATGGAACAGCAATAATCAAAATATGTTAGAAGCAATACAAAGAATCGAAATAAATAAAGCAAAATTAGATAATATAAGCAAACAAGAAAGCAACAAAATCTGTATTTTGTTGCTTTCTTGTTTGCTTATGTTTGCTTATATTAGATTATTTTCATGTCTGTACATGAAAATAATCAAAGACAATGTAAAACAAGTTAAGGAAGAAAAGAAAATAGAAATCAAAACAGACAATACATTAAAAATCTTAGGACTTACCTGGAACCGTCGCGAAGATGCTTTTCAGTATGGTGTGAGCCTTCCTCTGACGTCTGCAGTTCCTGTAACTAAACGAGCTGTGATATCAGAAATCGCAAGATTGTTTGACCCATTAGGATGGTTAGCTCCATGCGTAATAGTGGCAAAAGTCTTCATTCAAAAATTGTGGCTCGCCGGTATTCAGTGGGATGAAGAAGTACCTACCAAATTATGGGAAGAATGGGATACTTACCGGAAGGAACTGCCAATAATCACTCAGGTACGGATTCCACGTTGGATGGGAACGAAATCGGGGGATATTGTTGAGCTGCATGGGTTTAGTGACGCCTCCAAGGTAGCCTATTCCACTGTAATTTACCTGCGGAGCATTGACGTCTCTGGCCAGATACATGTTTCCCTATTGGTTGTTAAGACAAAGGTTGCCCCCATCAAACAAGTCAGCATCCCGCGTTTGGAATTGTGTGGAGCATTGCTTTTGGCTAAATTACTGAAAGAAACTGCAGAGGTGTTAAACGTAGCAAAAGACAATGTGACTGCTTGGACTGACTCCACAGTCGTCTTAGCTTGGCTAAACAGTCACCCAAGCAGGTGGAAGACGTTTGTCGCCAATAGAACCTCTGAAATCTTAACCATCATGACATCAGCTCAATGGTTTCACGTTTCCACTAAGGAGAACCCAGCAGACTGTGCATCACGAGGATTACTGCCAAGCTCGTTCATAGAACACGAATTGTGGTTTGCAGGACCGTCGTTTCTAAGAAATAAAGAAATTGTTTATAAAAGGCCAAAGGACTTACCACTTCATTTAGAAGAGTCTGTTAAAACACACGTAGGTGTAGTTCCCAATAGCTCTATTTTAGAAAAATATTCAACCTTAAAACGCCTGCTAAGAGTTGTAGCTTACTGTCGTAGGTTTTTAAACAAAGGTAAAAATGCTCAAACTTATTTGCTCAAGGTGGAATTGGATCAGGCTTTAGAAGTGTGTGTTAAGAAAACACAAAGGGAAGCATTTCCAGCAGAGTATGCCCAACTCCAAGATAACGATGATTTTCAGTCAAAGACAAGCAAGCTGAAGTCTTTATGTCCATATCTCGATGCGAACGGGTTAATGAGAGTTAGGGGCAGGCTTGAAGGCTCGCAGTTGAATGAGGAAACTAAACATCCAATAGTTCTTCCAAGCACTGCGGCTTTGACTAAGCTGATTGTTGCTGATGCTCACGACAAAACCTTACACGGAGGCCCACAGCTAATGTTAAATTACTTACGCACCGCCTACTGGATAATTGGTGCTAGGAATGTCGTTAAGCATCATATCCACAGGTGTATGACATGTGTCCGACAGAGAGCGGAAACTAAAAATCAATTTATGGGATCTTTGCCCGCCGTTAGATGCACACCCGCAAGACCATTTCTGCACAGTGGTGTCGATTAAGCCGGCCCCATAAACATAAGAAAAACCAAGGGACGTGGACATCATGCATATAAGGGATACATATGCCTCTTCGTTTGCATGTGTACTCGCGCCATCCATCTGGAAGTGGTCAGTGACATGAGTTCACAAGCATTCCTGGCCGCCTTTCGTCGATTCGTTTCCCGGCGGGGTCACTGTACCTAATTGTGGAGTGACAACGGCACTACATTTGTAGGAGCATCAAAGGAGTTGCAACAACTGACCTCCTTTCAGTCCACAATCGCCGAACAATTGGAAGCCCACGGAACAGAGTGGCACTTTATTCCCCCACATGGACCAAATTTTGGTGGTCTATGGGAAGCGGGTGTAAAATCCACCAAATTTCAACTCAAACGTGTCGTTGGTGAATCAACGTTGACGTATGAGGAACTTAGTACGTTCTTAAGTCAAGTCGAAGCATGCTTGAATTCGCGACCAATTAGCATATAATAGTACAGAGCCTAGTGAACCGACACCGTTAACTCCAGGACACTTTTTAATTGGAGAACCAATTGTAAGTGTACCTGACTATACATACGAAGGGTCCAACGTAAACTGTTTACCCCGGTGGCAATTCGTTCAAAGAATGCTTTAGTCATTTTGGAAGCGATGGTCTACAGAATATTTGTCTAACCTAATGAATCGGTATAAGTGGTCTAATCGAGTTCCTGAACCTAAAATTGGTGACATTGTCCTAATAAAGGAAGATGACTTGCCGCCAAGTCGCTGGTTGTTAGGCAGGATAGAACTAAAACATCCTGGTAAAGATGACATCACCCGTGTGGTCACAATTCGTACCAAAACTTCAATGTTGAAGAGACCCACATCCAAACTCTGTATTTTGCCAGTCGCTGATTGATGAATTTATATACATATATATCTACTTGTTAAATTACTTATTTTAAGATAAAATTATGCACTTGTTGGTTTACATTTTTATTCTTTTACACTGTTATTTTTCATGTTTTACTGATGTTATTTATTGATTTTGCACGATTATGAGCTGCTGTAATCATTAATATTTCAGGTCTAATGGTCCAGACACCACATAATTCAGAGCACATTTTATTTACAGTTAAGCAGTAGTATTTTTAAATTTAATTTGTATTTATTTGTGATCTAGTTCTTGAAGGACATTTCTGCACTAAATGTCCTTGGTGGGCGGTATGTTTAGTACTGTAAGTTAAACACTGTTTTGCTCGACGCTCGATAGATGGCGTTGACCTCAAATTAGATGTCGCTATGGTTTCGTTCACATGAACCACATATTATTGTACATTGTTGCATCAACGCTCAATAGATGGCGTTGATGTCAAGTTAGATGGCACTATGGTTACGTTACCAATCATTGTATAAAAGGATCAATGTAAACCAATGTATTGTGAGCAATATTATTATACTCAAGCACAGGTGAAGTTTGCGTTTCATTATTTCCAACCTTCATCACACCCCGAGATAAATAGTGTTGTTCCACCGCTATCATCGGCACAAGGCTGGTGATTGTACAAACATCATTAATGTATTTTTATTTTCCACTACCTATCTAAAATTGTTTGAGTACATAAATAATTTACGCAAAAATCTTCAGCAGAAGTTAACATATTCATAAAATATTAGTATTCATATTGTACCCAGTACTTATGTGATACCTTTGCTCAAAAGTAGGGAAAGCTATACAAGAGTCCTTTTTGACTTCTTTGCACCATACATTTACAATATAATTTGAGCTTTATTTTTGTCTCATAGTTTTTCATGGTTATTTGGCTTGTTTCTCTGGATCCTTTGGCTGAGTGCTCCAAGCATACTGGCATCGACACACAATGTTCAGTTCAGTTTCACATATCTGTAATTGGTTAAATAACATTACATTAATATTTAACTATGTTTATCGGCATTCTAGGTCCCATAACACTAGCCAGCTAAGCTATGCTTACTTTGGGTCCAGATATGAGTAGTGCCATAGTACAAGAAAAGTGTTATGATAACACTGTGTAGAATGTTATAGAAAATTAATTAATTAATAAATATTGACAGCCTCCATGGCGTAGCCGTAGTGAACATGGTTACTACACAGGAGGCAAATATTTATATGCACATTGGTCTGGTTATACCTCGGAGAGCATGTTAAGCCACACACACAGCACGGAGAGCATGTTGGTCACAGTTGTCATACAAACATCTATGGCATTCATTACGGGTAGTTGGAGCTCATAAGTCTGACCCCAGACTCCAAGTTCAAAAGCTTCAATGAGACTGGGATTAACGCTAAGATGAAGAAGATTATTTATTTACTAAATATGAACCTAATTAATAAGCTATTGATTGATAATGATAATGATAAATGCGGTAGCCTAGTGGTATTATTATTGTTTTAAGACGAAAGATAGTATCTATCTTACAAAGTTTGACAAATATAAAATTGCTACATTAATAGCAAATAATATTAAGTTTTGGAGAAGTTTACATTGTAAACAAACAAATAACCCAATATCTACAGTTTTACCAGGTACTTGCTCTGGTAATTTTATATGTTTAACTACTAATACGACTGATTTAAACTAAATGTTCAGACAACAGGAATGCCTGAGCTTAAGATAGCTCATCAAAACATACAAGGCCTTCCCGGCAAGGAATTAATAGTAGAATTATTCCTAGAGGAATTAAATGTGGATGTTTTGTGTTTGACTGAACATTGGCTCAAGGAGAGTGAGATGATGTTTAGTATAAACAATTACAATATTGTAAGTTGCTTAAACAGAAAGTCTGCTATTAGAGGTGGCTCCATGGTCCTTATAAAAAATGGTCTCCGCAGTAAAGAGCGGGTTGACATTGTTAGACTTTCTGTTGAGCGCTGCGCTGAGGTGGCCTGTGCCGAGCTTGATAGTTGTATAGTAGTCTGCGTATACAGTCCACCCAACAGTGATTTTCGAGCTTTTATTAGGGTCATGGATCAAGTTCTGGGGATTGCATCAAGTAGTAGGAAAAATCTTATTGTGTGTGGTGACTTTAATGTAAACATCTTACAACAGTCTAGGGAAAGTACTCAATTTCTAAACATGTTCAGAAGTTATAATCTTGAGAATATTTTCTGTGAGCCGACTAGAAACACTGCTACGAGTGCCAAATGCTTGGATAATTTTTTTAGTGATAGTGGATACTTAAGCAAGTCTCTAATTAGTAAGTTGCCCTCAGATCACCAGGGTCAAATAGTATCCTTTTCCAAGGGTATTAATAGTCAACCTAAGGAGAAAATTATGTGTAGGCCCATAACCTCAAGTAAAATTAAAAAGTTCAAAGATATGTTAGAGGATAAACTTGATTCTTTAGCTTATTTGGGTAATAATCCTGAGGCTCATTATAATAGTCTATTTACTACATTATCTGATGCTTTTTCCAACACATTCAAACAAAAATGTAAAAAGCATAATACTAAATCTAGATTCTGTGAATGGGCTACTGTAGGCATATATAAAAGTAGACGAACACTATTTGATTTATACGCCCAAAAACAGTACAGATTTGATAATGATTTCATTGAATATGTTAAGAATTACTCCAAAATTTTCAAAAAAGTATGTAGACAAGCGAAGGCCATTCATATTAAAAGGAAAATAATTGAGGCCCCTAATAAAATGAAGGAAACTTGGAAAGTCATTCACAAAGAGTCGGGTAAATGTAAAATGAGGGATAGTATTACTAAAATTAAATTGGAAAATAAGGATTTAACCTCTCCGAAAGATATTGTAAATGCGTTTGAAGACTTTTTTACCAACATTCCATTTAAAATCACTTCTTCAATCAATTCTTGCGCCCGCAGTGCTGTGGCTCTTCTTGAGAGTAATATTAGTTCTTCTTCTAAATTTAACTTCAAACATATTGATCCCAGTGACATCTTAAAAGTTTTCAAGCAACTTAAAATGAAAAAGTCTGAAGATTACTGGGGCATGTCAGTCAGTTTAATTAGTCATGTAATTGATATCATGGCACCTGATTTGGCACTCATATTTAATGAATGTGTTGATAACGGTACATTTCCTAATTTAATGAAACATGGTAAACTAATACCATTATTTAAGAAGGGATCCAAGTCAGAACTTGGAAACTATCGCCCCATTTCTATTTTACCAGTTCTGAGTAAGGTGTTTGAGAGAGTGATGCTCAATCAGATGCAACTGTACTTCAAGACCAACAATCTTTTCCACAGCCAACAATATGGCTTTACTGGCGGGAAATCTACCACCGATGCGGGAGTGGCCCTAGTTAGCCTAATTTACGACGCCTGGGAGGGATCGCAGGATGCCATTGGGGTATTCTGTGATCTTTCCAAAGCATTTGATTGTGTTGACCATCAAACACTCTTACTCAAGCTACGTCGATATGGTTTTGATAAGAAATCAATAGCACTATTAGAGTCGTACTTAACGGGTAGGCTTCAGACTGTTACTGTGAATAACGTAAAGTCAAATGGGTCAAATGTCAAAATAGGTGTACCCCAAGGATCAATCCTAGGACCCTTTCTGTTCCTGGTATATGTCAATGACTTGCCTTATATGGTTGAGGCACAAGCTGGCATAGTACTGTTTGCAGATGATACATCGTTAATATTCAAAGCAAATAGGTATAGTACAGATGCAAATAATGTTAATAATATTCTGAATGCCATGTCAAATTGGTTTTCTGCAAACAACCTATTGTTGAATGCAGAAAAGACCAAATGTATGAAGTTTACACTACCCAATGTGAGGCAAATAGACGTTGATGTTGTGCTGGGGGGGAAGGGGCTAGAATTCGTAAACACCACTACCTTTCTAGGAATTACAATAGATTCTAAATTACAATGGGGTGACCATATCACTATTCTGGCCAGTAAACTTAGCTCTGCTGCTTATGCTGTGAGACGGATTAGGCAGTTGACTGATGTAGCTACTGCTAGGCTCGTATACTTTAGTTACTTCCATAGCTTGATGTCCTATGGAATACTACTTTGGGGAAATGCAGCAGATTTAGAAACTATATTTATATTGCAAAAGAGGGCAGTTCGTGCCATTTATTGCTTAGGCAAGAGAGACTCCCTCAGGGAAAGATTTAAGGATATTGACATTTTAACTGTAGCTTCCCAATATGTATTTGAAAACATAATGTATGTCAGGAAAAATATATCTCATTACACAAAAGTAAGTGACATTACAGACAGAAATCTGCGTAACAAACATAGACTTTTACTTCCATGTTATCGGCTTAGCAGGGTTAGTGATTCTTTTAAGGGGGATGGTATACGTTTTTATAACAAACTGCCAGAATCGATCCTTGGTATGCCTGACGATAAATTCAAAACCTTTGTAAAAACCACCCTATCCAAAAAGGCATACTATAGGATAGATGATTACTTGAAAGATAAAAATGTCTGGCTTGAGCATGGTGCAGGCCCCTCGTAAATTGCTATAATTACAGCATGGTACTGTATTAGTTACGTGACTTATTTGTTACATTATGTAACTTTGTTTTAATTCTTAATTATAAAGAGTTTTATATACTTGTTGACATTTAGCTTTAAGAAAATATATATTGTAAATTGACGTCCAAAAAATGCCGCAGTGGAGTTTGTTGCGCCGTTTCTTCTCCACCAGCGCCTTGGAAGCGGTGGTAAACTTAGATTAAGTAGAATTAAAATTGACGTCAATAAGAAACAATTTTATTGTTCTATATTGAAAAATAAATGACTATGACTATGACTATGACTATGGGTAATGGACTACTGAGACGAGGTCTCGGGTTCGATCCCAGGTTGACCATGGCACACACCAATGACTTTTTGATGCTTTTTGAAGTTATGTGTGTATTTATCGCAGGTTTATAAGTGCCCGGTTAATGGCAATAGGCTCGCCACCTATTACATTGGGACCTAAACATAAACTGGCGAAATGTGGGTGCTAGCACCTCTGCCTACCCCTTCGGGGAATACGGGCGTGAGTTTATGTTATGTTATGTTTATAAATACCTATTTATAATATTAATATAAAATAGTACTTACTTAGTGAAAATAGGCCAGTACAGGCACTAACATAGGTACTCTGTCATCACGTCATGGCATATATATAATATACAATCGAGTGCTTACTTACATATACATATTAAATATCATATTAATATGTAGTAAAGTACATATTACATCTATACCTACTAATAATTAGTGTAAATATAGTAACTAGTATATAATATGAATACTTAGGTATGTTACTCAACTCACTTGGTATTAATGTCATTCTTGCCGCACAGGAATTCCATAATTTTCTGCTCTGGTGGAATAATATTTTAAAATCCTCTGCAATTTCTCTCGCTAGGCTTTTTGTGAGCATAAATATTGTAGTAAATTCCGCTTCAGGCAGGCGTATATCGAAAACATTACTAGGTACGCCTCAAAATATCATATAACGAGCACGGTGGCGATTTCTGACACATTCGCGTCGAAGATCTTCGTCATAAGCGGCTTCTAGCATTTGCCACCGTAGGTATTTAAGTTTTGAAGGTAAACATTGTTTAGCTAGACCTAAATACAACGTGAACATATAGGAAAAAGGTGTGGCTGCATTGTGGTTCTAGAATCTCTTCAGTACGGTGGAATTTCTATTTTGACAGCTGTCAAATAATTAGTAGACCACCATTTAGCAAACTATTACGAAGATATTGAAACACTATTAGTTAGCAGACTACCAATTTGTATTTTGACAACAATTCGTGACCACGTGACCTGTAAAAGTGAAAACTTATTCGATCACAAGACCACAATGACGCGACTCTCACGTCGACCACTGACAAGCGATCGCTCTTATATTTTAGCGGACTACGAAATGGGTAAAATTATGTCGACACCACACCATCGCGACTCAATAACAACGAATTTAATTAGCAGACTTGGCCCCCAGTGCTGCTGAAAAGCAACTGAGACGTAGGTCTCAATTTATGTAATAAAATAACACCAAAATGAATCACGATAGAATCTAATAAAAAAAGTTTTATGTCAAATTACTATAAGTTTAGTTTTGCTCAACAGATCAGTAGTAGTAGTTCATCTAGCAATGCTTGGGTCCCACATTATTTATTGTTCTTTAATGAAAATAGGTTTTTAATGAATTGATCTCCATAATAAGCTGCATATATTTTCATTTGTTCCTAGTGTTTCATTGCTTTTCGGTAAACATGACGGGAAGCCTCCAAACAAAAAAAGATACAAACGTATCCGAGAACCAACACGGCTACTACGTCTAAATTACTATTTCTTTCTTCGTTTCTTGTAGCATTTGCTCGAAGGACTGGTTAACGTTATTTAGAAAAGGTGCTGCCGCAACGCCGTGGAATTTATTCTCTGTATATTTCGTTTCTTCACCATCTGGAATTATGAATACAACTGTAGAGTTTCAAACTGAAACAGTTACTCCCTACAAATTCGAGCAAATCAGTCAGTAAACATATTAAAATAGTGAAACATTTATTGTCAAGTCAGTCAGTATTAAAATGGGTGACAATCAGACCCCTCTGTGCCTCCGAAAGCACCATTCGACCATCTGTGGTGTCGTTACGGATACTTAGATCATGGAGGTCAGATGGTGGCTTCGTTTCACATGAAATAACTTGAAAGCCAGCCCCAACTATTTTGGAAAAAATCTCAGAGGATGCAAAGTAAATAATTGACGACAATATTAAATTATTCCAATATTTTGGCCAAGATCAACAAAGTCACATCAGCAGAAACCGTCGTAACCAGGGAACCTGGTAGACACATGTCACAGGCGCATTGGTACGTCATAAATCCGTAGGGGGAACTGCAATTTAATGAGGTCAGTTTTAGTTCATCTCAAAGCTGGATGATAAGGTTTTACACAATACTTAGACACAATAGAGCTAACCTGATGATGGAGCTAAGATGAAGAACTGTAGATTTATTCCTTTATAGATACCCAAAATAATGTAGCAGAGTATACTATGGAGCCCGGAGCCCACTCCACTGCCTACCACCTGATGCATATTATAATGGACGATATACGGTAGTGACGACCTTCTACCTCTAGAGGAAAGCCTGCGCTAGTCATCGTCTGTCGGTAGATGTCCAAGTGAAAGGTGAGGTTTGACTTAGGCCCCTAATATCTTAGTCTTCATCACAAATATATGACAATACATGATAAATAGTAATTCAATATTCGAAGTACACATACCTATCCTCTGAACTGTAACTCCTGTTTGCCTCTTGTAGGTCTCGTCTCAATTGTAAGAACTACAGGATCGCTTCGATCGACAAGCATTGGCAATGCTTGCAAAATCTTCATGCTGCGTCATAGGTTCTATTTTCATCATCTCAGCTTCACTCATTCGTGGTTGAAGCTGTGAAAGCCGTGAGTAAGCGCCCGCGCGCGTGCTCCTTTATTAATTAACATGTTATGTTATCATTGACTTGACTTATCTATCTGTTCATCATGAAACATATTCATCTAAGTATCATTAATGTATACAAAGAAAAATATATGAATCATTTGTGGCCCTGAAAAGGGCCATTTGGGCGGCGGCGGCGCAATCGTGCCAGAGTTCATGAAGTACATGAAATTGAAACGCGTAACGCTCGCGCATACACACACGAGCCAAACGCTTAAGCGCGCTCACCTCTGATTCTGCGCGCCAATTGGATGTCCTTTTAGGGCATGTGATAATTAGGACATATGATAATTAGTGCATGTATTATTAGTGCATGTGATAATTAGGGCTTGCAATGATTATGACAAATTATGTTATGGTAAGTGGCTTTATGGGAAACAAAGCTTCTAGCACGTGACTAATATAGCAAATAAGAGTAGGGCAAATGAATTAATATTTATTTGCCCTACTCTTACGTCATATAATATTACGGTTGTTGACTATTATGGCAAATGATATTAGGGCAAATAAAATTCGGGCAAACGGCGGTATACCCTATTACTTGACGAAACAGCTTTACCTAACTTTTACTCATGAATGCTTAGTTTTCGTATCTTTTGTGGTTGATCAACCTTTGTAATAGCTGCTTCTACACACTTATTAAGTTGATAGTCCAACCTCCTCCTTTCAATTTTGGGTTGCAGGCTTGTGTTTGTACATCATTTAGTATTGTGTCTTTTTCTTTTAGGTTCCTAGATTTCTCGCTAGCACTTTTTAACACCTGTCTATATTTTTTAGTTTCTGAGAGTCTATGTCATTACTTTTACAACTTCAGATTATTTTTTTATGGTTAACCCTGTTAACACTGACACTTTTTGTGAATTAGGGTGCGGAATATCTAGGTTATTTACTTTAGGGTTCACTTGTGCATCCACAACCAAACAACTTTCTTTAACCTCTTCTCGTAAATACTTAGCTTTTGCCTCTTTTGTGGTTGTTCGTCTTTTGCAACAGTGCTTCAACGAACTTTGTTAAGTACGTAGTCAAACGACTTCTTTTCAATTTTACTTAGGGGTGTTTGTAACATCTTTTAGCCTATTATATTTTTCTTTTAAAGTATCCGTTTTCTCACTGACATTTTTTACACTTGTCTAAATTTTTAACTTTCTGAAAGTCTGCATTTTTTTTAAACTTCAGATTTATTTTTTATATTTAATTTAATGCCACTATTAAAATTTCTATTACGATTATTACCTGTGATTATCACAAGCATTTTTAATCACTTTTATGCATATTTATGCTTAACATTTCCAGGCTTACTATGATATGATATTTTTCCAACTGTTTTACTATACCGGAGGCTTTATACCGAAATTTTAAATTGGCTTTGAACTCTTTATCGTCACTCCTTTTCACGTTTTTATTTTTTTGTCCTTAGTTTTCCCATCGGTGCTGTAACAATAAACCACTATTTATTTGCTTTTACACGTCCTTTGTCTTGAGTTAAGTCTCTTACTGTTCGTCACAGCATTTGCACTAAAAAACCCTTCATAGATTGTGGTGTGTGTGGTTGTTCGTCTTTGCAATAGTGGTTCAACGAACTTGTTAAGTTCGTAGTCAAACGATCTCTTTTCAATCCTGCGTTGCAGGGCTTGGGGTATTTTTACAAAATTTAAGATTAATCTTTTTCTCTTAAATTATCCGATTTCTCAGGGTTCTCACATAGTTTGATATGCTGGTTTTTAAATTGGTTTATAATCTTTATCGTCACAGTGCTTTACTTTTAGTAAAAGTTGTCCTCACTTTCCTTATCGCTGCTTTTATAACACTCACTCACTTTGGTATAACAAGCTGCAGCCGAACAGTTTTTATTGGAGTAACCTGATAATTGAGATCGCTCCTATCGGTTGTTTCAATTTCCATGTCTTAACGACTGAAATCATCTTCGTCTGGTTTGATTTCATTAATTTCTGTTTAATCTGTTATAAAAAAGTAGCTTTTATCTTGCTTTATGTCAGGTTTTTCATTGCTTGTCGCAATTTTTTCACATCACTTATATCCATTGTATTGCTCCGCAAAGCAATAGCATGGACAATTATGAAGGATGTATATCTTCCATCAAATACCGCTTTATTTTTTCTACACTCCTAAATATGCATTGGTAGGAATTATGAATCGGTTAAGCTGAATCCAGCTTGTGCTGTACATTTAAAACGACTGTTACATCTTTGGATGTTCCTCTGCATCGTCTTTTCAGAAAGGTTTTGGTACATCCGAATTGCTAGTCTGTTGCATACATACTTATATTTCACATTTCGCCAATTATGATTTTCGGTCCCATGTAACTTAGGACCTATTGCCGTCAAGTGGGCATTATGTTATGCGCTGTATGTTTACTATTAAATGGAGAGTCCCTTAGTCGCCGTTTACGACACTTATGGGAAGATGGGATGGTCCTATTCCACTCTGGTAAGTACGTCTAAATGAAGACCAAGTTTGTCTTGGCAATTCAACCGCCTTTTCCATGGTCCTGCATATCAAAAAATCCAAGATTGACTATTTTAGCTATCTGCAAGCGTACCAGCGCTGTAGCAGTCAGAAGACCGGCCAGGGTCCCAGCTTCATTTGATAACGCTCAGTCAGAAGAATAATCTTCAGTCTTCTTGATTCTATTCCATTTTTTGCTTTCTATATCTTGCCTCACTTCTGCAAGCATTTGCTCGAAGGAGTTATCATCATTCCTTCGAACAGGCGGTGCCATAACACCGTAGAATTCACTCTCTCTGTATTTCTCTTCTATACCATCTGGAAAAAATATCCATAGCTGTAGCATTTCTAATTAAATCAATAACGTTGATTTACACAGGGTTAGGTACTGACTACAAATTCAAGGAAGTCAGTTATTTTTAATTTAACCATTGAAGACAATCCATACTAATATTATGGAGTAAATCTGTCCGCCTGTCTGTCTGTATGTTACGCTTTCACGCCTAAACCACTGATCTGATTTTCATGAAACTTGGTATAAGGGTAGATTAGACCTTGAGAAAGGACATAGGCTATGTTTAGTCACGATAACCGACATCCACGCGGGCATAAGCTAGTATTAAATATATTCTTACCGAAGTCCGTATAGCCCCGTCTGTAGAAGCATCTTCTAACACCAAAGCCAATGGTATATTGAGGTAATTTGGCAGCTGACTCCACAGCTAAACATGCTTCACGGTCGCATTGGTACGTCACAAATCCATAGCGGGAACTGCAATGCAATGAAGTCAGTTTTAGATCGTCTCAAAATTAGATTACAAAGTTAACCTAACTTCTAAGGAGCTACATAGAGCAAGTGAAAAATTCTCGATGCATAGAAGTGTTCATTAGATATCAATCAATTAGCCTATTGCAGTCCACTGCTGGGCATAGGACTTGCCAATAATGCCATAACGTGCCAAAATAAATGTGTATTAATTAGAATTTCGTTATAAATATCAATCTAATACAAATTTTACAATGCTGACAATTCTGTGCAGATTATTGCACGTAGTTACTTTCTATTTTGACCTTTATATTATTAGTGTAAGGTTTATAGTTAATCAAATGCAATAAGATACTCACCCATCCTGCTTTCTATGCAGATGAACATCCGTGATAGTGCCAAACTTGGAAAATAACTTCCTGAGGCGGTTCTCGTCGATATCTTTCTCCAACCGCCCCACGAATACCATCCGCCTTTTTTTAAATTGCCTATTAAAAATAAAAAAAAAATGATAAATATTCTACACATTCTACAACTAAAGCATACCTAATTCAATTGAATTTATCCGTTACTTTTTGAACTACCTATTCAAAACGGTTAAAATCAAGAACGACTATTTTTATTTTGTCCATTATTATGAATTAATGAATACATAATTGAACTATAATAAGTATTCAAACCCATTCTTTGAACTGCCATCTTTGCAACCTTGCCTCTGTTTTCTGTCTTGGTTTTGAGAGCCTGCAAATCGATTCGAATTCCTTGAGTCTCTGGATGACCTCGAGTCTCTGGATGACCTCGAGTCTCTAGGTGACCTCGAGTCTTTGGATGATCTTGAGTCTCTGGATGACCTTGATTTACTAGATGACCTGGAACAAAAAGAAACAGATCTTTGTTTATCGACATAAAAAAACTTAATGCATTCCATGAATTCTTTATATTAATCGTTTATATTAGTTATGACTACTCACTTATGCAATGCATACCCATATCCATGAATTACGTAAAAAATATTGTATGACATCTAAGATGGCACAATGATATATATGATTTGAATGTACGATGTGCAGTACTTTATATAATGTAATATATTATATATTATATCATGCACTTTCAACCAAGAAACAACAATAAACTCAAACCTATCAATATCAAGCCCATGATCATACACCCGATGGTCCTATACCAGTTGACTAAATCCAAATTACCGCTTCCATTCAATTAAAACTCAGAGCAGACATACTATATATGTAAATTGTATATAATAGTAAAAGCTCACCTAAATGTCGAACCGCAGCTTCCGGAGACCGTTGACTTCCCGATTGGCGGAGGTAGTGATTTAGATGTGCTCTCCACACCATTCGTATGAGGAACTGCTTTAGATTTTAGTGGAATCTTAAACTCGGCTACAGGCATGGCCAACTGAGTAGAAGGTCTTGCGTGGGACCGTGGAATTTCAGATCTTTCACGCTTAGCCGATGGGGAATTTCTCTTATAATGTGGCGATCGTGACCTTAGTTTCCCCCCGGCTGTAGGATAACGGTCACGAGATTTTGATTGCCTCCTACTACGCGAGCGTTTTGTGCGACCACGAGAAACAGATCTTGATGTTCGTCTGTATGATCTATCTTTTGAACGAGACCTCTTTTTCTCTTTGGGGTCTTTTTCCACTCTTTCAGTTCGTACCTCTTTAGGTTTTACCCCACGTTCCTTTGCTTTCTTTTGCTCTTGTGGTGTAATCCCTCTCGTCCGAGCTGAACTTCCATCGCTAGACAGAGACATATCAGTTGCTTCGTTGCGCCTTTTGCTTGTTGGTATTACCTTCTTTGTTTGACTACTCGCCAGCATATCAAATTCTGGTTTTGAGATGATTTGGGCAGCAGCAGAAGAAAATGTTGATTTATATCTATGTTTATCCAAATGAAGAATATTTTTATCTTCTCCGTATACAGTCTTAGGGTCATAATCCCTTACTGTTGCTGTCGCGTTAAAGAAGTCACGTTTTGCAATAGACGAACCCAGCTTTGAATGTCTGTCACCGTGTTTTTCAGGAGCTTTCTGCATAACTGTATCCTGCATGCTTGCGTACAAAGAATTACTCGATATTTTACTTACAACTTGATTTTCCACGCTTTTTAACGTTGGTCTATTATTTTTATATCTTTCTTCATTTATTTTTACATTAGTATGACTCTTCTCATCCATAGGAGTTATTTTGCGTCTTTTAACGCTATCCATAACTATTTGTTTAATTATATGATTTTCTTCTCCTTTAACTTTCACTCCGTCACTGACTAAAGTAATTTGTTTATAGTCAGCTGGCAATTGAGGCTTTTCGTTCATTCTTACTATTTTAATCATCTCAGAGTCATTCATTTGTGGCTGAAGCTGTAAATTCTCTACTTTTATATCCTCATCTTTCTTCATTATTTCTTCTTTTTTCTTTATCTTCCGCATAAAAATTTTCCTGAGAATTTGTTGCTTGATGTTATCAGGTGGGGTAACTTCAGTGGGACACTTAGATACTGCTGTTTCTACACATTTATGAAGTTTGTAGTCAATGGGCCTCTTTTCAATGGCTTTGGGTGTTTTTATATCTTTAAGACCACTGTCTTTTTCTTTAAAATTATTTGCTTTCATACTAACACTTTTTTTACATTTGTCTTTATTTTTAATTTTCTGAGAGTCTTTGCCATTATGTTTTATAATTACTTTAGATTTATTTATTATAGTTAACTTAATGCTACTATTAGAATTTTGATTTGCTTCGTAAGCATTTTTAATCACCTTAGAACCGTTTTTTCCATCTTTATGCTTAACATGTCCGGACTTACTATGAGGAGGTGACACTTTTTTGTGATAGGTAAAATCTTCATTGTCACACCGCTTTACCTTTTTGTTTTTATTTTTTTTATCTTCAAGTTCCTCATCGCTGCTGTCATAATACTCCACCTTTTTATTTCTACAGGCCCTACGCCTGGAGTCAGGTACCTCGCTGTTCATTAAAGCAATTGGTTTTGATATGGGAGACATCTTTAAGGAATTATCCAACTTAATTTCTACACCCTTCGTATTTTTTTTTATTGCCGTTTGCTCGTTGTAAAAATCCACGACCTTTGGTATAGCGGCTGCAGCAGTTATTGTAGGAGACTGTAGAATTAATGAATCGCTCCTAATTGTCGATTCAATGTCCATATCTTGAGGACTGAAATCATCTAGGTCTGTTGTCAAAAAGTTGCTTGTTACTTCATTTGCCATCGATGTTTGATTTCTCGTAGGTAAAGAAGACAGAAAGCCGTATGTATCTTGATGTGGCCCGGGTGCATCATTGACTATCGGTAAATCAGTTAGAAAGCTCTGTGTGTCTTCATTTGCTCCAGGTGTTGCATTTGTATTTGAGGAACCAAACAGGATTTCGTCTAGGTCTTCAAAACTCTGCATAGCCAATGGTGAAGAGTTGCCATGGTCTCCCAATACTGGAAGATATGCCGGACAAGTATCTTCCATTAAATACTGCTTTATTTCTTCTACACTTCTACAATGAGCATTAGGTAGAATTTCAAAGCCGGATTGGGGAATGGGCAAGTTGTGCAATGGTGAAGGGTTGCCATGATCTCCCAATATTGGAAAATATGCCGGACAAGTATCTTCCATCAAATACCGCTTTATTTCTTCTACACTTCTACAATGAGCATTAGGTAGAATTTCAAAGCCGGATTGGGGGATGGGCAAGTTATCGATGACCGCTTGTTCATCGGCATCCAGGTTTTGGTGCAAATCGCCGGGTACGTCTAAATTTCGGTCTAGACCCTCTTGGCAAGATTCACTACCTGATGACGTTTCATCACTTATTACATAATTTGTTGCATCGTCTTCTGGAAGATCAACAAAATTCGGGTCCACTTGATACACATATACAGCTTCATAGTCAACCCCTTCTACTAAATCATCACTACCACTGAACTGTATCGTATGCATGTTATATGGGCTGGAGAGAATGCTCATGATTTCTTTTACTGAACTTCGTTCACTGGTTCTTGAGTATGCTTTATTGAACTGTAAAAATAAGAGCTTCATTGAAGTTATTGCTTTAATTTTAAACTTATAGCTAACTGTGATAGTTATAGTTTCACTTGGGATCTTTAGATGATTCCTACGCTAAAAAGATCGCTATCCTATATTTTGATTCCTACATTAAAGTCACGCCTGCTATCACACAAGAGTTAGGTATCCACGTGATTCTAAATGACTCGAAAGAACTCTTAAGTCATTTAAAGTCACACCTTAAAACAGCCCTGCTTTTCTATCTATACATACTTTTAACATCCAATATAATTGAATAATAAACAGATAAGTTGTTAGCAAATTATAAGGTTCAGTAATAAGTGAGTCTTTCTTAGTATTTAGATAGACCTATTTTAATTTTCCAAGCGACTACAATAGTCTTCAAAATGGGCAAGGTCCTTATTGCTCGGTCCAAGAGGACCTAATTCGCGAAATATAAAAGGCCCTGGCGCACGCGGATTATTTTGTAATAATCTATACTTGGTGAATTTGAGCTCGTCCACCGCAGTAGCACCCTATGCTATCTTCAAAACATATATTATACAAGAACCGTGTACATACTGCACGTATAGAGCACATTTTAGGTCCAAGATATATAAAAATAAATACATTAGGCTAATAGTGATATTAAGTATGGTATGACTCTGAATCTGATTAATAAGAGTGATACGATTAGTCATGTGTATACAGTAAATTCTCACGAAATTTATGTCTAAATTATAATTTTATATCATCATTTTGTATAACACTTTTATAGTTTAAGGAAACCTTATAGAAATAAATTCTTTAACGAGCACTAAGTAACTAATCGAGTTATTTCGCATGTTTAATGTAAGTACATTTTACAAAATTTTACGCGAGGCGAGGCGAGGAGCTGCGCAAGAGTTGACAGGTAATAGCGGGTAGTGGGCGTATAAAAATGATGCTCTGGAACGCCAATGGGCTGTCACAACATACCCTTGAGGTACTTACTTACTTCCAGCGGGGGACGCCGTCGACCGGACGGGTGATCTGGCCTCTTTGTGGGCCATTTCACCCAAATCCCCTGTGCCTCCCCTGGGGAGGCCAAGGGGGCGTCCGGCAATCACGGCACTCCGTCGACCTACCTGTTTCTTTGCAGAATCTTACGATCTGTTCCACCTTCAGATCCTCAAGGTCTGGTGTTTCTAATGTGTCCGTCCCCATGTTTTCCCATCTTGCTCTTGAGTACATGGGGCATTTGGCAAGCAGGTGGAGGCTGGTCTCCTCGGCCTCCATGCACTCTGGGCATTTTGGGTCGGTTTTCACTCCTATAAGTGTCAGCTGCCTGTTTAGTCGACAGTGTCCTGTTATTACTTCTATAACCAGCCTCATGTTTCCCCTGGAGAGTTTCAACAGTTGGCTTGATTTCTTCGTGTCCATGCTTTTTATGAAGATCTTCGACTGTCTCATGACAGGCGAGGATTTCCATCTGCGATTTGTTTCGGCGACTATGCTGTGGCCTATCACTCCCTTCATGATTTTGTGGCTCAGGGCCCACCTGGTTCACGTCAGCTCCTTTTCTGGCCAGTTTGTCAGCGATTTCGTTGCCTGTGTTACCCTCGTGTCCGGGTACCCAGGCAAGTGTTACGTCTAGCTGCCTGGTCAGTCTTTCCAATGATTTCTTGCATTCCTTGACAAGTGCTGATGTTGTTTCTGTTCTGTCTAGTGCCTTCAGTGCCGCCTGGCTATCGCTATAGATGGTTACCTTTCCTTCATCTTTAAGGCGGCTCACCATTTCCGCGCATTCCATTATGGCATTGATTTCTGATTGGAAGACACTTGCATATTTGCCTAGGGAGATGGTCCTGTTTATTACTGTTCCATTTCCACGTTTTATGTGTATTCCAGAACCAGAGAGTTTGGTGGATTCTTTTCTGGAGCCATCTGAGGCTCTCATACCCTTGAGGTAAAAGAATATATTAAATTAAATCACATTGATGTCATGTTAATCTCTGAAACGCATTTCACAAGCAAGAGCTATTTCTACACACCAGGATACAAATTCTACCACACTATGCACCCTGATGGTAAAGGCTATGGAGGAAGTGCAGTTCTGATCAAAAATAATGTTAGACATCATTTGGTTCATGATTATTGTACTGAAAAAAATCAGGCTACAAACATTGTGTCTCATAAACTACAGAACTGTCTGGATATTTTTTTTTTTTTTTTATACAGGACACGTCAATTTGACTTCACCTCGCCCATAAAGTTACAACATGGCTAAAAGACTGGCGCATCAAAGCCAATGAGACAAAGTCTGTCCAGGTAACATTTACAACGCGGCGACAGACTTGCCCTCCAGTTAAATTAAACTCTGTCCAGCTTCCACAATCGGATGAAGCAAAATATCTTGGGATGTACCGACGCTTAACATGGAAAAAACATATTTTTACCAAACGCCCAGCAATGGGACAACAGGTGCGCAAGATGTATTGGCTGATGAATAAAAATAGCCAGCTCCCAATAGAAAACAAACTTTTATTAAATAAGAGTATAATAAAACCAATATGGGCATACGGAATACAGCTATGGGGCACGGCTGCCAACTCAAACCTTGAAATTCTGCAAAGGTTTCAATCAAAAATGCTAAGGATGATAGTAGACGCACCATGGTATGTCACTAATGAAAGACTTCACCGAGAGCTTGGGATCAAAACCGTAAAAGAGGAAATAAAGGAAAGAGTCACAACGTATAAAGACAGACTGCAGCTGCACCCTAATATATTGGCACACCACCTTATGGACGAAATATTTCCAAGTGTGAGGAGACTTAAGAAAAGAGTCCCTCAAGATTTACTTTAAAAACTCATTAAAGAGGACATGTCACTGGACCTGTACCTCACATAACAACCATCACTACATAAATATCGCTGAATGTCTCCTGGACAGATTGCGATAAAGAAGGAAGAAAAAAAATTACGTAGTAGTAATTATAGTAAGGATTGTACTATTGATTATACAGTCTTCGCCCGATTTTTCGTCATAGCTCATATAGGTAATTTCATGACAAAATAAATGGTTTATCAACTTCAGTATCGTGGCCTAAATCGCGTCTTAAAAGATTGAATTAATTAAATCACTTTCCTGTATCCGTAGGTCGATTAAGAGTTTATAAAGACCGGCGAACTTGTATAATTTCAAACAAAGATGGGTTTAAGGACTGTTAAACTGATGTAAACTCACGAGTGAGAGTAAGCACTCGCAGGAAAGATTTTCAGAGCAAAATTGTGCCTAGCCTGGACGTCGTAAAGCATAGTACGCTCTACAATTCCATCAGAATATTCACCAGACTGCCTCTAGACTTAAAAACCATTATTTACAAAAGAGAGTTCCATGACAAATTGAAAGCTTTTCTGTTAAAAGGGTGTTATTATTCAGTCGATGAGATTTTAAATAAATAGATTTTATACTGACAGCAGAGGTTAAATGTAATTACACTGCTATTTTTTACGTGTCATGATATTTTCCACTTCTTTCGATTGTTAATTTACTTATGATTTTTATTTATATTATTTGATTTGATTACGAATTGATTTACATTTGATTTTTATTTATATATGCAATGTATGTGTACAAACGATGTTCAAACACGATGTAAAAATTGTTAATGAATAAATAAATACAAATACAAATACTATACAATATAAAAAATCCATTCAGTTCTTGAAAAGGTAAGCTTTCTCATAAACAGTGAAGTTAATCCGATTCAGAGTCATATGTAAAATGAAATGAATAAATTTAATAATCGATCTGCCTCGGAATTAGTCAAAATGAATTGATTAGTCAAATGTATACAGTTAAAATACTTACAGAATTTTTTTTCGGAGTAAAACACACAAATACACTAAAAAGTTGTTAATATTGAGAGTTATCACTAACACTTACAATTATTAAAGTATAGCACTTAGTATTCACAATGAATAACACTTAGAATATTGCACTTTAACCACAGTATTGCACTAACTGATAAGTAAGTATACAAATTGGGAAAGCGCACGAAGAGCGAGTACTTCAGGTGAGAGCTAGAGCTCGAATGATTTATTATTGTGACATTTCACAGTCCTTCGTACGGTGCGACGGGTGAAGGGGACGCGGAGAGGTGGGGGCTGCGCGAGAGTCGACAGGTAGTAGCGGGTAGTGGGCGTGGCGCGAGTAATGTCTGCAATGGAATTACGTACATATAGATAAGGTATAGTAAGGGTTGTACTTTTACGAATCGCCTTGAAAGGGTTCACGAGCAACTGAAGTAAAAACTGTAGATTTGACAAATTTTTCGTCATAGATTTTAGGTATAACAGAACGAAATTAAGGGTTTTTGGATCTCTTCCTAAAAAGATTCAATTAAATAAATCACCTTCCTGTTAACCGGCGAGCTTGTATGATCTCATACAAAGAGTAGATTTAAGTAACACCTGAACCTCAACTCTGCTATTTTTTGCCATTCCCCTGACCCTGTAAAAATGCCATTTCATTTTAGACTATATTTGGCTCTTCACTTTAAGTTCAAAATTAAATTCGTTAGTTTCATTCCTAATTCAAAAATAAATTAAATTCGCAGTTCGTTACACCTTTTCATCAAATCTACATAATGTCATTTAATTTAAGACTTTAACAACATGAAATTAAAATCTAAATCACAATTTGACACAAAACATCGGAAACGAGGCTCTGCTGATTGGCAGAAGAAGCTCTGGCGCAGGCTTCTCTCTTGGGGTTACCCTTATAATAGCCAATAATGTTAAACTAAACTTAAGTCATATTAATTAAATTAACCTCCGGGGATAAAGGCATTATTATATGTACCTATGTACTAGCTGACCCGGCGTACTTCGTACCGCAAATTTTATCCACTTCCGTAGCGTCAGATCCGCTGCAACATCTACTATATTAAGCCTATATTAATCCTACCTTTTGATTCACTCTATCTATTAAAAAAAACCACATCAAAATGTATGAACTTTATTGAATGGCAATAAATTTCAAATTCACTCTACATTATATTTAGAAAACTTTTATATGAGAAAAAGAAATGGCTCTTTTTAGGGTTTTCCCGGCAATAGTTCGATTTTTGCCCACCTTTTAAACCTTGCCTAGACCTCCACGAACATTTCAAGACCAAGATAAGATAAATCCGTCCAGTCGTTCTCGAGTTTTAGCGAGACTAACGAACAGCAATTGATTTTTATATATATATATATAGATAGATAGATATAGATAGAAGAGAAGATATAATGTATGTACATACAATTAAATTAGACGCTATCCCGGCAATAGGTTCCATGGGTAGCAGGAAAATTAGTAAGATCACCCTGTGTACCAATTTAACTCAAAATAAAATGATGTGTTGGATTTTAAAGTTTTTATTCCACATCACTGCACTGGAGTAGGGTCTTTTTAACATTTTTAACATTGTTAATTTTAACATTTTAGAATTATGTATGTAAATTATATGCCTAACATAACAAAATTTTATAACATTTGTGATAATTTGTTAAATAACTAAGTACCTAAGTAATAAAACCACACATGGAGGTATGGCGAGTGAGCCCTTCACCTGGTATAATTCCTTTATTACTTTCTTTTGTTCTGTTGTCGTAGATAAGGTGTAATTTGCAAATCGATACCTTTACAACAATAAAACTGGCATTCTTAGAAATTCGTCATTATTTACTACTTGTACATTCAGCTCCGAGTCAACCTTTTGTTTCATTGCCGCAAATGTGTTAATTTTTTAAAGAATATTAGAATCAAGAGATTAGGGAATACTACAATAGTTGTTGAACAACCACATTTGCGGAATTTATACAAAAGGTATCATTTCTGCAAATGTGGTTGTTTTCTCGTGAAGCACATTAAAGACACATTAGTGCTTTTGTTATGGAACTGAGTCATGCGGACCTAATTAATCTAGCTCCTGAACCCTTTACCTGATGGGTCCTGGAATGTTGAGGGAAATTTCTCTAACTTCGTAATTATATTCATAGAGGCTCGATAAGCAAATCTAGATGGTTTACTCTTGTGGTTATCCAAATAAATTGCAAACATATGCTTGGAACACTGCCGAGCAGATTTTTGTAAAAGGTTAAATTATGTGTCTTTTTGAGGTTATGAGAATGTCCTAGTTGATTATACCAGCATTTATTATGGAGATCTTTTCCTTTAAAATCTAATGTCATTACAATTCATTCAAAATGTGGGACCCAAGCTTTGCTAGAGGAACTACTACTACTGAGCTACTGAGCAAAACCGAACTACTTATAGTAATTTGAGATAAAACTATTTTTATTGGATTCTATCGCGATTTATTTGGTGTTATTTTATTACTTAAATTGAGACATACGTCTCGGTTGCTTTTCAGCAGCAATGGTCTCTGGGAGAGCACCGTATAGCCTCAAATAACAAGAGCAAAATTTCGCTCTTGATATTTAAAGACCAGCTCACCAAAAATAGGGCAGAACTAGAAATCCAATCCAGAGCTGTTTCTCCGTTTGGCTGATGGTTCTACACGCAGTCAAAGAGATACCAGTAGGCTAAGAATACAAAGTGCCAAAACGACACTCATGAACAAGAGCATCTTCTGCCTAGCACCTAAAATATACAATAAATTACCTAGAACCCTTAAGGATCTACCCATGAATCCCTTTAAAAAGACCTTAAAGGACTTACTATGTCGTAAGTGTTACTACGACATAATGGATTTCCTTAATGATAAATTTTAAAACAATCTTGGCTACTTTTTACTTTTTCATTACAATTTATTTTTGTGAACTTGACATTTTTTATATTGACATTTGTAAATTATTGACATGAATGACTTTTAATTTTTTTTTTGTGATGTAATTGTAATGTTTTTAATTGGCTCATAATTTAATTTGATTATTTTTTTTGTCTAACAATATATTTTGTACGCCTGTCTGGGCAAAACATGTTGGCATCGTAACAAGCAATAACAACTTCTATGTAACCCATGTTTATGCAAATAAATTAATCTAATCTAATCTAATCTAATCTAAAGGATTTTTACTATAGGTACTTTCTGGGCATATTTGGTTAATCGAGTTGATTAAATTCAAAACATTTAATTTGATAACGAAAACATATAAATAGCTGTTCTTTTTCACACGACAAAGTACCAAAAATGAACTTGACCTCATCACTTTTGATTTTCGAATCCTGGTTTCGTATAAATTCATGTCCTTTTTGATTTAATCAATCGATCAATTAGGTTATTTCAGTCCACTGCTGGACTGGTTTTAATTAATGAGCTTCAAATAAGACTTTATGCTCGAGCGCAATCGCGCTAAACTACCGAGATCTCACCCATTTTTCTCGTTAAAAGAGCTGAAATTTCGAGAGAACGAGATTTCAAGCTCCAGATTGTAATTCCTACTGATGCATGAGGCTCCGCCCGCGTTGATGTCGGTTATATCGGACTTTTGCCCATATCTACGGTTCTGCTTAACCGTTTGCCATCAAACATACTCGTATTACAAATTATAGGTTTGATGAAGGCCTTTGTAAAGCAACCGAAACGTATATCTCAATTTATGTAATAAAATAACACCCAATAAATCATGACAGAATCCAATAAAAATAGTTTTATTTCAAATTATAACAAGTCGTTCATAGCTTTTTTTTCCCTGCGGAAATCCCCATGGATACCTCCCCTACCGGAGCCGGAAGGGGAGGTTATGTCGGACTCGAACCGACTAAAACCGCACGCCGTCTGTGGGTCGTGGTGCTAGGCCGGAGGTGAGGTTGTCATCGACATATCCCTCGCACCCCGGCTGACCCAGAGCCATCCCTTACGGTCTGGCCCTCCTCACGAGGGGGGACAACGGTGTCCCCAACTCGCCCCCGGAATGGGGAGGCGCGCTTTTTAGCGCGCCGCCGCCGTGGCCTGCTTCTGCTGGGGTGACAGGCGGCTCCACTCGTCACCCCCAGGCCCGCGCTCATGGGGGACGGAGGTCAGTCAGTGCCCTCCGACGCCCGAGTTGCCTGCGCGCGCGGGCGGCGCAATCCGCGAGTCTTTCTCGCTCGCGCCGCCTCTCCCAGTTTTGTCCAGTAGCAGTAGTTCATCTAGCAAAGCTAGGGACCCACATATTTATTATCCCATATTGAAAATAGATTTTTAAGGAAAAGATCTCCATAAAAAATGCTGGTATTATCAATTAGAATATTCTCATGACCTCAAAATGATTCTTAATTTGAAAAAAAAAATTACGTTTTACAAAAATCAGCTCGGCAGTGTTCCAATTATATATTTGAAATATATTTAGATAACGACAAGAGTAACCATTTAGATTTGCTTATCGAGTTTCTATTGACATATTTACGAATTTCGAGAAACATCGCTCAATATTCGAGGACACGTCAGGTAAAGGGTTCAGCAGCTAGTTTAATTAGGCCCGCATAACTCAGTTCAATAACAAAAGCACTAGACATTCCATTATCTTTTGTGAGCTTCACTTGATAACATCCACAATTGCATTCATTTGCAAAGGTAAAATTCCGCAAATGTGGTTGTTCAACAACCATTGTATTATTCTCTAATCTCTCGGTCCTAATATTCTTTAAAAAACACATTTGCGGCAATGAAACAAAAGGTTGACTTGGAGCTGAATGTACCCCTATAGGTAGTAAATAATGGCGAAATTGTAAAAACCTAAGTTTTATTGTTTTGAAAGTATGATTTACAGTTTACACCTTATGTAAAACAATAGAACAAAAGAAAGTATCAAAGGAATTATGCCAGGTAAATGGCTCGCTCGCCATACCTACATGTGTGGTTTTTATTACCCATCTAGTGTACACAATATACGTAATAGTTATTATAAATAAAAATATATAACAAGATATGTGCAAAACTGCAGGTTCATGCGTCAAAGAATTTCTCCCCATCGACGTCAACCGGGAGGGTGGCCAGAAGGCTGGCGACATTGCCACGTTGAATGGCAATGCCAGGAATAAACCATCCCTCTGGTCACGGGTAGTGTCTATTAAACGTTTTGATATGTCTTTGAATAATAGACGTGCACTTGGACCCCATGATCCCAGCGTCTCGATTCCAAACGGCTCAAGGCTATCGCTATTTATTATCTACGTATTTAAAATTACATACACACGCTCACGTCTATTTCCCTCTCGGATATTCCCATTTGAGTCTGTCCTTACATAGTTCACGAGCTTCCTCCACTGTCATTACTTAATCCTTTTGATGCAAGCCCGCTGGTTTAGAGTACTTCTGACCTGCCATTTTTGTTTTCAAATTATATATACATACATACACAGGCAGGCCAAAAAAATGTCAGGCATTTTTTACAGCGGGGTAGGCAGAGACTAGTTTACCACTTGCAACGATCCTGGCATAAATCTTTTGATTCTTCTACTTTCATAATTGTTTTCATGCACGCTCGGTTTAGGATACGCTTGACATGCCCTTTGTTAAAAATGTCTGCGATCTGCTTGACATGCGCATGTCTGGGTTGACCGGGTCGCTCATTCACCCTCGCCTCATAAATCCGTATCGTCAGTATTCTGTTGTCTGAGGTCTCTACATCTCGGAACCATCTAAGTAAAGGGATACTTCTCTATCTCAGTCACTACATCTTCAAACACACCACAACGTTCCCTTATCACGCTATTCCTCACTTGATCCGTTAACTTCACGCCAACTATACTTCTCTGATTTCTCATTTCTACAGCATTCAATTTACTTTCATACTCCTTCTTCAAAACCCAACATTCACTACCACACATAAGCGTAGGGACGAGCACTCCCCTATGTACAACCAGTCGTGCTCATTAGATAACGTTATGATACTCATAAAGTTATGTTTTGACCCATTCACTTGATTTCCAGATTGATTGATTGATTGTCAATATCACTCCCACATTTCCCATCTCTAGTAAACTTTGAACCCAAACACACAAACTCTTTCACTTGTTCTATTCTTTCTCCTTCAAACAGGACTGTGCAATTTGTCACACTATCTTCTCGTTCATAAACTATCGCTTTGGTTTTACTTACATACACTTTCATCCTCTTGCTTTTTAGAGCGCCATGCATAATATTGACTATCACCTGTAGCTCCTCCTCCGATGATGCCAGAATAACTTGATAATCAGCATATAGGAGGCATTTGATGGTCAGATCATTCATTCTTAGTCAATACGCACTTTCTTGTAGAACTTTCAGACAATTGTCTATAAACAGGTTAAAGCTACACACCCCTGTCTAATATCGCTAGCGCTAGCTAGCGCTCGTAGATCCAACCAAACGGGACTCTTTGCCTTACAAGTCTATAAAAATAATACTTCGTTTTACAACCCCATAGTTCGGATGGCTCGTCAGTGCAACGAAATCGCCAGGGATTATCCAGCCTTCGATATTTTTGTTCCTAAGCTAACTTTATTTATTGGAACGGTAAAACAACTTTTAAACTTCCAAACCAACCGTAATTAGGAACTCCATTATGTTTTATATGTCAAAAATGTAAAATTAAAAATTGTAAAAAAAAAAAAAAAAAAAAAAAAAAAAAATATTGTAAACTAGCTTAATATGTATGTATGTAGAAACTCCTTCATCTTAATTCATCTGTACACGCGTTCTTGTGGAATGCAACCTGGACTCTAATCCTATTGCATCGTAGTATTATTATATTTATTATTGGTTGTAATCTGTTACGTGTGATAAATAAATAAAAAAAAAAAAAAAAAAATATCTTTTACAATCTTAAACCAGTCTGTGCACACTCCATTCATCCTCATACAAGCACTAGAACACTCATAGAGTAATTTCAATGCTCTTATCAAGCTGCTGCTCACCCCATATACAGACAATGTTGATCACAATTCATTTCTTACCACTCTGTCATAGGCCTTATCCAAATCTACGAAAGCACAATAGACCTTTTGTTTTTGAGCCAAGAATTTTTCGGCTATGCTTCGCAGGGAAGAGACCTGATCCATACACCCCTTCCTTTCATGAATCCTGGCTGGCGGCATTGCGACGTTGATAATTGATAATGGCGAATTTGTAAGAATTTCAGTTTTATTGTTTTAAAAGTATCGATTAGCAGATTACTCTTTATCTACGCAATGGCACGCATTGGGAGAGACCTATGTCCAGCAGTGGACTTCAATAGGCTAATTGATCGATTGATTGAACCAAAAAGGACATGAATTTTTACGAGACCAGGATTCAAAAGTCAAAAGTTATGAGGTCAAGTTCGTTTTAGGTATTTTAGTGATGAACGGCCGTGTAAAAAAGAACTGCCATTTATTTGCTTTCGCTATCAATTTAAATGTTTTAATTTTAATCAACTTCTGTGATTGGGCAAATGTGGCCAGAAAGTACCTATATTAACAATCCATTTTTAGTGAACAAATTTTCAAAAATCAAAGGTGATCATACATACACACATCAAAAAAAGTTTGCGATCACTTTGAAAAACTGAAATCTTTTTTGTTACTGTAGATTATGTTATGATTTTTTCTTCTTTTTAGATTCTTTATTTAAAAATAAAGAATTAGAACACAAAACAATGACACCGTTCAATTGTTTTTTCTTACAAAAAGGCTTTCAGTCCTAGCTTACGCTCATTCAGAAATCTGATTTAGTGAATTATAACCGATTCAAGATATTTTTCGCGGAAAGTAGTGATTGAAAAAATGCCAAGAGGATTATCAGAGGTTTTACGAGCTAAAATAGTAACTTTGAGGGAAGAAGGATACACCACGAGAGTACTAGCACGCAGACTTGCTATATCCCAATCCTGTATCGTGGCTACGTTGCAGAGGTACCACGGAATGGAGAATTTAGCTGACCGACCCCGCAGCGGTCGCCTAACTGTTTTGACAGCTGCCCGTGATCCCACAATCAACGCCACTAAAATAAAAGCAAAAGTCAGGGCCACCTCTGGGCTTGAAGTTAGCACGCAGACCGTTCGCAATTGCTTGCACCAGGCTGGATTACGAGCACGGGGGTCATGGCGAGCTCCGCTCAATTCCCGGCAACGTCAACAACGAAGATTGCAGTGGGCTTGACTTCGGCAAAATGAAGAAGGTGAGGAAGAAAACATTTGGCAAAACTGTCTCTTCGTTGACGAATCCCGAATCTCCACTCATCTAGATAACCGACGTGTCCGTGTCTGGAGAAGACCAGGCGACCGTGAAAGACAAAGAACTGCCACTGGAACAGTTCAGCAAGGCGGAAAATCGGTGTCTTTTTGGGGTGGCATTATGATTGGAGCTAGAACGCCTTTGATCCCGTATCGGGGCTTCATGACAGCAGACATGTACAAAGCAGTTGCTATTGATGATATCGTCAAACCATTTCGAGTAAACCATGGGCACCAATTTGTACTGGTCGATGATAATGCGCCCGCACATCGAGCTCAACGAGTCAATGCTGCTCTTCAAGAATACGATATCACACGATTAGACTGGCCTGCCGGCTCGCCCGACTTAAACCCAATAGAGCACGCGTAGGATGCTCTTAAATGAGCTGTATGGAACCGTGAGCACCATCCCCAGACAGTTCCAGAGCTCAGGGAAGCCGCTATTGAAGAATGGGATAGGTTACCCCAGGAAATGCTGGATAACATGATCCTCAGCATGCCCAGGAGGATCTCCGCATGTGTTCGAGCCAGGGGAGGAGTTATTTTATATTGAATTTACACCTTTTAATAATAAATTGTAGTTTAAGTTTTATTAAACAGTCTTTTTCTTTGTATGAAATTTCTATCACAATTGCATTATGATTAATGGCTCAATTTTTTTAAATTAATAATAAAAAATAGTTTTATATTTTAATTTCAAACAGGGTATTCCTATTTAAAAAAAAGCATACAAAATAGATTTTTTCTTGATAAAGTTAAATTTAAAGAATTCTAGGAGCTTATGCCATTGATCGCAAACTTTTTTTGATGTGTGTACGGTTCTCTTCCCGAGACCACTGTTGCTGAAAAGCAACCGAGACGTATGTCTCAATTTTTAATAAATTATCACCAAATAAATCGCGTTTGTATTCAATAAAAATAGTTTTATTTCTAATTATTATAATTAGTTCAGTTTTTCTCATTAGCTCAGTAGTAGTAGTGCATCTAGCAAAGCTCCCACAAAGGACCCACATATCGTCGTTGCGCCTGGAAAAACCGATAAACATTTTTATTTGAAAACGACTTTATTTACTTTTAAGGCTTAATTTGCCCGTCATACCTGTGAAACCCGTTTTGTGATATCTTGAAAGACTAAATAATAGCATTTTCCGCTATGTATCTTTAAAAAAAAAACCGCGTCCAAACCGCTTTGTGTCAGTAAAACGCGGTTTGGGACACGGAAAAAAAAAGTTTATCGGTTTTTCCAGGCGCAACGACGATATTTATTGTCCCATGGTGAAAATAGATTTTTAAGGAAAAGATCTCAATAGGAAACGCTGGTATTATCAATTAGAATATTCTCATGGCTTCAAAAAGATACGTAATTTGAAGAAAATTTTATTCTTTTACAAAAATCAGCAGTGTTCCAAGCTTATGTTTGCAATTCATTTGTACCACAAGAGTAAACCATCTAGAATTTCTTATCGAGCTTCTATTGATATATTTACGAATTTCGAGAAATATCGCTCAATATTCGAGGACACGTCAGGTAAAGGGTTCAGCAGCTAGTTTAATTAGGCCCGCATAACTCAGTTCAATAACAAAAGCACTAGACATTCCATTATCTTTTGTGAGCTTCACTTGATAACATCCACAATTGCATTCATTTGCAAAGTAAAATTCCGCAAATGTGGTTGTTCAACAACCATTGTATTATTCTCTAATCTCTAGGTCCTAATATTCTTTAAAAAACACATTTGCGGCAATGAAACAAAAGGTTGACTTGGAGCTGAATGTACCCCTATAGGTAGTAAATAATGGCGAAATTGTAAAAACCTAAGTTTTATTGTTTTGAAAGTATGATTTACAGTTTACACCTTATGTAAAACAATAGAACAAAAGAAAGTATCAAATGAATTGTGCCAGGTAAATGGCTTGCTCGCCATACCTACATGTGTGGTTTTTATTACTCATCTTGTGTACACAATATACGTAATAGTTATTAAAAATAAAAATATATAACAAGATATGTGCAAAACTGCAGGTTCATGCGTCAAAGAATTTCTCCCCATCGACGTCAACCGGGAGGGTGGCCAGAAGGCTGGCGACATTGCCACGTTGAATGGCAATGCCAGGAATAAACCATCCCTCTGGTCACGGGTAGTGTCTATTAAACGTTTTGATATGTCTTTGAATAATAGACGTGCACTTGGACCCCATGATCCCAGCGTCTCGATTCCAAACGGCTCAAGGCTATCGCTATTTATTATCTACTTATTTAAAATTACACACATACGCTCACGTCTATTTCCCTCTCGGATATTCCCATTTGAGTCTGTCCTTACATAGTTCACGAGCTTCCTCCACTGTCATTACTTAATCCTTTTGATGCAAGCCCGCTGGTTTAGAGTACTTCTGACCTGCCATTTTTGTTTTCAAATTATATATACATACATACACAGGCAGGCCAAAAAAATGTCAGGCATTTTTTACAGCGGGGTAGGCAGAGACTAGTTTACCACTTGCAACGATCCTGGCATAAATCTTTTGATTCTTCTACTTTCATAATTGTTTTCATGCACGCTCGGTTTAGGATACGCTTGACATGCCCTTTGTTAAAAATGTCTGCGATCTGCTTGACATGCGCATGTCTGGGTTGACCGGGTCGCTCATTCACCCTCGCCTCATAAATCCGTATCGTCAGTATTCTGTTGTCTGAGGTCTCTACATCTCGGAACCATCTAAGTAAAGGGATACTTCTCTATCTCAGTCACTACATCTTCAAACACACCACAACGTTCCCTTATCACGCTATTCCTCACTTGATCCGTTAACTTCACGCCAACTATACTTCTCTGATTTCTCATTTCTACAGCATTCAATTTACTTTCATACTCCTTCTTCAAAACCCAACATTCACTACCACACATAAGCGTAGGGACGAGCACTCCCCTATGTACAACCAGTCGTGCTCATTAGATAACGTTATGATACTCATAAAGTTATGTTTTGACCCATTCACTTGATTTCCAGATTGATTGATTGATTGTCAATATCACTCCCACATTTCCCATCTCTAGTAAACTTTGAACCCAAACACACAAACTCTTTCACTTGTTCTATTCTTTCTCCTTCAAACAGGACTGTGCAATTTGTCACACTATCTTCTCGTTCATAAACTATCGCTTTGGTTTTACTTACATACACTTTCATCCTCTTGCTTTTTAGAGCGCCATGCATAATATTGACTATCACCTGTAGCTCCAGCCACGCCGATGATGCCAGAATAACTTGATAATCAGCATATAGGAGGCATTTGATGATCAGATCATTCATTCTTAGTCAATACGCACTTTCTTGTAGAACTTTCAGACAATTGTCTATAAACAGGTTAAAGCTACACACCCCTGTCTAATATCTTTTTCAATGTTAAACCAGCCTGTGCACACTCCATTCATCCTCATACAAGCACTAGAACACTCATAGAGTAATTTCAATGCTCTTATCAAGCTGCTGCTCACCCCATATACAGACAAGGTTGATCACAATTCATTTCTTACCACTCTGTCATAGGCCTTATCCAAATCAAGAAAGCACAATAGACCTTTTGTTTTTGAGCCAAGAATTTTTCGGCTATGCTTCGCAGGGAAGAGACCTGATCCATACACCCCCTTCCTTTCATGAATCCTGCTTGCGCATCCCACATCTTGTCTTCAGTCTCATTCATTACTCTTTTAATAAAAACCTTTGCATATAGTTTACCGACGACACTGAGCAGGCTAATGCCGCGGTAGCTCTTGCAATCTTATAGGCAATAAAATTATATGCAACCACATAATTTATTCTGTGATATATAGGTTCAAAGGCCAATTCCTACTGGTATTCCCGCAACCCATGGGAACCTATTCCCCCCGAGGAGGGCCAGACCGTAAGGATGGCCATGGGTCAGCCGGGGTGCGAGGGATATGTCGAAGACAACCTCACCTCCGGCCTGGCACCACGACCCGCAGTCGGCGTGCGGTTTTAGTCGGTTCGAGTCCGACATAACCTCCCCTTCCAGCTCCCGCGGGAGAGGTATCTGAAGGGATTTCCGCACGAAAAAAAAACAAAAAAGGAACCTATTCCCGGGATAATAAGTACCCTGTATGTTACTCCAGACAGCTCTTGGTTAGACCCACTTATCTCATGTTTTTTCCTCTCTGTATGTCCAGAACTGTCTCGTTTCTGGTGTGGCAGACCACTACCTATGATTCAAATGCTTCATGATACACATAACTCTCACCCTGTTTAACTCCATTGCTAAAACACAATTTTCGACTGATAGCTACCTATCTCATGTTTTTTCCACTCTGTAGGTCCAGAACTGTCTCGTGTACATCACCAGAAACAAGACAGTTCTGGACATATAAAGCGGGAAAAACATGAGATACTGGGGTCTATACGAGAGCTATCAGTCGAAAATTTAAATAGAATAAGACCATTTCTACTTCTCTTAACATAAATACATATAAAACTAGCAAGTTTTGTTTTGAGAATATGCTATTTATGACATGCGGTTAATATGACGTGTTCGTCATTGCCCTTCAATGTCATTATATGCTGATTCTTTTGTATTATATCTCGGTAGAATTATTAGGTGATGCCTCAACTCTGTCCGCGTTGATGTCGTTTATATCAAACTTTTGCTCATATCTCTACACAACCAATTGCTATCAAACGTACTGTTATGATAGTACACCGAATGCTAAATTGCTGACACGCCATGCCCTCAGCCATGTCATGTGTTGGCTACTGGTTAGCACTTTGCCGTGCCAGTACGATCAGTCTATTCTGAACTCTGCATCGAATCGGTTGCCTAAGGGTCCCTTTTCTTACGTTTGTATTTTCAAGTTAAATAAATAGGTTTAAAACTTAAATTTCTTTTTTTAAAACGACGATTGAAAGGGACCCCATAACATTTGGTGGCAGCGGTGGGATACGGAATTCCCCAGTGCCGTTTCGCGTAAATTTAAAGTGAATAGACTCGCCGTATCCCATTATAGAAAATATATAAAAATCATTCTGTGTTCGTGTGTGCTCGCGCAAAATATACCTACGGGTTAAGTGAACACCTCGAACTGTTTATCCTGAGCATATCCTGAGTGGATCCCGAGTGGATCCTGAGTGGATCCTGAGTATCCTGTGTGTGTCCTGTGTGTATCCTGTGTGTATCCTGTGGGCATCCTACGTGTGGGTACCTACCTGTGCCCCTTCGACTCATCAGAAGAAAAATACTTCTTTCAATATAATCAGTGAACCAAAATCGATAAAAGTGCATCAGTGTTCTGTGAAAGTGTTTATGCGTCACTATGCAAGGAATCCGAGCGTTAGTACTATTCTTCGCCCACGCGTTCCAGTAAGTTCTGTGCTGATTTGAACTCTAGCTGTAATATTAATTTAGTTTATAATTTTGTGTTTTATATATAGCTAACTATTGTCAACCAACATTATAAATACATATTATGCCCGAAGTGCCCAAAACAGAAAGCGACAAATTACAAATAGAATTGCCGGCCGTAATCATTTCGTCAAAAGCTCCCTTATCACCAAAAACCATTCAACCCACAAAAATGGAACTCAATATTTTACTAAAATTTATAAAACAATATGATGGTAGTAGGGAGAAATTAAGCTCCTTTATCACTAACTGTGACAACGCCTACGACCTAGCGTCGGAATCGCAGAAGCCAATACTTTTCAAATACATATTGTGTCAACTTACTGATAAGGCAGAGACCGCATGCTCCATTAAAGAGTTCTCTTCGTGGGAACAGCTAAAGGAATTTCTAAAGACGCAATTTTCAGAAAGGAAACATTATGCTCACTTGCTTACCGAACTCCAAGAGAGTAAACAAAGTTCATCAGAAAATGTAGGGCAATTCGCACTTAGATTAGAAACCTGTCTCTCACAACTCCTTACGGAGATATCCTTGTCGAACCACAAAGTCAAGGAAATACCTGGTCGCACAGCGGCAATGCAAGACCTTACGTTGCATCATTTCTTAATGGGGTTAAGTCCCCGAATCTCGAATATTGTCAGGTGTAGGGCACCAAAAACGTTTAACGAAGCTGTAAACTTAGCTATCTCGGAGGAACGAATCCAAGAAACTATATATAAACGCAGTAATCACAACGCACATGATAAGTCAGGAAACCAAAACCGGTTTAAACCAAAACCTAATGCTCAAACTCAAGCTCTTAAAGCTAACCCTTCTCAAAAGCCTGTGACTCAGGCCAGCACTTCAAGCCACGCTGCGAAGTCGCTTAAATCTGACCCGAACCTCACATGCAGGTACTGTAAGGAAGTGGGTCATGATATCAATAACTGTCTAAAAAGACAAAAACGTCTCAATTCGCAATCTCAAGGCGATGGCAGTAAACCCTCTGGGTCTAAGACTCCCCACGTACCTCACGTAAATTTCGTAGATGACTACGAGTCCGAGGAATCCGAGGTTGATAACCACGAGGAGGAGGATTTAAACCAGTAAACGTCCTGCAAGCGTACCGCACAGGACGTACAAATAAAGCCGGTACAAATTCAATAAAATCTACTACTAAATCCGAGGTTATACAACCGGGTAACCAGCCCCAAAACGGAAACCTCAACCCATTCGCCGAGGTTATACAACCGGGTAACCAGCCCCAAAACGGAAACCTCAACCCATTCGCCGAGGTTATACAACCGGGTAACCAGCCCCAAAACGGAAACCTCAACCCATTCGCCGAGGTTATACAACCGGGTAACCAGCCCCAAAATGGAAACCTCAACCCATTCACTGGGGTTATACAACTGGGTAACCAGCCCCAAAACAGAAACCTCATTTCTAGCAGTCGGGTTATACAACAGGGTAACCAGCCCCAAAACGGAAACCATGCTACTAACCCTACTGGATCAATTTCAGTAACCCCAAAACCAAAAAAGGTTTACGAGGTTAATATTGACACCTCAAAAAGGCTATTGCCTCATATAGTTGTAGATTCACAAGTGTCAGATGTTCCACTGACACTTCTTGTCGATTCCGGTTCGGCTATCTGCCTATTGAAGGAATCACGTCTCCTCACTCAACCTAAGATCACTTATAAACCCATAAGCATTAAGGGTATCGACCCGGGGGAAGAAACCACACAAACCTCAGGCCATTTTAATCTAAAGTTCAAGGTTAGTAACAAGTCCATCAGTCATAAATTCCATGTCATTAAGGATATAAACTTACCTTACGATGGCATCATAGGTAACGACTTCTTAACAGTCAATAGCTGTAACATAAATTATAGTCGTAATGTTTTAGAAATAGCCAACGAAGAAATTAAAATCCATTTCTATGACTCTTGTTACATTATACCACCGCGCACGGAAACAGTAATCGAATGTACTGTAACCAATCCAGAATTAAAGGAGGGGATCATAGTGGATCAACACCTTTCTAAAGCTCTTCTCGTAGCCAACTGTATGGTTAGGGTAAAAGAGAATAAAACTATAAATATATCGGTAATTAATATCTCTAACAACCCAATTAAACTTAAACGGGATTTAAAGCTTACGCTTAGCCCCATCGAAGTCTACTCCACCCAGGTCTCTCTACATGATAAAAGCGTAACTGAACGCACTCAACAAGTGCTCAACGTATTAAGGACGTCTCATCTAAACGAAGAAGAACGCAACGCTCTCTTCGATTTATGTTCGAACTACTCGGACATATTCCACTTACCTGACGAAGCTTTAACGTTTTCATCTGCAATTCAACATGAAATAAAAACCACTTGTAGTACTCCTATCCACACTAAATCTTATCGATTCCCTGAATGCCATAAGAAGGAAGTAGACTCTCAAATAACTAAAATGCTACAACAAGATATAATTACCCCTTCATCATCTCCTTGGTCCTCTCCCATATGGGTAGTGCCCAAGAAATCCGATACTTCCGGTGAAAAGAAGTGGCGTATAGTGATTGACTATCGGAAGTTGAACGACGTCACGATTGGTGAAGTCTACCCTATACCCCAGATTAATGAAATACTCGACCAGCTCGGTAAAAGTCAGTATTTCACCACACTTGACCTCTCATCCGGGTTCCATCAGTTATTGGTCGCCCCAGACGATGCACCCAAAACAGCCTTCTCAGTACCCCAGGGTCATTTCCAGTTTAATCGTATGCCCTTTGGTCTTAAGAACGCTCCATCTACGTTTCAAAAGCTCATGAACAATTGCCTCGTGGGGTTACAAGGATCACGTTGTTATGTATATCTAGACGACATAGTATTGTATGCGTTTGACCTGAAAACGGCCATTGAAAATCTCAGAGAAGTCTTTGACCGACTCCGTAGGTTTAACCTAAAATTACAGCCAGAGAAATGCGAGTTTCTCCGAAAAGAGGTAACCTACTTGGGTCATATCATTACTCAGAGCGGTGTGAAACCTAACCCCGACAAGGTCAAAGCCGTATCACAATACCCGGTACCAAAATCCCCTAGAGACATTAAATCCTTCTTAGGTCTCGTATCATATTATAGACGTTTCATCCCGAACTTTTCTAAACTTGCTAAATCCCTCACATCACTTCTGAAAAAAGATATACCGTTTAATTGGTCTAATGAACAACAACTCAGTTTCGAAACTTTGAAAACTAAATTAACTGAAGCCCCTATTTTAGCATATCCGGATTTTAACCAACCCTTCTTGTTAACCTGTGACGCTTCAAACTTCGCCATATCGGCTATCTTATCCCAAGGCCCAATCGGACAAGATCGACCTATAGCTTATTCATCTCGAACCTTAAATAAGGCCGAATGTAATTATAGCGTAACCGAAAAAGAATGCCTTGCTATTATATTTGGAACCAAAACCTTTCGACCATATTTATATGGTCGCAAATTTACAATAATAACCGATCACAAGCCCCTGCAGTGGCTTTTCAACTGTAAAGATCCCGGTTCTAGGCTGATACGTTGGAGACTGAAGTTAGAAGAATTCGAATACGATATACGGTACAAGAAAGGGAAAATGAATGTAAATGCAGACGCCTTGTCCAGGTTCCCGGTTAACCCCATACAACCTATAGACGACCAGGCTCTGACACTAAATCCCCAAACTCCCATTTCGGATTTAACCCCCGAACGGTTAGAGCAATCCCTCCTAAGAACTGACAATTCAGACGAAGACTTGTTCGACTTATTAACGTCACCTGCTCCCTTTCTATCTGACGACCTTAATCCTGATTACCTTTTAGAATGCCCTACTCCCGAGCTTCTGGATGTTAACTCCCCTGACCAAAACTTACCTTTGAACACACAGCAACCTGAAAATGTAAACATAGAATTACCTGACGTATCACAACTTCCGTCACCTTCGAGAGTAAACAGCCCACCTATAGACCTAATAACCTCACAAAGTCCAACTAGGGACCTTGTAAACCTAGATCTAATCGACCTCAACCTGTCTGACAGCTCTGTTCATCCTTCACCTACACAACCAATAGCTGAAAATCGAAATGGCTTAACCCCACACGTCGATAACAACCCCGATTTAATTTCCAACGACTATCCAACATTCCTAAAGCAGATTGCCGATAAAACCAAAACATTTACAACAACAATCATCGAACATAACGAGAATCTGTTAAAAAGCCCTTGTAAGATAATATTAATCCCCACTTCAATAGACCTTGACGAATCAAATCCCTACATCCAAGAGATATTAGGCAATTTAGAAGATCAAAATCAACTCCTAAGTCAAGAAAAACAACCACATTCATTCACGAGATTAACCCTACGCAATAAAACCTATTACCTATTATACACTAAAGTACACCACTTTGACAGGTCTTCATATCAAGAAATATTCGAGACCGTAAAGACCGTGCGGAATGAATTAATGGTTAACGAGCAAACCGACCAAATCGGTGTTTCCGATTTTCGAGACCCATTTGAAAGGCATAGCTTCACAAAGATTTATAATATTTTGAATTATTTGTTCCATAATACAAGGATTCTGGTGAACGTCTATCACAACAATATAACTTACCCTTCACCATCAGAAGTAAAGAAAATTCTCTCCGACAACCACGACATACCAGTGGCTGGTCATTTAGGTATAAGTCGCATGTATAATAGATTAAAGGATTTATATTATTGGAAAGGTATGCGTAGCGATGTCGAATCATACGTAAAGAATTGCAAGTTGTGCCAAGAAAATAAAGCCCTACGTAGAGTTAACCGTGCACCCATGCAAATTACGAGCACATCAACCAAACCTTGTGAGCGCATTTCCTTAGACGTCGTAGGACCTCTCCCGGAGTCCGGTACTGCAAAACTAAAATTTATATTAACATTACAAGATGACTTTTCAAAATTCTCTACTGCCTATCCATTACGCAACACTACCGCCGAAGAAACCAGCGAATGCCTGCTTCATTTCATTTCCGTATTTGGCATCCCAAAAATAATTCTCACTGACCAAGGAACCAACTTTACAGCAGACCTATTCAAGAAAACCTGCAATTTCTTAAAGATAAAACAGTTGTGGTCGACCCCATACCATCCACAGACACAGGGAAGTCTTGAAAGAAGTCATTCAACCCTTAAAGAATATTTAAAATCATTCGTCAACGAGGATCAAAACGATTGGCCTCGTTACGTGTACACAGCCATGCTCACTTATAATACAACCGTCCATTCAACAACAAACTACACCCCATTTGAACTAATGTTTGGCAACAAACCATTCATTCCCAATTCTATATGCGACGAAAATTTAGACGTCACATACCCGGACTATGTACGCATGCTTCAAAACCGGTTGAAACATTCCCGTGACAAAGCTTTAACAAATATCCAGAGGTCTAAAACAACATCAAAAACTTATTACGATTCACGTTCCCGACCCATACAATACAAGGTAGGGGATTACGTATACCTAAAGAATCATCTCAGATTACGAAAATCCCTATCACCTATATGGAAAGGACCATATAAAGTAGTTAAGATTCATGGTAACAATACCCTATCAATACTAATAAACCGGCGACATGTCCGTCACCATTATGACGAAGTGAAACTCGCGGAAGTGAACCGTGACTAATAAATGTTATGTTTCTATTAGTTAGTAAGACTAGTTATTAGTATGATATTATCCCTTCTAGTATAACATATTCTAATTATAAGTACTTCATTAAAAGATACATATACTTACAGTGCCTCTGCGGAGCTACAACCTCCCAACGAGTATGTCCAACCGATGGCCTCAAGTCCTGGGATATATTTTAATTATTTAGGAAAGATAAAAATCACCACTGGTATCCTGAATATCATTATGCCAATGGAAATTTCACACTTCAAGTCCCACATAGAGAATCTAAATGCTACAATAGAACAAGTCGTACATTTATGTAAACAAACCGGTTATATAGAACAGCCAGAATGTCACAGTGCAATAGAACCGCTTGCGGTCCAACAACGAAAATTAATCAAAGCATTTCAGGCCATTTCCCATTTAGTTGATAATAAATCCAAACGCGCTTGGATTGGTGGTATCGGTACTGTTATGAAACAAGTTTTCGGCACTTTGGACGAAAACGATGCTGTAAAATACGACCAAGCGATTGAATCTATTCAAGGTAATCAAGACAAGATCTTATCATTAGTAAAAAATAACATTTTGATCACCAAGTCCCTTATATCTACTTATAATAATACTCTACAAAAAATAAAACAAAATGAAATTAACCTAAGTAATGCTTTGGACAAACTCTCGTCCAATGTTCAAACCATATCCGACACTACAAATATTATGCAATTAAGAGTGAATTTAGATTTTGTCCTGAATACATTGGAAACAGCTATGGTCACCCTATCATTCCAACTCGAAGACGTACTGAACGCGATAATGTTCTGTAGTCAAAACATCCTGCATCCGTCGATAATGTCTCCTACGAGCTTATACCGAGAGTTATCCGATAATGTTAGATATATTCCTAGTAATCTAGACCTCCCAATGTTTTTAGATATAAGTTCCATTCATACTATGGTAAAACTATCTACTTTATTATGTTATTATTATAATGGTAAACTTGTGTTTCTTTTACGTGTCCCTCTTGTATCAATTCAGGAGTATTCATTGTTTAATAACATTGCATTGCCTACACCTCACGATATACAACAACCAAACACATTTGGTTTCATTGTACCTAGCAGCGAATATATAGCTATTACAAAAGATAAGTCAAGTTATTGTAAACTGAGATCATTGGAACTTTGTAAAGAGATACAACCCTCAGAGTATTTATGTGAAATACCGCTAGTTTATAAAACGAATTCCAAACCCTGTTGTGAAAGCGAATTGTTATCAGGAACAATAAAGGATACCCCATTTCAATGCAATACCAAATTAATCCATGGAAAACTTAATATTTTCAAGTCATTAAACAATAATAAGTTTATCTATATACAATCGGAACAGATGCAAGTCTCTTTAGACTGTTCTGACTCAAATCAAATACGTGAATTGAGTATAATTGGGATGGGTATTCTTTCGATACCAAATAACTGCATAGCCTACTGTAAAGGTACTACTCTTATACCAAAATACCGAAACCTTGTAAATTTAACCTCACCAATTAAACTACCTGATTTTAACTTGTTGAATAGTACATGTTGTAAGATAACCAATGTAACTACAAATCTGCCTCTTACTCACTTAGAAGATATTAGCCTGAGTAGCCTAGTTGAAATTAACAAACTGTCTCACCACACTCTCACAGAAGTAGAGAAAATACAAGAAGTTCCCCACATTGTTAAATATGGGACACACTATTCTATAGGATTAAGTTTCACTATGTTTATTCTTTTAAGTTACTTATTTTATAAGATTGCATTACCCTTCTGTAGACCTGGCTGCAACCGCAAACGTCTTTCGCAAAATTTACGCGAACAGAGTAAATCTAGAGAAAATTCTATAGAGATGGGAAGTATTCAGGAAATCCCTGAGATTCCCCCACCAACATTAAGGACCATATTCTAGAGTTAACTTCGGTATTCACCCCGAAGTTCACTTTAAGAGGGGAGGTGTTATGATAGTACACCGAATGCTAAATTGCTGACACGCCATGCCCTCAGCCATGTCATGTGTTGGCTACTGGTTAGCACTTTGCCGTGCCAGTACGATCAGTCTATTCTGAACTCTGCATCGAATCGGTTGCCTAAGGGTCCCTTTTCTTACGTTTGTATTTTCAAGTTAAATAAATAGGTTTAAAACTTAAATTTCTTTTTTTAAAACGACGATTGAAAGGGACCCCATAACAGTACGACAAATTATTGGTCTGATTAAAGCCTATCTAACAAAAATAACCGCTTAAATATCTGTTCTGTACCGCAGTCCACTCCTGGACATAGCCCTCTCCCAATATTGGGAGGCTTTTGGCTTACTGTGTTTCCACGCTGGCCAGACGGTTGGTACAGGCTGTATTTTGAGTTTTCCTTCTCTCGCAGTGATATCGTCTGCGTATGTTTCCGTTAGTCGCCTCTCACGACACCCCGTGGATGAGATGGGGTGGTGATACTTGTATTCTCTCTCCGTCACCACACGTATAACCTGCTTATAACCATGCCTCTTTGTTACTGAGGTAGGCACAGACAATCATCATAACATAGCTTATAACAAAGTCGCTGTCGCTGTCTCTCCGTCCCTATGTATGCTTTAATCTTTATAACTACGCAACGGATTTTGAAACGGTTTTTTTAATAGATAGAGTGATTCAAGAGGAAGGTTTATACGTATAATAGATGCTGAATATATTAAGTAGTAGCGGAAAAAAATTGGCGGTGCGAAGTTCACCGGGTCTGCTAATAAATAAATATTCCACAACGTTCTACACAACGCTATCTAGACCCATGGTAAGCTTAAGAGGACTTCCTAGCTGGCGAATAATCCTATTGCTTATACTATTGCCGTCGCCCCCGTCTCACTCCTGTCCCCGTAGAGTGCGATTAGGATAGCCGCAGCTCAGACCGATTTATCACAATTTTTTTGGGTAAAATCGAGGCTTCGTATTTCTCGTTTTTTTTCAGCGAAAACTACGACGATTTAAATATTTTTGACACCGTTTTATTAGGAAATAACGTATCCATGTTCCTGTTATTTTTTATAACGTATAAAACCTTTTCGAATTTCTCTGGTAGTCCTCCAAACATCCTCCAACGGTAAGAATTAGTCACTTTTTATCATCTTTAGACGATCATATTTTCTTATTTTAATGACAGCCGACAAAAATAAAATAACAGGGACATGCGTACAGAAGATATTGATTTCACGAAAACAAAAATATTGTTCTAGAAGCAATATTCAGGGAGGAAAAAGGGGAGAACGGTACTATGGAGAAACAGTTGCTAGGAAGTCCTCTTCACTAGCTTGTGTTATGGAATCCAGAGACATATTTAGATACATTTTTTTTGTAAATACATACAATATCTTTCCACCTGGAAGATACCTGGAAGAACTAAGGTATACGTACTAATATATACTAACTACCCATTAATTAAAATTTTAAAAATCCTATGTAAAAATATACATCAACGTCATTCTTAAAGTCGTTTTAGCATATCTGTGACTTATTTTTTAAATATCACAATTTCCTCGAGGACGCATCAGGTAAAATAAAGTTTAAAACGAAAACCCGACTACCGAAAAATCACGCTCTTAAAAGTGACACACAAGAAAATATCAAGGATAGCCGTGGTCGTATGCCACTTACTCAAACAAAACAATTCATTCTAGGGAAAAGTGGCAAACGGCTATCCTTGATATTTTCTTGTTTGCCACTTTTAAGAGCGTGATTTTTCGGTAGTCGGGTTTTTAATTAGCTAGATACACAGAAAAATAAAAGCCCAAAAATACTTGTAAACAGTTGCAAACGCGTTACAAATATTAGTTTGCTGAGTTGACCACCTCTCAATTTGGACGTAGTGAACTCACCCATACGGCGCGGCGGCGTGTGAATAAACCACTAAAGATTTCAAAAAGTGGCAACTCAGCTAGCTAGCTCAGCTGAGATTTTTATAGGGTGAGACTTCACCTAAGCCACAGTCACACCTTCCCAGCGGGGTAGGCAGAGACTACATTTCTCCACTTGCTAAGATCCTGACGCACAATATCCCGAGACTGTTTGACAGCCTCTGTGGCGTGGCGGTAGTGCACGCGATAGATAGATAGATAGATAGATAAATCTTTATTGTACACCAGTAATACAGTAAATGTATGGACAATACATGACATTATGTACAAATGGCGGCCTTATCGCTAAGAGCGATCTCTTACAGGCAACCTTTGGATGGACACGTTTTAAATATTAACAGTAATAACTATGGGTAGTTATTAGTGTAGTCATAAACACATACACACATATATATATATATATATATATATATACATATATACAGTATACACACACACACACACACACACACACACACACACACACACACACACACACACACACACACACACACATACATACACAATATACATTATTAAATACTCCACCAAATAAACCTAAGTACATACATTGAATGTCTATCATATTTACATAAACACACATACCTACGCTAGATACACGCATATATATATTCATTAAACAAGATAAAGATCTACTTATATATACAGCGAGCACATACCCACTCAAAATCACATGATAAGGTAACTAAGAACCCAGATAGTGTTCTTTTACCATTTTTTTGAAAATGGCCAGGGATTTTGCACGTCTGATGGATACAGGCAGCGCATTCCACAACCTTACAGCCTGGACAGTAAACGACTTGTCATAAAATGTTGTGGAATGAGAGGGCGTGGACAGTTGTAATGTTACTGACGACCTCAAGGATCTCGAATGTGTGTCATTGAGGAACACAAAACGTTCTTTTAAGTAAATAGGAGTACGGGGATTGAAGAGAATACTGTAAAGTATGGAAAGAATATGAGCATTCCGTCGAAGTCGAATTGGGAGCCACTTGAGCAGGTTGCGGAATTGTGATACGTGATCATATTTGCGAAGACCAAATATAAATCTAATACAGAAATTTTGAAGGCGCTCAAGCTTATCAAGTTGCTCCTCGGTGAGATCAAGATAGCTGGCATCAGCATAGTCAAGTTGTGGAAGAAGAAGTGATTCTGCAAGTGCAATTTTAGTGGCTGTTGGTAGAAAGTTTCGCAGTCTACGCATGGAACCCGCAGACGCAAACAATTTGCGGCTGACTTCTCGTATTTGAGGAACCCAGGATAGTGTCCTGTCTATCCATATACCTAAATTTTTTACCTCACCACTTAATTGAATTGCAACACCGTTAAATACAACATCTGGTAGTTGCGACCAATCTATACGATTCATCATCCCGGAGCTACCCACAATAATAGCCTGAGTCTTAGAGGGGTTCACTTCGAGCCCATACTGTTTACTCCACTCACATACTTGCGTCAGATCGGCATTTATGGTACTGATAGCTGTCGGTAATTCTTGCAAAGAGGCTTGCGTGTAGATTTGAAGATCATCTGCGTAAAGGTGATAGGAAGAACGTAATAACTTTGAGATGGAATTTATAAAAATTGAGAAAAGTAAAGGAGATAGCACGCCACCCTGCGGCACACCGGCAGTTGTACTACACCATGAAGAGAATGAATCTTCAACACGTATACGCTGTCGGCGCCCGAACAGGTAACTATGAAACCAATCAATTACTGTTGGAGATATGTTAATAGAGCGCAAAATGCCGAGCAGGATATGGAAATCCACAGTATTGAACGCGTTACTGAAATCAAGAAGTGATAGTACTGTAAGATTTCCATTCTCCATACCAAACCTGATATCGTCGGTGACTTTTATTAGTGCGCTAACTGTGCTGTGTCCAGGTCGAAAGCCTGACTGATACGGATTTAGAAGGCTGTTTTGGGTAAGGTATCTGCCTAGCTGTTTGTGTACGAGTTTTTCTAGGACCTTTGATAGAAAAGGTAGTATGGAAATAGGGCGATATTCGGAGGGAGATGAAGGATTGGATTTTTTAGGTAATGGAATAATTTGAGCCTGTTTCCAGGCGTCAGGGAATACGCTTTTATTGAGTGAGTGATTTAAAACATGGCATATTATGGGGAGGATTTGTACAAGGATAGGCAAAATCATGTTTCGGCTTATACAGTCATCACCAACAGCATTTGAGTTAATCGACATTATACACTCTTCAACACCACAATCAGTTACTTGATCAAAAACGAACGGGGGAAAGTCAGGTGTTGGAAGCGATGAAAGATACTGCAAGGTATTATCTTTGTTAGTCCGATCACATTTAGACGAGGCTGAGAAATGTTGATTTAACATGTTGATGTCAATTTTATTAGAAATAGTATCTTGCTGTGACTTTCCAACTCCCAGTGTTCTGAGGAATTTCCAGATTTTAGCTGGGTCTCCGTTCTCGACCGAATTATGGATATGCTGGCGTTGTGCTTTCCTACACATCTTACCGCAGAGATTTCGTATCGCTATGTATTTTTCTCGGTTTCCAGGGGTAGGCCGTATTTTAAATCGAGTCTTGGCTGCCGCTTTTTTAGATAACATTGTCTTAATATCGGCAGTGAGCCAAGGGGCAGGCAAGTGCTTTACTTTTATAGCACGGACTGGCGCATGTTTATCGTATAGCTCGATCAACTTGTTGCTGAGTATGCTTACTTTGTCTTCAACTGACTCAGTAGATAGAAGAGAGCTCCAATCTATACCGTTAGCATCCTCACGAAGTTCATTTATGTTCATGCCACTAAAATTGCGCATCATAAGAATTTTATTTTTAAGTTTAGGTGGGCGAAGGTTATAGGATAGAAAGATTAAGTCGTGGTAAGAGAATTGATCGGCTGTACACTGGCCGTGTTTAGTGACTAAATTGGTTGAAGAAACGAGGATAAGGTCAAGAAGAGATGGATTACGATCAGGAACGTGATGTGTAGTATTTGAAGGAAGAACAGATAGATTACAAGATTGGATAGTATTGAGGAAAGTGGAAGAGCGGGAGTCCTGTTTCCGCAAATGGTTCGATTCCCGCTCAGTGCAAATATTTGTATGCATGAATATGGCTATTTGCATTGGTCTGGGTATTTCTATGTATAATATGTATGTGTTTACAAAAAAAAAGTATATAAGTATATTTATCCGCATTTTAGATTCCATAACACAAGCTATAAGCTTACCATGGGTCTAGATAGCGTTGTGTAGAATGTTGTGGAATATTTATTATTACTGTCGTCAGCTTTCTATTAGGCGAAGTTGAGTCCTACACGTCCTACAGATCTCCATATAAAATATATTGTGTCATACAAGATTGACGACTGAATATGGGGTTTCTTCCCCATATTCTTTTTAAGTATGTAGATTCTGTTTAAGTATGTAGATGTTTATGTACCTATATATTTTTACAAATTTATATTGTATGTAGAGATGTAGGTATATATATTTTATGTATGTTCGTATATTTATATTTAAGTAGGTATATATTTATATAATTATGTATTTATATAAATGTGTAGGTATATGATATAAATGTATAATTGAACGCCAACAACTACCAGTTATGTACTCCAACCAACATACATTTCCATCCAATGGTTGCCTGGCAGAAATTGCGTAAAGCGATAAGGCCGCCCTTTGTACTGCTCTTGTGTTCCTAATTTCCATACTATTAATAATGTAATTGGCGTACAATAAAGTATATAATAAATAAAATAAATAAATAGATTGGCTTCAGGGTCTGTATTCTTACTGAGCGATATACAAACCCATAACCTGGTACACATCCAGTCAGTTTCTGAGAATCAGCTACGCACACAGCGTGTGAATAATATGTATGGTGAGCGCACCACAGGCTATATTGTGCCTCGTCTTATGTTCTACCCTCTTATATCAAATTATGTAACAGTATTTTCGGATTTATCTACCCGTAAACTCAAGGATTATTTTTTGAGCTCATTGTAGATGTATACATATAATAACTAGCTGTTGCCCGCGGCTCCGACCGCGTGGATGTCACTTATCGCTAATTAAGATGCAAAACAATTCCCATCCACTCGTGGGCACAACACTTAAGGTACGTAATCCTTCCTACTTAATCCATACTAATGAGAAAGTAACTCTGTCTGCCTGTATAATACGCTTTCATGCCTAAACCACTGAACCGATTGTGATGCAATTTGGTATAGGATTAGATTAGACCAGTGGTGGGCTAACTTCCTTGGGGGCCAGAAAGTTGAAGAAATTTCAGAGGAGGGCCAGAATTATCACGGATACACCCCCTCCCCCTCGGGTATTATCGGACTTGAACCGACTAAAAAGCTCGCCGTTTCTGGGTCGTACATTGTCGAAGGTGAGATTGGCTGAGACACCCATCATCACCAGTGCGAGATAGAGGTGGCTCTTAAGCAGCAACTGTTACACCGGAATCTGTTTTATATTTCTGGCCCATTAAAATAAATTATCACAGGCCATATAGATACCATACATGTCGAAGGACCGCCGTCGAAGGGCCGGACTTACAGGCTTGAGTATATGGATGGATAGATGGTCAAAGTCAAAGTCAAGTCAAAGTCAAAGGGCCTCGTTCACCATCCATAAGTAAAGCGTTGATTAGTAACTTCTCAGTTAACGATAACTGGTAATTAAAAGTTCCGAGTATCTTTTGCCAGTTTCACAATCGAAACCGATCCTTTGACTAACAACTTAGGAGTTAACTGAATGACATAGCAAAATCATACGCTCATTCGTTCAATTCTACGTCATTTATGTCATTTGTCTTGTCAAACATAAACATAAACAGCAGTCTTACCATAAAAAAGTTTAACATCTGCTGAACATGTGTTTTACAAAATTTGAGTACAAAAGAGCATCAAACGGTGTATGAGGACAGTGGTAGTGCCTGTAGTCAAAAATAAAACTGGCGATCTTACCGACAAATCTAACTACAGGCCTATATCTCTGGCCACTGTTATAGCGAAGGTCTTTGACGGTTTGCTCAATGCACGTATGATACAGTTTGTTACCTTACACGATAACCAGTTTGGTTTTCGTCCCCGGCTTTCGACCGAAAGTGCTATATTGTGTCTTAAGCAAACCGTCAAATACTACACGGATCGTAAGACGCCGGTGTACGCCTGTTTCCTTGACCTGTCCAAGGCATTTGACCTGGTTTCGTATGACCTGCTTTGGCGGAAGCTGATTGACATTAATATGCCCCGGGAGCTGATCTGCATTTTCCAGTACTGGTATGCGAACCAGGTCAACAGTGTCAGATGGGCGGGAGCTATCTCAGACCCATATCGGTTGGAGTGTGGTGTTAGGCAGGGTGGGATCACATCTACCACTCTGTTTAATTTGTATATAAATGGACTGATCGAGGCCCTCAGCAGTCAACATATCGGTTGTCATATTGATGATGTTTGCGTCAATAACCTAAGTTATGCAGATGATATGGTGCTGCTGAGCGCTTCGGTCTGCGGCCTTAGAAAGTTGTTGCGGATATGCGAGGAGTATGCGTGTGGTCACGGCTTGCAGTACAATGCGAGGAAAAGTCAGTGGATGGTGTTTAAGGCTAGTAGTATGTATCCGCAGGATGTACCTTCAGTTACATTAAATAGTGTGCCTTTGGATAGGGTGGAAAGTTTTAAATACCTTGGGCATATTGTAACCACAGATCTGAAGGATAACGAGGACATCGACAGGGAGCGGAGGTCGCTGTCGATCAGAGCAAACATGATAGCCCGTAGGTTCGCGCGTTGCTCGGCGCAAGCTAAGATAACTCTCTTCAGAGCGTATTGTACAACTTTATACACCTGCAGCCTATGGGCCGATTACACCAAAAAACGGTTCAGCGACCTCCGCGTCCTGTATAACAATAGTCTCAGGATGTTGTTGGGGCTGCCCCGGCGCTGCAGCGCTTCGGGGATGTTTGCGGAAGCGCGCACTGCTTGTTTCCATGCGACTATGCGTGTGCGTGCGGCTTCACTGGTGCGCAGGGTGCGGGCCAGCACCAACAGGGTCCTGATGATGGTTGCATCTAGGCTGGATTGCTCTTTTCTCCGGCACTGCTGCGGAAGACATGTTTCCGTACCAGTGCCGGCGAGAAGATACTGATCAATTTAGATTATTAAGTTCTATAACTTTATTCTTGTACCTAATTTTAACAAACATAGCGTTAAGACATGTATTACTAACAATCAATATGGACTATTATGGTCTGAAATAAATAGAATTTGAATTTGAATTTGAATAGCAATTCCCGTCTTATTTTTGTATCAATAATTTGTTGTAATTTAATTACAACTGGTGGTTTTTGGATATTGAAAAGAATTCGATACATAACCAAACATTTAAAAATGTTTAGTTCCAAATATCACTCACCTTTATTGGTAATCGCCGCATCATAGAATGTTCTACAATGAATGTTTTTTTTTTTGTAGATCTATTTCATCTAATTGCTGATCAATTAACTCGAACAAATACATTTTTTTGTTTATTTTTACAAATATTATGTTGATACCCGAACACAGAACAATATAACAACAGAACTTGTAAATGGCAAACAGATGTGGTGATCTCTTACTCGTCAGTTAAAGTCCCTAATCAGCAGAAGGAGTAGTGAGTAAGTTAATCGTCGGTTTAACCGTTGAGTAGTGCTACTTGGACATTGTGAAATGCGAATACTCAGTTACCGGGGACTTTAAGTTACGATTAGCCTACTTGACACTTTAATCAGAGATGGTGAACGAGGCCCAAAGTCTTTATTCGTTGAATATGGTACAAAATGGTGTTTAGGTACATAATAATCTCATATTCTGCCGGTTCTGGCGTACAAAATTTTACATTGAAAACATCTCATTATTTATCATTAAAAATCAACACATGCAATAGGTACAATTTAAAATTAAGATGTCAGTATTTAGTTAGATTGTATCATTTAAAAAATCGTCAATATTACAATAACATTTATCAAATAGCATGTCCTTTAAAATTCTTTTTAAACATGTCAACACTCAACTATTTCCCAGCTATCAGGTATCTTATTGTATATTTTTGGAGCTAAACAAAATACACTACTCCACATAAGGGTTGACTTAGCTTTCCGAATACATAGTGCAATCCTACGCCTATTGCGATTCACCACATCAGACAGCTGTGGAAATAGATGTGGGTTCAATTTAACAAAGATAGCTGTTTCATAAATGTATATAGGCGGAAGTGTCAGAACTTTGTATCTTTTAAAATATGGTACACAGCTGTCCGTTACTTTAAGATCAAACATAGCTCTGATACATCGCTTCTGAGACCTAAAGGCTATTTCTTCATTTGTGGAATTGCCCCAAAATATCACACCGTATCTCAGTACCGACGCAACCATACCGTGATACGCAGTAAGTCTAGCATTTACATTTACTACCTTAGACAGTTTACGCAGTGCGTATGATGAACTATTTAGTCTAGATGCTAGCCTCTCAATATATTTTTTCAATTTTAGTTCTCTGTCAATTATTAGCCCTAAGACTTTAGCGTTGTCTATGGCAAGAATTTTGTTATTTTGATACTGTATATCCATTATATTTGAGGGACGTCTTTGACTAAAATACATTATATTTGTTTTAATTAGGTTTATTTTTAAATTATTATTTTTCATCCACGCGATAATCTCAGATTAAGTTTTATTTACTTCATATTCATATGAGTCTTCATATGATTCATATCATTCATATGATTCACATTAGTACAAGGTATTGTTATTGTGCTGTCATCAGCGAAAAGTGTTAATTGATGATATGTTGCCTTTGGTAAATCATTTATATATATTATAAACAATAAGGGGCCCAGTACACTGCCCTGTGGAACGCCAAAAGATACAGTACGTCTTTTTGATACATACTTAGTCTCATAATTAGTTTTTTCATTTAATTTTGTTATCGCGGTCAATTGAATTCTATTAGTCAAATACGTTTTAAGTAAGTCCAGTATGTTTCCCCTTATACCATAGCAGTCCAGTTTTTTTATCAAAATGTCATGACCTACGTAGTCAAATGCCTGTGTCATATCACAGTACACAGCACATATCGGTATTCTATTATCTACATTTATCATAATCGTATTTAAAAAGTCATATATAGCTTGGTTAACTGTCATATTTTTACGAAAACCTTTTTGTTCTTTACAAAGAATGTTGCATTTCTCAAGATATACGTAGATTTGATTGTATATATATTTTTCATATATCTTCGAGAAGACGGATAATAGTGCAATTGGTCTATAATTTTGCATTTGTTCCTTGTCATCTTTTTTATATAAGGGTTTTAAGATTGTAACCTTAAGATTTTCAGGAAAGACTCCATTACTTATACAAAGGTTTAAAATATTACACATGTGACCACATATTAAATCGCCTACTTGTTTTATTACATTTGTTGCTATTTCATTATACCCTACACTTTTTGTATTTTTGAGTCCTCTTATAATGTGTAAAATATCCATCGCGACACATGGATCCATGAACATAGAATTTTGTCTAGATATTATGTTCTCAGTTACATTTTACCTCTATCTGGTATCGCCACAATTTTGTCAATAAAATAATTACTATAATATTTGTTTGCTATGAGTTCTGGTTTCTCGATAATGTCATTTTGATTTATAATTTTACTTATGGAGCTCTCAGGCAGATTGAAATTACGCTTATTTATTATTTGCCAAGTTGTCTTATTTTTGCTTTTAGACGTTTTTATATGGTAGTCATTTTGAGATCGTTTAGTCAGATTTATAATTTTTTTGTACAACTCCTACAATTTCGTGTAGTCCTTATATTTACATTTATTTAGTTGTGTAGGTTCTAGTCGAGATTTCCAAAGTAATTGTCGTTTTTTTGCACTACATATTTTTGGTCCATCCATTTTGGCTTTCTGTTTACCGTTATTTTAATACGTTTTGTCGGGAAACACAGAACGTAAAACAATTTAAAATGATCATAAAATGCATTGTATGCCTCATTTGGATCCTCTGTCTGGTATACCTCAGAGAATGTTAGTTTTTCAATAATGCCTCTAAACCGTACAATATTTTCATAATCCCTTTGTAACTTGTACCAGTATTTCAGCAAACCTATTCCATCAATTGGGCACATCAGCAACTGTGCCGTGTGATCAGATAACTCAATGTCTACCACTTCCGCGCTACACTTTTTTTTTTAATTGTGTGCAAAATTATCTATACAGGTCTGTCTTTGCAGTCTAGTTGGTTTATCTATTGCTAACATTAAATTATAGCGTTCTAAGAGACATTTCAGCTCCCGTGTCTCTTTTTTATTCACTAGAGCATTGATATTTAGATCACCCGCTATAATTATATGCCTATAGTTTCTACGAGATAATAACAATAGAATTTGTTCTAATTTATAAAAAAAACATATGAAGGTTTCCGTTCCTGTTTACACACATTATAACAATTTTGTATGCAGGTAATTCTATAGCACAACATTCAATCACATTAGGCAAAGAAAATAGTTCTATCCAAGAATAGCCAGCTCTTACCAAGAAACATGAACCACCTCGCTTAATGTGATCTCTACTGTAACATGCAGCCAAAACATAGTTAGGCATATAAAGGTGAGATTCATTATGTGACATAAAATGTTCAGCTATGCATATAATATCCACTGTTTGTTTTTTATCTGACAGTAAATTAAGACAAACAGAAAGCTCATCTGATTTATTTATTAAATTTTTTATTAAATTTAATTTATATATTAATAAATTATTTATTAAATTGGTTATCTAGAGAAGTAGAGACCCATAGTAAGCATAGCTTAACTAGCTTGGGTTATGGAATCTAGAATATTAATAAAAATATTTTGATAATTTTTTTTGTAAATACATAGAAACACCTAAACCAATGCAAATAGCCATATTCATGCATACAAATATTTGTAATGATCGCGCCGCGTTCACCACCGCTATGCCACAGGGATACTCTCTAGGTATCTATATCGCAAAATAAATGATTAGGTCGGATTTTAAAGTGTATAAACTATGTATATTGTACTTTGATTTGATTTAATATGAATTTTATAACATTTGTGGTGCTTTCTTACCTAACTAGGTAAGTAACAGAACCACGCTTAGAGGTATGGCGAGCGAGCCCTTCACCGGGCATAATTCCTTTATCAAATTCTTTTGTTCTGATCGTAGATAAGGTGTAATTTGCAAATCTATACTTTGAAAACATTATAACTAGCATTCTTACAAAGTCGTCATCATTTACTACTTATAGGGGTACATTATTAATAAATAAATAAATATTCTATAACATTCTACACAACGCTATCTAGATCCATGGTAAGCTTTTATAGCTTGTGTTATGGAAACTAGAATGCGGATAAACATACTTATATACTTTTTTTTTGTAAATACATAAATATTATACATAGAAACACCCAGACCAATGCAAATAGCCATGTTCATGCATACAAATATTTGCACTGAGCGGGAATCGAACCCGCGCCTCCTGCGTGGCAGTCGCGTGCACTACCACCACGCCACAGAGGCTCCGAGTCAACCTTTTGTTTCATTTCCGCAAATGTGTTTATTTTAAAGAATATTATAAACGAGAGATTAGAGAAGAATAGAATGGTTGTTGAACAACCACATTTGCGGAATTTATACAAAAGGTATAATTTCCGCAAAGGTGGTTGTTATCAAGTGAAGCTCACAAAAGAGACATCAGTGCTTTTGTTATGGAACTTAGTTATGCAGGCCTAATTAAACTAGCTCCTGAACCCTTTACCTGATGCGTCCTCGAGGACATTGTGATATTTAAAAAATAAGTCACAGATATGCTAAAACGACTTTAAGAATGACGTTGATGTATATTTTTAGGTAGTTAGTATATATTAGTACGTATACCTTAGTTCTTCCAGGTATCTTCCAGGTGGAAAGATATTGTATGTATTTACAAAAAAAATATATCTAAATATGTCTCTGGATTCCATAACACAAGCTAGTTAAGAGGACTTCCTAGCAACTGTTTCTCCATAGTACCGTTCTCCCCTTTTTCCTCCCTGAATATTGCTTCTAGAACAATATTTTTGTTTTCGTAAAATCAATATCTTCTGTACGCATGTCCCTGTTATTTTATTTTTGTCGGCAGTCAATAAAATAAGAAAATATGATCGTCTAAAGATGATAAAAAGTGACTAATTCTTACCGTTGGAGGATGTTTGGAGGACTACCAGAGAAATTCGAAAAGGTTTTATACGTTATAAAAAATAACAGGAACATGGATACGTTATTTCCTAATAAAACGGTGTCAAAAATATTTAAATCGTCGTAGTTTTCGCTGAAAAAAAAAACGAACAATACGAAACCTCGATTTTACCCAAAAAAATTGTGATAAAATCGGTCTGAGCTGCGGCTATCCTTATCGCACTCTACGGGGACAGGAGTGAGACGGGGGTGACGGCAATAGTATCAGCAATAGGATTATTCGCTAGCTAGAAAGTCCTCTTAAGCTTACCATGGGTCTAGATAGCGTTGTGTAGAACGTTGTGGAATATTTATTTATTAGCAGACCCGGCGAACTTCGCACCGCCAATTTTTTTCCGCTACTACTTAATATATTTAGCATGTATTATACGTATAAACCTTCCTCTTGAATCACTCTATCTATTAAAAAAACCGTTTCAAAATCCGTTGCGTAGTTATAAAGATTTAAGCATACATAGGGACGGAGAGACAGCGACAGCGACTTAGTTATAAGCTATGTTATGATGATTGTCTGTGCCTACCTCAGTAACAAAGAGGCATGGTTATAAGCAGGTTATACGTGTGGTGACGGAGAAAGAATACAAGTATCACCGCCCCATCTCATCCACGGGGTGTCGTGAGAGGCGACTAACGGAAAAATACGCAGACGATATCACTGCGAGAGAAGGAAAACTCAAAATACAGCCCTGTACCAACCGTCTGGCCAGCGTGGAAACACAGTAAGCCAAAAGCCTCCCAATATTGGGAGAGGGCTATGTCCAGGAGTGGACTGCGGTAGGCTTATTGATTGATAATGTAGGCAGGTAATCATTCTAGCTAGATAGTTCTCACGCTCGATTCTGATCCAAAAATAAGTTTTTGTAACTCTTGTCTGTTTTTGCACTTATTTTTTTGCTGAAATACAGAACAGATATTTAAGCGGTTATTTCTGTTAGACAGGCTTTAATCAGACCAATAATTTGTCGTACGTTTGATAGCAATTGGTTGTGTAGAGATATGAGCAAAAGTTTGATATAAACGACATCAACGCGGACAGAGTTGAGGCATCACCTAATAATTCTACCGAGATATAATACAAAAGAATCAGCATATAATGACATTGAAGGGCAATGACGAACACTTCATATTAACCGCATGTCATAAATAGCATATTCTCAAAACAAAACTTGCTAGTTTTATATGTATTTATGTTAAGAGAAGTAGAAATGGTCTTATTCTATTTAAATTTTCGACTGATAGCTCTCGTCTAGACCCCAGTGTCTCATGTTTTTCCCGCTTTATATGTCCAGAACTGTCTTGTTTCTGGTGATGTAAACGAGACAGTTCTGGACCTACAGAGTGGAAAAAACATGAGATAGGTAGCTATCAGTCGAAAATTGTGTTTTTAGCAATGGAGTTTATTTTTATTTTATTTTAAACAGGATGAGATGCTGACGCCTAACTGAGAGTTCTGTGTCTACTTAAACTTTCAAATTATAGGTAGTGGTCTATCACACCAAAAACGGGACAGTTCTGCACATACAGAGTGGAAAAAACATGAGATACTGGGGTCTATACGGGAGCTATCAGTCGAAAATTGTGTTTCTAGCAATGGAGTTAAACAGGGTGAAATGCTGACACCTAACTGAGAGTTCTGTGTCTAATAAAGCATTTGAATCATAGGTAGTGGTTTGCCACACCAGAAACGAGACAGTTCTGGACAGACAGAGAGGAAAAAACATGAGATAAGTGGGTCTAACCAAGAGCTGTCTGGAGTAACATACAGGGTACTTATTATCCCGGGAATAGGTTCCTTTTTTGTTTTTTTTTTGCGTGCGGAAATCCCTTCAGATACCTCTCCCGCGGGAGCTGGAAGGGGAGGTTATGTCGGACTCGAACCGACTAAAACCGCACGCTGACTGCGGGTCGTGGTGCCAGGCCGCAGGTGAGGTTGTCTTCGACATATCCCTCGCACCCCGGCTGACCCATGGCCATCCTTACGGTCGGGCCCTCCTCGGGGGGAATAGGTGACCTTGAGGGAATAGGCCAATGATACGGGGCCCTACGGGGTCAAGGATGAAGAAAACGATTGGTACGAGATCTACAACTTTAATCCGTAGGTCCTGCTATACAATAATAAAAATACTCTAATTTAAGGTCGAGTGTCGGTTCGGGTACGCGTACACGTCACTATAAACGGTTGGCTGAGTAATGTACTCAACTTGGGGTTCCGGGCTGGCCCCGTGCGAGTGTGACGTTGTCTTCCCCTCAAGGTCACCAGGCTTCGCAGCTGCAAGTTCGATCCGCGGGGTCGTCGCCAAGGCCGTCTTCCAGACGGTACGGAGCGGGCAGGCAACCTCAGCTGGTTCGGAGGCGGGCCCTCCTCGGGAAGAGAAAGCAAATTTGCTGGTCAATCTCTTCGCGGCCAACTCCCGAGTCGATGATTGTGGTATGCAACCACGGACAATGCCCACTGGTGACCACGCAATGCCTGATATACGTATCAGGCAACGCGATGTCCGTGCAGTACTGCAATCACTCGATGTCCGGAAAGCCAGTGGTCCTGATGGTATTCCAGCGGTCGTACTTAAAAAATGTGCAGCGGAGTTATCTCCTATGCTAACGCGACTGTACCGACTGTCCTACAGTTCGGGTACAGTGCCTTCGGCTTGGAAGGAGGCGAATGTCCAGCCGATCCCCAAGAAGGGGGATCGCTCGGACCCAGCCAACTATCGACCCATAGCCGTCACCTCAGTGCTGTGCAAGGTGTTCGAGCACATAATTAACACACAGCTCATGCGCCACCTAGAGGATCACTCCTTGCTTAGTGACCGGCAATACGGTTTCAGACCGAAACGGTCAACGGGTGATCTTCTGGCGTACATGACCCACCTTTGGGGTGAGGCTATGGAGAAGCACGGTGAGTCACTGGCAATTAGTCTTGACATCGCCAAAGCTTTCCATAGGGTATGGCACAAATCGCTTCTTTCCAAGCTACCAGCCTTCGGCCTGCCTCCTAGACTGTGTAACTGGGTTGCAAGCTTCCTGCAGGGGCGCCGTATTCGCGTCCTTTGTGATGGACGAGCTTCGGAGTTCTTGCAGGTAAATGCTGGCGTGCCGCAGGGTTCCGTCTTATCTCCCACTCTCTTTCTTCTGCATATCAATGACATGCTCTGTAACGGAAACATTCACTGCTATGCAGACGACAGCACCTTACATGGGAGTTATTACGCACATCCTGCGGCCAAGCAGTCTGATATCGCGGAAAAAAGGCAGCTTCTTGTCACTGACCTGGACCGGATCCTGGACCACATTTCTCAATGGGGCGCTAGAAACCTGGTCGAGTTCAATGCCAAGAAGACCCAGGCATGTGCGTTTACAGCAAAGGTATCTCCTTTCCTTCCCCTTCCCACTCTTCAGAGCACACCACTGCCACTGCAGGATCACCTCACTATCCTCGGTATGGATGTTCGCTGCAAACTGAATAACAAAAAATATATCGAGAGTATCATCAAATCAGCCTCGCGTAAACTCGGAGTCCTGAACAGAGTGAGACGTTTTTTCACGCCGGAGCAGCGGTGTCTTCTATATAAGACCCAAATTCGTTCCTGCGTGGAATACTGCTCACATCTCTGGGACGGCTCCGCAAAGTACTTATTAGATGCTCTCGACAGGTTGCAGCGACGTGCGGTCCGCATTATTGGGGATCCTGAGGTCACGAACACCCTCGAGCCTTTGCAGATGCGTAGAGATGTTGCGTCTTTGGCAGTTTTCTACCGTCTCTACCATGGTGAATGTTCTGACGAGCTCTTCCAATTAGTCCCACCCTCCCCTTTCCTTCACAGGACGACACGTGCAGGGCTAAGATGTCATCCATTTACGGTGCAGAGTATACCTGCTAGAACCAAGCGTTTCAGTGATTCATTCCTATGCCGCACCACTAAGGCCTGGAATTCCCTGCCAGTTCACGTGTTTCCTTCTTCCTACAGTCCTGGGTCCTTTAAGCGGGGCGTGAAAAGGCATCTAATGAGGCCGTCAAGCTGAGTGCCACCACTGTTAACATGGTAAATGTTTACGATGGTGACCCTCTTTCCGAGACTTTGCCTTTAGCTTAACATCAGGCGAGGTGAAGGCAAATTGACGTGTCCAGTATAAAAAAAAAAAAAAAAATTCCCATGGGTTGCGGGAGTACCAGTAGGAATTGGCCTTTGAACCTATATATAGCAGAATAAATTATGTGGTTGCATATAATTTTATTGCATATAAGATTGCAAGAGCTACCGCGGTATTAGCCTGGTCAGTGTCGTCGGTAAAAGGTTTTGATTAAAAGAGTAATGAATGAGACTGAAGACAAGATGTGGGATGTGCAAGCAGGATTCATGAAAAGAAGGGGGTGTATGGATCAGGTCTCTTCCCTGCGAAGCATAGCCGAAAAGTTCTTGGCTCAAAAACAAAAGGTCTATTGTGCTTTCGTAGATTTGGATAAGGCCTATGACAGAGTGGTAAGAAATGAATTGTGATCAACATTGTCTGTATATGGGGTGAGCAGCAGCTTGATAAGAGCATTGAAATTACTCTATGAGGGTTCTAGTGCTTGTATGAGGACGAATGGAGTGTGCACAGACTGGTTTAAGATTGAAAAAGATATTAGACAGGGGTGTGTACCTTTAACCTGTTTATAGACAATTGTCTGAAAGTTCTACAAGAAAGTGCGTATTGACTAAGAATGAATGATCTGACCATCAAATGCCTCCTATATGCTGATTATCAAGTTATTCTGGCATCATCGGACGAGGAGCTACAGGCGATAGTCAATATTATGCATGGTGCTATAAAAAGCAAGAGGATGAAAGTGGATGTAAGTAAAACCAAAGCGATAGTTTATGAACGAGAAGATAGTATGACAAATTGCACAGTCCTGTTTGAAGGAGAAAGAATAGAACAAGTGAAAGAGTTTATGTGTTTGGGTTCGCAGTTTACTAGAGATGGAAAATATAAGAGTGATATTGAACGAAGAGTTATGGCTGGAAATCAAGTGAATGGGGAAACACATAACTTTATGAATATCATAACGTTATCTAAAGAAGCACGACCGGTTGTACATAGGGGAGAGCTCGTCCCTACACTTGTGTATGGTAGTGAATGTTGCGTTTTGAAAAAGGAGTATGAAAGTAAATTTAATGCTGTAGATATGAGAAATCAGAAAAGTATAGCTGGGGTGAAGTTGTCGGATCGAGTGAGGAATAGCGTGATAAGGGAACGTTGTGGTGTGTTTGAAGATGTAGTGACTGACATAGAGAAATGGATGCTTAGATGGTTCGGAGATGTAGAGACGAGGGACAACAGAATACTGACGATACGGATTTATGAGGCGAGGGTGAATGAGCGACCCGGTCAACCTAGACATGCGCATGTCAAGCAGATCGCAGACATTTTTAACAAAGGGCATGTCAAGCGTATCCTAAACCGAGCGTGCATGAAAACAATTATGAAAGTAGAAGAATCAAAAGATTTATGCCAGGATCGTTGCAATTGGTAAACTAGTCTCTGCCTACCCCACTGTAAAAAATGCCTGACATTTTTTTGGCCTGCCTGTGTATGTATGTATATATAATTTGAAAACAAAAATGGCAGGTCAGAAGTACTCTAAACCAGCGGGCTTGCATCAAAAGGATTAAGTAATGACAGTGGAGGAAGCTCGTGAACTATGTAAGGACAGACTCAAATGGGAATATCCGAGAGGGAAATAGACGTGAGCGTATGTATGTCATTTTAAATAACTAGATAATAAATAGCGATAGCCTTGAGCCGTTTGGAATCGAGACGCTGGGATCATGGGTTCCAAGTGCACGCCTATTATTCTAAGACATATCAAAACGTTTAATAGACACTACCCGTGATCAGAAGGATGGTTTATTCCTTGCGCAAAGGTCTGGCATTGCCATTCAACGTGGCAATGTCGCCAGCCTTCTGGCCACCCTCCCGGTTGACGTCGATGGGGAGAAATTCTTTGACGCATGAACCTGCAGTTTTGCACATATCTTGTTATATATTTTTATTTATAATAACTATTACGTATATTGTGTACACTAGATGAGTAATAAAAACCACACATGTAGGTATGGCGAGCGATCCATTTACCTGGCATATTTTTTTTTTTTTTTAATTGAAAATTCAAAATTCCTTTGATACTTCCTTTTGTTCTATTGTTTTACATAAGGTGTAAACTGTAAATCATACTTTCAAAACAATGAAACTTAGGTTTTTACAATTTCGCCATTATTTACTACCTATAGGGGTCAACCTTTTGTTACATTGCCGCAAATGTGTTTATTTTAAAGAATATTATAAACGAGAGATTAGAGAAGAATAGAATGGTTGTTGAACAACCACATTTGCGGAATTTATACAAAAGGTATAATTTCCGCAAAGGTGGTTGTTATCAAGTGAAGCTCACAAAAGAGACATCAGTGCTTTTGTTATGGAACTTAGTTATGCAGGCCTAATTAAACTAGCTCCTGAACCCTTTACCTGATGCGTCCTCGAGGACATTGTGATATTTAAAAAATAAGTCACAGATATGCTAAAACGACTTTAAGAATGACGTTGATGTATATTTTTAGGTAGTTAGTATATATTAGTACGTATACCTTAGTTCTTCCAGGTATCTTCCAGGTGGAAAGATATTGTATGTATTTACAAAAAAAATATATCTAAATATGTCTCTGGATTCCATAACACAAGCTAGTTAAGAGGACTTCCTAGCAACTGTTTCTCCATAGTACCGTTCTCCCCTTTTTCCTCCCTGAATATTGCTTCTAGAACAATATTTTTGTTTTCGTAAAATCAATATCTTCTGTACGCATGTCCCTGTTATTTTATTTTTGTCGGCAGTCAATAAAATAAGAAAATATGATCGTCTAAAGATGATAAAAAGTGACTAATTCTTACCGTTGGAGGATGTTTGGAGGACTACCAGAGAAATTCGAAAAGGTTTTATACGTTATAAAAAATAACAGGAACATGGATACGTTATTTCCTAATAAAACGGTGTCAAAAATATTTAAATCGTCGTAGTTTTCGCTGAAAAAAAAAACGAACAATACGAAACCTCGATTTTACCCAAAAAAATTGTGATAAAATCGGTCTGAGCTGCGGCTATCCTTATCGCACTCTACGGGGACAGGAGTGAGACGGGGGTGACGGCAATAGTATCAGCAATAGGATTATTCGCTAGCTAGAAAGTCCTCTTAAGCTTACCATGGGTCTAGATAGCGTTGTGTAGAACGTTGTGGAATATTTATTTATTAGCAGACCCGGCGAACTTCGCACCGCCAATTTTTTTCCGCTACTACTTAATATATTTAGCATGTATTATACGTATAAACCTTCCTCTTGAATCACTCTATCTATTAAAAAAACCGTTTCAAAATCCGTTGCGTAGTTATAAAGATTTAAGCATACATAGGGACGGAGAGACAGCGACAGCGACTTAGTTATAAGCTATGTTATGATGATTGTCTGTGCCTACCTCAGTAACAAAGAGGCATGGTTATAAGCAGGTTATACGTGTGGTGACGGAGAAAGAATACAAGTATCACCGCCCCATCTCATCCACGGGGTGTCGTGAGAGGCGACTAACGGAAAAATACGCAGACGATATCACTGCGAGAGAAGGAAAACTCAAAATACAGCCCTGTACCAACCGTCTGGCCAGCGTGGAAACACAGTAAGCCAAAAGCCTCCCAATATTGGGAGAGGGCTATGTCCAGGAGTGGACTGCGGTAGGCTTATTGATTGATAATGTAGGCAGGTAATCATTCTAGCTAGATAGTTCTCACGCTCGATTCTGATCCAAAAATAAGTTTTTGTAACTCTTGTCTGTTTTTGCACTTATTTTTTTGCTGAAATACAGAACAGATATTTAAGCGGTTATTTCTGTTAGACAGGCTTTAATCAGACCAATAATTTGTCGTACGTTTGATAGCAATTGGTTGTGTAGAGATATGAGCAAAAGTTTGATATAAACGACATCAACGCGGACAGAGTTGAGGCATCACCTAATAATTCTACCGAGATATAATACAAAAGAATCAGCATATAATGACATTGAAGGGCAATGACGAACACTTCATATTAACCGCATGTCATAAATAGCATATTCTCAAAACAAAACTTGCTAGTTTTATATGTATTTATGTTAAGAGAAGTAGAAATGGTCTTATTCTATTTAAATTTTCGACTGATAGCTCTCGTCTAGACCCCAGTGTCTCATGTTTTTCCCGCTTTATATGTCCAGAACTGTCTTGTTTCTGGTGATGTAAACGAGACAGTTCTGGACCTACAGAGTGGAAAAAACATGAGATAGGTAGCTATCAGTCGAAAATTGTGTTTTTAGCAATGGAGTTTATTTTTATTTTATTTTAAACAGGATGAGATGCTGACGCCTAACTGAGAGTTCTGTGTCTACTTAAACTTTCAAATTATAGGTAGTGGTCTATCACACCAAAAACGGGACAGTTCTGCACATACAGAGTGGAAAAAACATGAGATACTGGGGTCTATACGGGAGCTATCAGTCGAAAATTGTGTTTCTAGCAATGGAGTTAAACAGGGTGAAATGCTGACACCTAACTGAGAGTTCTGTGTCTAATAAAGCATTTGAATCATAGGTAGTGGTTTGCCACACCAGAAACGAGACAGTTCTGGACAGACAGAGAGGAAAAAACATGAGATAAGTGGGTCTAACCAAGAGCTGTCTGGAGTAACATACAGGGTACTTATTATCCCGGGAATAGGTTCCTTTTTTGTTTTTTTTTTGCGTGCGGAAATCCCTTCAGATACCTCTCCCGCGGGAGCTGGAAGGGGAGGTTATGTCGGACTCGAACCGACTAAAACCGCACGCTGACTGCGGGTCGTGGTGCCAGGCCGCAGGTGAGGTTGTCTTCGACATATCCCTCGCACCCCGGCTGACCCATGGCCATCCTTACGGTCGGGCCCTCCTCGGGGGGAATAGGTGACCTTGAGGGAATAGGCCAATGATACGGGGCCCTACGGGGTCAAGGATGAAGAAAACGATTGGTACGAGATCTACAACTTTAATCCGTAGGTCCTGCTATACAATAATAAAAATACTCTAATTTAAGGTCGAGTGTCGGTTCGGGTACGCGTACACGTCACTATAAACGGTTGGCTGAGTAATGTACTCAACTTGGGGTTCCGGGCTGGCCCCGTGCGAGTGTGACGTTGTCTTCCCCTCAAGGTCACCAGGCTTCGCAGCTGCAAGTTCGATCCGCGGGGTCGTCGCCAAGGCCGTCTTCCAGACGGTACGGAGCGGGCAGGCAACCTCAGCTGGTTCGGAGGCGGGCCCTCCTCGGGAAGAGAAAGCAAATTTGCTGGTCAATCTCTTCGCGGCCAACTCCCGAGTCGATGATTGTGGTATGCAACCACGGACAATGCCCACTGGTGACCACGCAATGCCTGATATACGTATCAGGCAACGCGATGTCCGTGCAGTACTGCAATCACTCGATGTCCGGAAAGCCAGTGGTCCTGATGGTATTCCAGCGGTCGTACTTAAAAAATGTGCAGCGGAGTTATCTCCTATGCTAACGCGACTGTACCGACTGTCCTACAGTTCGGGTACAGTGCCTTCGGCTTGGAAGGAGGCGAATGTCCAGCCGATCCCCAAGAAGGGGGATCGCTCGGACCCAGCCAACTATCGACCCATAGCCGTCACCTCAGTGCTGTGCAAGGTGTTCGAGCACATAATTAACACACAGCTCATGCGCCACCTAGAGGATCACTCCTTGCTTAGTGACCGGCAATACGGTTTCAGACCGAAACGGTCAACGGGTGATCTTCTGGCGTACATGACCCACCTTTGGGGTGAGGCTATGGAGAAGCACGGTGAGTCACTGGCAATTAGTCTTGACATCGCCAAAGCTTTCGATAGGGTATGGCACAAATCGCTTCTTTCCAAGCTACCAGCCTTCGGCCTGCCTCCTAGACTGTGTAACTGGGTTGCAAGCTTCCTGCAGGGGCGCCGTATTCGCGTCCTTTGTGATGGACGAGCTTCGGAGTTCTTGCAGGTAAATGCTGGCGTGCCGCAGGGTTCCGTCTTATCTCCCACTCTCTTTCTTCTGCATATCAATGACATGCTCTGTAACGGAAACATTCACTGCTATGCAGACGACAGCACCTTACATGGGAGTTATTACGCACATCCTGCGGCCAAGCAGTCTGATATCGCGGAAAAAAGGCAGCTTCTTGTCACTGACCTGGACCGGATCCTGGACCACATTTCTCAATGGGGCGCTAGAAACCTGGTCGAGTTCAATGCCAAGAAGACCCAGGCATGTGCGTTTACAGCAAAGGTATCTCCTTTCCTTCCCCTTCCCACTCTTCAGAGCACACCACTGCCACTGCAGGATCACCTCACTATCCTCGGTATGGATGTTCGCTGCAAACTGAATAACAAAAAATATATCGAGAGTATCATCAAATCAGCCTCGCGTAAACTCGGAGTCCTGAACAGAGTGAGACGTTTTTTCACGCCGGAGCAGCGGTGTCTTCTATATAAGACCCAAATTCGTTCCTGCGTGGAATACTGCTCACATCTCTGGGACGGCTCCGCAAAGTACTTATTAGATGCTCTCGACAGGTTGCAGCGACGTGCGGTCCGCATTATTGGGGATCCTGAGGTCACGAACACCCTCGAGCCTTTGCAGATGCGTAGAGATGTTGCGTCTTTGGCAGTTTTCTACCGTCTCTACCATGGTGAATGTTCTGACGAGCTCTTCCAATTAGTCCCACCCTCCCCTTTCCTTCACAGGACGACACGTGCAGGGCTAAGATGTCATCCATTTACGGTGCAGAGTATACCTGCTAGAACCAAGCGTTTCAGTGATTCATTCCTATGCCGCACCACTAAGGCCTGGAATTCCCTGCCAGTTCACGTGTTTCCTTCTTCCTACAGTCCTGGGTCCTTTAAGCGGGGCGTGAAAAGGCATCTAATGAGGCCGTCAAGCTGAGTGCCACCACTGTTAACATGGTAAATGTTTACGATGGTGACCCTCTTTCCGAGACTTTGCCTTTAGCTTAACATCAGGCGAGGTGAAGTCAAATTGACGTGTCCAGTATAAAAAAAAAAAAAAAAAATTCCCATGGGTTGCGGGAGTACCAGTAGGAATTGGCCTTTGAACCTATATATAGCAGAATAAATTATGTGGTTGCATATAATTTTATTGCATATAAGATTGCAAGAGCTACCGCGGTATTAGCCTGGTCAGTGTCGTCGGTAAAAGGTTTTGATTAAAAGAGTAATGAATGAGACTGAAGACAAGATGTGGGATGTGCAAGCAGGATTCATGAAAAGAAGGGGGTGTATGGATCAGGTCTCTTCCCTGCGAAGCATAGCCGAAAAGTTCTTGGCTCAAAAACAAAAGGTCTATTGTGCTTTCGTAGATTTGGATAAGGCCTATGACAGAGTGGTAAGAAATGAATTGTGATCAACATTGTCTGTATATGGGGTGAGCAGCAGCTTGATAAGAGCATTGAAATTACTCTATGAGGGTTCTAGTGCTTGTATGAGGACGAATGGAGTGTGCACAGACTGGTTTAAGATTGAAAAAGATATTAGACAGGGGTGTGTACCTTTAACCTGTTTATAGACAATTGTCTGAAAGTTCTACAAGAAAGTGCGTATTGACTAAGAATGAATGATCTGACCATCAAATGCCTCCTATATGCTGATTATCAAGTTATTCTGGCATCATCGGACGAGGAGCTACAGGCGATAGTCAATATTATGCATGGTGCTATAAAAAGCAAGAGGATGAAAGTGGATGTAAGTAAAACCAAAGCGATAGTTTATGAACGAGAAGATAGTATGACAAATTGCACAGTCCTGTTTGAAGGAGAAAGAATAGAACAAGTGAAAGAGTTTATGTGTTTGGGTTCGCAGTTTACTAGAGATGGAAAATATAAGAGTGATATTGAACGAAGAGTTATGGCTGGAAATCAAGTGAATGGGGAAACACATAACTTTATGAATATCATAACGTTATCTAAAGAAGCACGACCGGTTGTACATAGGGGAGAGCTCGTCCCTACACTTGTGTATGGTAGTGAATGTTGCGTTTTGAAAAAGGAGTATGAAAGTAAATTTAATGCTGTAGATATGAGAAATCAGAAAAGTATAGCTGGGGTGAAGTTGTCGGATCGAGTGAGGAATAGCGTGATAAGGGAACGTTGTGGTGTGTTTGAAGATGTAGTGACTGACATAGAGAAATGGATGCTTAGATGGTTCGGAGATGTAGAGACGAGGGACAACAGAATACTGACGATACGGATTTATGAGGCGAGGGTGAATGAGCGACCCGGTCAACCTAGACATGCGCATGTCAAGCAGATCGCAGACATTTTTAACAAAGGGCATGTCAAGCGTATCCTAAACCGAGCGTGCATGAAAACAATTATGAAAGTAGAAGAATCAAAAGATTTATGCCAGGATCGTTGCAATTGGTAAACTAGTCTCTGCCTACCCCACTGTAAAAAATGCCTGACATTTTTTTGGCCTGCCTGTGTATGTATGTATATATAATTTGAAAACAAAAATGGCAGGTCAGAAGTACTCTAAACCAGCGGGCTTGCATCAAAAGGATTAAGTAATGACAGTGGAGGAAGCTCGTGAACTATGTAAGGACAGACTCAAATGGGAATATCCGAGAGGGAAATAGACGTGAGCGTATGTATGTCATTTTAAATAACTAGATAATAAATAGCGATAGCCTTGAGCCGTTTGGAATCGAGACGCTGGGATCATGGGTTCCAAGTGCACGCCTATTATTCTAAGACATATCAAAACGTTTAATAGACACTACCCGTGATCAGAAGGATGGTTTATTCCTTGCGCAAAGGTCTGGCATTGCCATTCAACGTGGCAATGTCGCCAGCCTTCTGGCCACCCTCCCGGTTGACGTCGATGGGGAGAAATTCTTTGACGCATGAACCTGCAGTTTTGCACATATCTTGTTATATATTTTTATTTATAATAACTATTACGTATATTGTGTACACTAGATGAGTAATAAAAACCACACATGTAGGTATGGCGAGCGATCCATTTACCTGGCATATTTTTTTTTTTTTTTAATTGAAAATTCAAAATTCCTTTGATACTTCCTTTTGTTCTATTGTTTTACATAAGGTGTAAACTGTAAATCATACTTTCAAAACAATGAAACTTAGGTTTTTACAATTTCGCCATTATTTACTACCTATAGGGGTCAACCTTTTGTTACATTGCCGCAAATGTGTTTTTTAAAGAATATTAGGACCGAGAGATTAGAGAATAATACAATGGTTATTGAACAACCACATTTGCGGAATTTTACCTTTTGCAAATGAATGCAATTGTGGATGTTATCAAGTGAAGCTCACAAAAGATAATGGAATGTCTAGTGCTTTTGTTATTGAACTGAGTTATGCGGGCCTAATTAAACTAGCTGCTGAACCCTTTACCTGACGTGTCCTCGAATATTGAGTGATATTTCTCGAAATTCGTAAATATGTCAATAGAAGCTCGATAAGAAATTCTAGATGGTTTACTCTTGTGGTACAAATGAATTGCAAACATAAGCTTGGAACACTGCTGATTTTTGTAAAAGAATAAAATTTTCTTCAAATTACGTATCTTTTTGAAGCCATGAGAATATTCTAATTGATAATACCAGCGTTTCCTATTGAGATCTTTTCCTTAAATTCTATTTTCACCATGGGACAATAAATATCGTCGTTGCGCCTGGAAAAACCGATAAACTTTTTTTTTCCGTGTCCCAAACCGCTTTTTGTTTTACTGACACAAAGCAGTTTGGACGCGGTTTTTTTTTGAAAGACACATAGCGGAAAATGCTATTTTTTAATCTTTCAAGATATCACTAAGCGGGTTTCACAGGTATGACGGGCAAATTTAGCCTTAAAAGTGTATAAAGTCATTTAAAAAAAAATGTTTAGTGGCGTTGATTGTGGGCAGCTGTCAAAACAGTTGGGCGACCGCTGCGGGGTCGGTCAGCTAAATTCTCCATTCCGTGGTACCTCTGCAACGTAGCCACGATACAGGATTGGGATATAGCAAGTCTGCGTGCTAGTACTCTCGTGGTGTATCCTTCTCCTTTCCTCAAAGTTACTATTTTAGCTCGTAAAACCTCTGATAATCCTCTTGGCATTTTTTCAATCACTACTTTCCGCGAAAAATATCTTGAATCGGTTATAATTCACTAAATCAGATTTCTGAATGAGGAAAGCCAGGACTGAAAGCCTTTTTGTAAGAAAAAACAATTGAACGGTGTCATTGTTTTGTGTTCTAATTCTTTATTTTTAAATAAAGAATCTAAAAAGAAGAAAAAATCATAATATAATCTACAGTAACAAAAAAGATTTCAGTTTTTCAAAGTGATCGCAAACTTTTTTTGATGTGTGTATGTATGACCACCTTTGATTTTTGAAAATTAGTTCACCAAAAATGGATTGTTAATATAGGTACTTTCTGGCCACATTTGCCCAATCACAGAAGTTGATTAAAATTAAAACATTTATATTGATAGCGAAAGCAAATAAATGACAGTTCTTTTTTACACGGCCGTCCATCACTATAATACCTAAAATTAACTTGACCTCATAACTTTTGACTATTAAATCCTGATTTCGTGTAATCGATTTTCTGCAAATCGATACTCTTTATCTACGCAATGGCGTACATTGGGAGAGACCTTTGTCCAGCAGTGGACTGCAATAGGATAATTGATCGATTGATTAAATCAAAAAGGACATGAATTAATACGAAACCAAGAGACAAAAGTCAAAAGTGATGAGGTCAATTTCATTTTTGGTACTTTTTTTTTATCGTGCGAAAAATCCCCATGGGTACCACCCCCACGGAGCCGGTGGAGGTGGTTATGTCGGACTCAAACCGACTAAAACGCACGCCATCTTGGGTCCTTGGTTGCCGGAGGTGAGATTGCCGAAAGCATATCTCTCGCACCCCGGCAGACCCAGGACCATCTCTTTCGAAATGGCCCCTTCGGGTTGTGGGGACCTTAGTGTCCCCATCTATTGGTACTTTAGTGATGAACGGCCGTGTAAAAAAGAACTGCCATTTATATGTTTTCGCTATCAAATTAAATGTTTTGATTTTTATCATCTCGATTAAGCAAATATGCTCAGAAAGTAGGACAACCTCCGCGTGGTGCACCCCGGTAACGTGGGCGACGACGTGGGCTTCGCGCGAGGCGTACGTCGTCGCCCATGGCAAATAGTCCACCAAGGAGGGGGGGCCTGATGGCCGGTTTCGAGTTCTCTGCATGCGCTCTGCTTGCAGAGCGTACTTAGCGGAGAACTCTCAGGGCGACGAGTACTTTGCCACTGAGCGATCAGTGGTGAAGTACACGGTCCCATAGGGACCATCGATCGGCCGAGCCGTACCCCCGTCTGGCAACAGACGGGCATGGTGGCTCTTAGGAGTTGCGAGGAAGAAAACCTCTATAAAAAATCACCCTGAACCCCACGCTCTGACGCCCGGCAATGGGATGCATCGCTGGGGGGACCTCAGTGCCAAGGGCGTCACCTACTCCCACCTTCCCACCCTTCCCATCCTCACATACACTCCTAACCTCCCTACTTCCACCTCAACGTCGACGGACATTAATCGAAAAAATAAATGGCTATGGAAACAATTAAGGATAAATCTACCCATGAGGGTACCCGGACGCCGTCCGGGGAATCCCTTGCTGTGACTGGTGGTCGAATGGACACCCATTCGGCGACCAGCCATGGCGACCCCCGCCCGGGTTCACCCCGGGTGGTATATGGGAGGGGTCACCACAGTCCCATAGGCCCAAGGGTGTGCCTCAAAACCACCTAGAAAAGTGACGCGGAAGACGTGTCGACCCGTGCTGACTCGGAAATGGAGTCGGCTGTCGGCGTGGGTGGCGGGCCCGAGGATACCCTCGGTCTCGGTATCCATGCCGACGTAGGTAGGAAGAGACCCAGGTCGAGCGGACCCCGTCGGCCTGGGTCTGAATCACCGAATAGTGAGGAAGACCTTCCCAGGAAGAGGTTGATTGTGGCTACCACCGCGTGTAGAGGTCGGAAAGCCGACCTCTGCAGAGCGAAAGGGGGGGTAGCAGAACCGCCGGTGATTGTGTCCCCGCTGCCAAGCGGGAAGGTCACGGAGGTGCCGGCGGCGCAAAACATCTTGGCGGCTCTTTCCCGCATTTCTGGCGCCGTAAAAGGCCAGAAAAATATTGCGGGAAAGAAGAGAGTCGTGGCGGAAGCCATCACGGGCGCCGCCAAAGCGCTGGAGGAGCTTCTAGAAAGGAGCGTCTCCAACGAAGAGGAGAAACTCCGGGCTCGGGTTGCGAGCCTGGAGACAGAGCTTGCCGACTCCCGCAAGCAACAACAGCTGATGCGGGAGGAGATCAGCCAGCTGAAGCAGCTGGTCCAGGGGGCCGGGGAGGCTCGGGGTGTGAAAACCCCCGTTCCTCGTGCTCCACCCAAGGTGACACCAACGGTGGTCCAGATGCTGGAGGCCATCGAGCGACGCCTTGGGGTCCTCGAGGACCGGGCATACCGCCCGCCGCTGGCGGCACCCGTGACTGCTGCACCCATTGGGGCTCCTTCCAAGCCGAAGGCCTTCACACCCCCCTCCGCCCCCAAGAAGACGGCACCTGGGGGAAGTGGCAACCCCGCCTCCCCAAGCACACCCAGTGCTCCCGCTGCATCCCAGAATCCCTCCAGAAGGAGGGTCTGGGAGGTGGTGGGAGCGAAGAAGAAGGCGGCTAAGGCCACCAAAAAGGCGGCGAAGGCCGCCAAGAAGGCGGCAAAAGCCGCGAAGGCCGCCGCGGTGAAGGCGCCAATGAGGCTCCGCGCTCCCCGTTCCTCTGCCGTCGTCATTACGGTGACTACAGAGGGCAGGGCGAGAGGCTTGGGGTACGCTGAGGTCCTGAGGCAGGCGAGAGCCTCGGTGGACCTTAAAGCCCTCGATATAGAGGGAGGTCTCCGGTCCAAGGTGACGCGCACCGGAGCACGCCTCCTCCAGGTCTATGGCGCCACCAGCGGCCCCAAAGCAGATGCCCTAGCGGCTAAGCTAAGGGAGTCGCTGGACACGGGTGACATCCGCGTCACCAGACCCAACAAGTGCGCGGGTCTGCGCATTTCGGGTCTAGATGACGCGACTACGACGGAGGAAATAATCTCCGCCGTCGTGGAGGCGAGCGGCTGCCCTCGTGACCAGGTGAGGTCAGGCGAAATCCGCTTTGGCCCGTTCGGTCACGGATCGGCAGTCGTGAGCTGCCCCGTCGCGGCGGCCCAAAAAGTGGCGGACGGACGGAGCCTCCTTATCGGGGGCTTCCGGAGGGCACAGGTGCATCTCCTGCAGCCACGCGAAGCCAGGTGCTTTAGGTGCCTGGTCGTGGGGCATGTGGGAGTACAGTGTACGGCGGAAGTCAACGTGGGAGACCGGTGCTTCCGCTGTAGTCAGCCCGGTCACGTGGCCCTTGCCTGTGACGCTCCGCCACGCTGTTTTAAATGCGTGGCGGAGGGCAAGGAGGCCGACCACTGGGTGGGCAGTAAGGCCTGCACTGCCTCAAGACCAAAGCCCCGTCCGTCCGCACGGGGAGGTGAGGGTGCACTCTCGCGGCAGGGTGCGGAAATGGACGTCCATTAATGGATACCCATGTCCGCATTCTGCAGGTGAATCTGAACCACTGCGCTGGTGCTCAGGACCTTCTGTACCAGAGCATCAGGCAGTGGTCCATTAACGTGGTGGTTGTCGCCGAGCCGTACTGGGTTCACCCCGGAAGCCCAGTTGATCTGAACGGACTGGCGACTGTCTTTGGGGGGACCGCCGCGGATGACTCGCGTCTAGCGCTTATCGCTAGAGGCCCGGGCTGCGTCGCGGCGGAATATGAGGGTATGGCTGTCGTGGCCGTTTACATCTCGCCGAGCCTCGACCAGCATCAGTTTGAGCTATGGCTCCCTGAGCTGGACGTAGTTCTCGCTGCATGCCGGCCTCGCCCTGTCCTGATCCTGGGAGATTTCAATGCCTGGTCGCAGGCTTGGGGCTCCCGGGAAACCAGAGACAGGGGGAGGATACTTCAGGACTGGGTCACTACACGTGGCCTAGTCATCCTGAACCGGGGGAATGTCGCAACCTGGACGCGGCGGGGGCTCAGCTCGGTCATAGACGTTTCGTTTGCGACCCCTGAGCTCGCCTGCCGTGTCCAGGAATGGCGTGTGGTGGAGGAAGAGGAGACGTCGTCAGATCACCGATATATTCGGTTCAACGTCTCCCCTCCACCTAACCTGCCACCAGCTATTGCGAATCCCCCGGAACCGCGTTGGGCACTCCATCGCCTGGATCCGGAGGCTCTCCTGGAGGCGGCCATCGTGCAGACCTGGATCCCGGTAGCGGACAGGCCAGCCGATATTGATGCCGAGGTGGAGTGGTTCGGGAGAGCCATGACGCATATCTGTGATGCGGCGATGCCCAGGGCTAGTGCCAGACCGGCGAGGAGGCAGGTGTACTGGTGGACGCCGGAAATCGCGCAGTTGCGCGCGGAGTGCGTCACTGCGCGCCGCCGGTACACCAGGTTCCGCCGGAGGCGTCGCCGCCCAGACGATGCGGTAGCCCGAGAGACGGAGCTCTATGATGGGTACAGGGAGGCCAAGAGAGCCCTCCAGACGGCCATCAAGCGGTCCAAAAAGTTGGGCCGCGAGGAGCTGATAGAGACTCTGGAGCGCAACCCGTGGGGGCGCCCGTACCTTATGGTAAGGGGCAAATTACGCGCTAAGGCGCCCCCACTGACCCAGAGTCTCCAGCCGGAGCAGCTGGAGGTGGTCCTGGACTCCTTGTTTCCATCAAGAGCGGAGGAACACATTCCTCCGCGCATGGCTCCGTCTCAGGCGCCCAGCGCGGAAGGCAGTGAGAACAACGTGCCCGTAGTCACGGAGGGTGAGCTAGGGGCGGCTGTACTGCGGCTTAAATCCCGCAGAAACACCGCCCCTGGACCCGACGGCATTCCAGGCCGAGCGTGGGTCCTGGCTCTTGAGGAGCTTGGGCCTCGACTTATAGGGCTCTTTAGCGCATGCCTCGAAAAAGGCCAGTTTCCCAAGGTCTGGAAGACAGGAAAACTGGTCTTGATCCGAAAGGCGGGGCGGCCGGCAAATTCTCCATCAGGGTACCGGCCGATCGTGTTGCTTGACGAGGTGTGCAAGCTCTTTGAGCGCATTATTGCACAACGCCTCGTCAGGCATCTCACACGCGTGGGGCCTGATCTGGCGGATAGCCAGTTTGGCTTCCGCCAGGGGCGCTCCACGGTGGATGCGATCATGCGCATTAGAGGCCTGACGGAGGAAGCAGTCTCACAGGGTGAGGTGATAGTGGCGGTGTCTCTTGACATCGCCAACGCCTTCAACACCTTGCCCTGGAGCTGCGTTAGGGAGGCGCTTATCTACCATGGAGTGCCTCCCTACCTCCGTCGAATTGTCGGGGCCTATCTCTCCGAGAGGGCCATTACTTACCCGAGTTGGCTAGGGCCGGGTCGGCGGGATGTGTCGTGCGGTGTTCCACAGGGATCGGTATTAGGGCCACTCCTGTGGAACATCGGTTACGATTGGGTGCTGCGTGGTCCGTTGCTCAGGGGGGTGGACGTAACATGTTACGCCGACGACACCCTCGTTACGGCGCGGGGAGCAACGCACCGAGACGCAGCACTAAAGGCCACGGCAGGGGTTGCTCAAGTCGTGGGTCGGATACGGCGGCTGGGTCTCGAGGTCGCCCTTCACAAGTCCGAGGCTCTATGCTTCCACGGACCTCGGATGGGGCCACCTGCGGGATCCAGCCTACAGGTAGGGGGCGTCAGCATCGGCATCGAGTCCTCGATGAAGTATCTGGGGCTCGTACTCGATGGCCGGTGGAACTTCGGACATCACTTCCGAAGTTTGGTCCCAAAACTGAGGGGGGTGTCAGCTGCACTCGCACGGCTGATGCCCAACATCAGGGGACCCAACGCTCCCTGCAGGAGACTGTACCTGGGGATCGTGCGAAGTATGGCCCTATACGGGGCCCCCGTATGGGCGGAGACCCTGACGGCCAGTAATGTGGCTAGATTGCTGAGCCCACAGAGGGCGATGGCCGTCAGGATGATAAGGGGATACCGCACGATCTCAGGTGAGGCGGCATGTCTCCTAGCCGGGACCCCTCCATGGGACTTGGAAGCGAGAGCCCTTGCGTCTCTGTTTAAATGGCGCAAGGAGGCGCTGGAGCGGGGCCAATGGCCTGCGTCTCGAGAAATTGAGGCCCAGCGGTCCCAGCTTCACCAGGAAACCGTGGAGACATGGAAGGTGCGACTTGAGCAACCAAAGGGGGGATTCGCCACAATCGCGGCCGTCAGACCGGTCATGGACGAGTGGCTGGAGAGGAGACATGGTGCTCTCTCCTACCGGTTGTCACAGATGCTTACCGGTCACGGTAGCTTCGGTAGGTACCTGTGGCGAAGACACCGGGAAACCACGGCCGGTTGTCAGCACTGCGGGGACCGCAGCGATGACACAGCGCTCCACACGCTGGTGGAGTGCACGGCGTGGGCGCAACAGCGCCAGGTCCTCGTAGTGGGCTTGGGCGTGGACACTCTCTCGCTCGAGACCATGGTGGGAGCCATGGTCTCCAGCGGGAGTAAGTGGGACAGCGCCGCCTCTTTCTGCGAGCAGGTCATGCTCGTGAAGGAGGCGGCGGGGCGGGAGCGGGAGAGAACTCTCCCACCCGAGTTCCGCAGTCGGCGGCTTGGGCGCCGCCGGCGTGTCTTCGCCGAAGACCATCGGCCTCCATGACCGGGAGCCTGAGGACGATGAGTTGGCTGCTCATCGTCCTTACAGAAGCAGGCCCATGACGGCAGCGTGACGTGACGGACTCACGCACGCCTCCCCCCTCCTATGAAGCGGGATGATACCCGAAAACCCCCCATAGACGCGGGATAGCACCCGAACCACCCCCTAGACGAGGCCGCATTAAAGCCGTGGGTCTGTTGGGAGCCCTGGGACATCCTTCCGAGGGCTTACCCGGGGCTCCCAACTATAGGCTGCTGGGCGATACCGTGGGGGTTTTAGTCGGTAGGAGTCCGGCATAACATCCATGAAGGATTTCCCCCACGGTCAAAAAAAAAAAAAAAAAAAAAAGTACCCATATTAAAAATCCTGTCTAGTTTTGCCTTATTTTTGGTGAACTGACATTTAAAAATCAAGAGCGAAATTTTGCTCATCTTATTTGAGGCTGGCGGTGGTCTCCCCGAGACCATTACTGCTGAAAAGCAACCAAGACGTAGGTTTCAATTTAAGTACACCAAATAAATCACGATAGAATCCAATAAAATAGTTTTATCTCAAATTACTATAAGTAGTTCAGTTTTGCTCAGTAGCTCAGCAGTAGTACTTCATTTAGCAAAGCTTGGGTTTTTTTATGGAATAGGGAGGCAATTTTTTTTCCCACATATTTTTTTCCCTTTAATGAATTGTAATGATAATAGATTTTAAAGGAAAAGATCTCCTTAATAAATGCTGGTATAATCAACTGGGACATTCTTATGAACTCAAAAAGATACGTTTATAGTTTTTAATTTTCACACCCAAGATAAACCCATAAGGTTTTAATGGGTGCTTTTATATTCATCTTTATATCGTTTTGTTATGTAAAAAAACGTAATTTGAAGAAAGATTTTACCTTTTACAAAAATCCGCTCGGCAGTGTTCCAAGCATATGTTTGCAATTTATTTGGACAACCACAAGAGTACCTATACCATCTAGAATTTCTTATCTAGCTTCTAATAATAATTACGAAGTTCGAGAAATATCACTCAATATTCGAGGACACGTCAGGTAAAGGGTTCAACAGCTAGTTTGATTAGGCCCGCATAACTCAATTCCATAACAAAAGCACTAATATCTCTTTATGGAAATCATACCTTTTGTATAATTTCCGCAAATGTGGTTGTTCAAAGGCCATACTATTATTCTCTAATCTCTCGGTTCTAATATTCTTTAAAATAAACAAATTTGCAGCAATGAAACAAAAGGTTGACTCGGAGCTGAATGTACCCCTATAAGTAGTAAATAATGACGAATTTCTAAGAATGTCAGTTTTATTGTTGTAAATGTATCGATTTGCAAATTCCACCTTATCTACGACAACAGAACAAAATAAAGTAATAAAGGAATTACACCAGGTGAAGGGCTCGCTCGCCATACCTCCATGTGTGGTTTTATTACTTAGGTACCTAGTTATTTAAGAAATTATCACAAATGTTATAAAATTTTGTTATTATATGCATATAATTTACATAATTCTAAAAACTTTAAAATCCAACACATCATTTTATTTTGCGTTAAATTGGTTCACAGGGTGATTTTACTAATTTTTCTGCTACCCATGGAGCCTATTGCCGGGATAGCGTCTAATTTAATTGTATGTACAGTAAGCTTCAGAAAAAAGGAACCCCCCTTGAGGATAAAACCATTATCAAGGGGGGTTCCTTTTCTCTGAAGCTTACTGTACATACAATAGGTATATCTTCTCTTCTATCTATATATAAATATATATATATATATATATATATATATATATATATAAATGAATTGCTGTTCGTTAGTCTCACTAAAACTCGAGAACGGCGGCACGGAATTTATCTTATCTTGGTCTTGAAATGTTCGTGGAGGTCTAGGTAAGGTTTAAAAGGTGAGAAAATCAAATAATTGCTCAGAAAACTCTAAAAACAGCGCTTTTCTTTTTCCCATATAAAAGTTTTCTAAATATAATGTAGAGTGAATTTGAAATTTATTGCTATTCAATAAAGTTCATACATTTTGATGTGTTTTTTTTTAATTGATAGAATGAATCAAAAGTAAGGTAAGGTTTATATGTATAATACATGCTTAATATAGTAGAAGTTGCAGCGGATCTGACGCTACGGAAGTGGATAAAAATTGGCGGTACGAAGTACGCCGGGTCAGCTAGTACAAATATGTTAATGCCTTTATCCCTGGAGATTAATTTAATTAATATGACTTAAAGTTTAGTTTGACATTATTGGCTATTATAAGAGTAACCCCAGGAGGGAGGCCTGCGCCAGAGCTTATTCTGCCAATCAGCAGAGCCTCGTTTCTGATGTTTTGTGCCAGATTGTGATTTAAACTTAAATTCCATGTTGTTAAGGTCTAAAATTAAATGTCATTATGTAGATTTGATGAAAAGGTGTAACGAACTGCCAATTTAATTCATTTTTGAATTTGAAATGAAACTAACGAATTTAATTTCGAACTTAAACTGAAGATCCAGGGGTTTACAGGGTCAAGGGAATGGCAGAAAATAGCAGAGTTGAGGTTCAGGTGTTACTTAAATCTACTCTTTGTATGAGATCATACAAGCTCGCCAATCAACAGGAAACTGATTTAATTAATTGAATCTTTATAGGAAGAGATCCAAAAACCCTTAATTTGGTCCTGTAATTATTTAAAATCTATGATCAAAAATCGGTCAAATCTACATTTTTTACTTCAGTTGCTCGTGAACACTTTCAAGGCAATTCGTAAAACTACAACCCTTAGTATATACCTTATCTATATGTACCTAATTACGTCTGTAATTCCATTACAGACATCACTCGCGCCACGCCCACTACCTGCTACTACCTGTCGACTCTCGCACAGCCCCCACCTCTCCGCGTCCTCTTCACCCGTCGCACCGTACGAAGGACTGTGAAATTCGAGCTCGAGCTCTCACCTGAAGTACTCGCTCTTCGTGCGCTTTCCCAATTTGTATACTTACTTATCAGTTAGTGCAATACTGTGGTTAAAGTGCAATATTCTAAGTGTTATTCTTTGTGAATACTAAGTGCTATACTTTAAAAATTGTAAGTGTTAGTGATAACTCTCAATATTAACAACTTTTAAGTGTATTTGTGTGTTTTACTCCGAAAAAAAAATCTGTGAGTATTTTAACTCTATACATTTGACTAATCAATTCATTTTGACTAATCGTATTCCGAGGCAGATCGATTATTAAATTAATTCAAATTTATTCATTTCATTTTACATATGACTCTGAATCGGATGAACTCCACTGTTTATGTTAAAGCTTACCTTTTCAAGAACTGACTGTATAATTTATATATTGTATAGTATAGTCCCGCGGGTCTAAAATAGCAAAATGAAAGTCCAAATACACTATTTTCAGATAAGTTTGGGCTCAGAGGATCTTAGTATAGTTCTGTGCATCTTCACTCGTGAGTTTACATCAGTTTAACAGTCATTAAACTCATCTTTGTATGAATTTAGACTAGTTCGCCGGTCTTTATAAACTCTTAATCGACCTACGGATACAGAAAAGTGATTTAATCAATTGAATCTTTTTAAAACACGATTAAGGCCACGATACTGAAGTTGATAAACCATTTATTTTGTCATGAAATTACTTATATGAGCTATGACGAAAAATCGGGCGAAGGCTGTATAATCAACAGTACAATCCTTACTATAATTACTACTACGTAATTAAGTCCGTAATTCCATTGTAGACATTATTTGCGCCACGCCCACTACCCGCTATTACCTGTCAACTCTTGCGCAGCTCCTCGCCTCGCCTCGCGTAAAATTTTTAGAATGTACTTTAAACATGCCAAATAACTCGATTAATTAGTGCTCGTTAAAAAAAATCTGTAAGGTTTCCTTAAACCCAATTTGTAGACATGATGATATAAAATTATAATTTAGACATAAATTTCGTGAGAATTTACTGTATACACATGACTAATCGTATCACTCTTATTAATCAGATTCAGAGTCGGACCATACTTAATTTCACTATTAGCCTAATGTATTTATTTTTATATATCTTGGACCTAAAATGTGCTCTATACGTGCAGTATGTACACGGTTCTTGTATAATATATGTTTTGAAGATAGCATAGGGTGCTACTGCGGTGGACGAGCTCAAATTCACCAAGTATAGATTACTTATTACAAAATAATCCGCGTGCGCCAGGTCCTTTTATATCTCGCGAATTAGGTCCTCTTGGACCGAGCAACAAGGACCATGCACATTGAAGACTATTGTTAGTAGTAACTTGGAAAATTAAAATAAGTCTAACTTTATATTAAGACAGGATACGCATCCTAAGACTAACCTGGCTATTATTGCTTAACCTTACAATTTAGCGGTTTATCATTCAATTATATTGTACCTATATTAGAAGTGTGTATAGACTATAGTTGCAAAACTTCTGAAAAATTTCGAATAATTCCCGAATACTTCTGGGAAAGTTTCTTTAACTCAGAATTATTCAAAATGAATTTAATTCTAATATTCTTTAAAAAAATTAAGATTTTTTTTTGCTGAAATATCGTATTTTGCATCGATCGTCGATCGCCACCGCCGCTGCCACGCAAATGCGTGCAGGCGATGGCTTTGCGGGGTGTGGTAACAGGGGAGATGCTCCCTGGAGAAGTTTTCCCTCGCCCCGCGAGAAAGATTCGTACCCCCGCATTCGAATGTTTCCGCTGAATGTTTCCGCCGAATATTCCGCCAGAATAATTCAATGGAAATAAACGTGTTTGTTTGTGGTGTGGTGGGTGAGTTAATTATTGTTCAGTGGAACATAGGTAGGTAGGTAAAATATAAATGTTTATTTTATAATAAATGGGATTGATTAAGTATATTCTGATAGGATTTTTATAGATTAACAGGATTTTTATTCTTCTGTTTTTAGGTAGGTACCTACTTATTTCGAAATCGAATGCTATCTTTATATTAGTTTCAGTTGTGGAATAAAAAACCAGGTTTTATTGGATTTGTTTTTTGAAAAAGGGTTACCTATTTTTAGGTTAGTTTGTATGTAACTAGTATGTATTCGCTAATCGCATAGGTAGGTAATTAATACTTAACGCGTATAATATAGCCCAGTCAATAAAAACAAGTAAAGGCAAACCTTGCAAGCGAACATGTTTTGATGCGGTTTTCAGAAAAGTATTTATTACACTCAGGAGCAGATTTGGTATTATTAATCGACTTTAAAAAGGAGGTTATAGGTTTGAACCCTATGTATGTACCACATGTATGTATTTTTTAACATAACATAACATAAACTCACGCCTGTATTCCCCGAAGGGGTAGGCAGAGGTGCTAGCACCCACATTTCGCCAGTTTATGTTTAAGTCCCAATGTAAAAGGTGGCGAGCCTATTGCCATTAACCGGGCACTTATAAACCTGCGATAAATACACACATAACTTCGAAAAGCATCGAAAAGTCATTGGTGTGTGCCATGGTAAACCTGGGATCGAACCCGAGACCTCGTCTCAGCAGTCCATTACCCATACCACTAGGCTACCGCGGTTATTTTTTACAGTTGAAATATTCCCAAAGTTTCGGAATATTTCGGAATACTTCCGAAGTATTCGAAGGGAATGATTCGGAATTTTTCCCGCTAGCATCTATAGTATAGACTATAACTTACTGTAGAGTTCTTTCGAGTCGTTTAGAATCACGCGGAATACCTAACTCTTATGTGATAGCAAGCGTGACTATAATATAGGAATTAAAAGAGTTATAGGATGTTGATCTTTATATTGTCCCGTACTAAATAAAGGGAACCATCTAAAGATCCCAAGTGAATCTATAACTATCATAGTTAGATTATATGTAAGTTTAAAATCAAGGCAATGACATGAATGAAGTTCTTATTTTTACAGATAAAAAGCATACTCAAGAACCAGTGAACGAAGTTCAGTATAAGAAATCATGAGCATTCTCTCCAGCCCATATAACATGCATACGATACAGTTCAGTGGTAGTGATGATTTAGTAGAAGGGGTTGATTATGAAGCTGTATATGTGTATCAAGTGGACCCGAATTTTGTTGATCTTCCAGAAGACGATGCAGCAAATTATGCAATTAGTGATGAAACGTCATCCGGTAGTGAATCTTGCCAAGAGGGACTAGACCGAAATTTAGACGATTTGCACCAAAACCTGTTTGCCGATGAACAAGCGGTCATCGATTAACTTACCCATTCCCCAATCCGGCTTTGAAATTCTACCTAATGCTCATTGTAGAAGTGTAGAAGAAATAAAGCGGTATTTGATGGAAGATACTTGTCCGGCATATCTTCCAATGTTGGGAGATCATGGCAACCCTTCATCATTGTGCAACTTGCCCATTCCCCAATCCGGCTTTGAAATTCTACCTAATGCTCATTGCAGAAATGTAGAAGAAATAAAGCAGTATTTAATGGAAGATACTTGTCCGGCATATTTTCCAATATTAGGAGACCATGGCAACTCTTCACCATTGGCTATGCAGAGCATTGAAGACCTAGAGGAAATCCTGTTTGGTTTGTCAGATACCAATGCAACACCTGGAGCAAATGAAGACAAACAGAGCTTTATAACTGATTTACCGATAGTCAATGATGCACCCGGGGCACATCAAGATACATACGGCTTTCTGTCTTCTTTACCTACGAGAAATCAAACATCGATGGCAAATGAAGTAACAAGCAACTTTTTGACAACAGACCTAGATGATTTCAGTCCTCACGATATGGACATTGAATCGACAATTAAGAGCGATTCATTAATTATACAGTCTCCTACAGTAACTGCTGCAGCCGCTATACCAAAGGACGGGGATTTGTACATCGAGCACACGGCAATAAAAAAAAATACGAAGGGTGTAGAAATTAAGTTGGATAATTCCTTAAAGATGTCTCCCATATCAAAACCAATTGCTTTAATGAACAGCGAGGTACCTGACTCCAGGCGTAGGGCCTGTAGAAACAAAAAGGTGGAGTATTATGATAGCAGCGATGAGGAACTTGAAGATAAAAAAAATAAAAACAAAAAGGTAAAGCGGTGTGACAATGAAGATTTTACCTATCACAAAAAAGTGTCACCTCCTCATAGTAAGTCAGGACATAGTAAGCATAAAGATGGAAAAAACTGTTCTATGGTGATTAAAAACGCTTACAAAGCAAATCAAAATTCAAATAGTAGCATTAAGTTAACTATAATAAATAAATCTAAAGTAAATATAAAACATAATGGAAAAGACTCGCAGAAAATTAAAAATAAAGAAAAAAGTAAAAAAAGTGTTAGTATGAAAGCAAATAATTTGAAAGAAAAAGACTTCTCTCGTCTTAAAGATATAAAAACACCCAAAGCCATTGAAAAGAGGCCCATTGACTACAAACTTCATAAGTGTGTAGAAACAGAAGTGTCTAAGTGTCCCACTGAAGTAACTCCACCTGACAACATCAAGCAACAGATTCTCAGGAAAATTTTCATCCGGAAGATAAAGAAAAAAGAAGAAATAATGAAGAAAGATGAGGCTATAACAGTAGAGAAATTACAGCTTCAGCCACAAAAGAGTGACTCTGAGATGATTAAAATAGTAAGAATGAACGAAAAGCCTCAATTGCCAGCTGACTATAAACAAATTACTTTAGTCAGTGACGGAGTGAAAGTTAAAGGAGAAAAAAATCATATAAGTAAACAAATAGTTATGGATAGCGTTAAAAGAAGCAAAATAACTCCTATGGATAAGAAGAGTCATACTAATGTAAAAATAAATGAAAAAAGAAATAAAAATATTAGACCAATGTTAAAAAGCGTGGAAAATAGAGTTGAAAGTAAAATATCGTGTAATTCTTTGCATGCGAGCATGCAAGATACAGTTATGCAGAAAGCTCCTGCAAAACACGGTGACAGACATTCAAAGCTGGGTTCGCCTTTAGCAAAATGTGACTTCTTAACCACGACAGCAACAGTTAGGGATTATGACCCTAAGACTGTACACGGAGAAGATAAAATTGTTCTTCATTTGGATAAAACTAGATATAAATCAACATGTTCTTCTGCTGCCGCCCAAACTAACTCAAAACCTGATTTTGATATGCTGGCAAGTAGTCAAACTAAGAAGGTAATACTAACAAGCAAAAGGCGCAACGAAGCAACTGAAATGTCTCTGTCTAGCGATGGAAGTTCAGCTCGGACGAGAGAGTTTACGCCACTAAAGCAAAGGAAATCAAAGGAACGTGGGGGAAAACCTAAAGAGGTGCGAACTGTAAGAGTCGAAAAAGACCCAGAAGAGAAAAAGAGGTCCCGTTCAATAGATAGATCGTACAGACAAACATCAAGATCTGTTTCTCGCAGTCGCACAAGACGCTCGCATAGTAGGAGTCAATCAAAATCTCGTGACCGTTATCCTACAGCTAGGGGGAAACTCAGGTCACGATCACCACATTATAAGAGAAATTCTTCATCAGTTAAGCGTGAAAGATCAGAAATTCCACGGTCACACTCAAGACCTTCTACTCAGTTGGTGATGCCTGTAGCCAAGTTTAAGATTCCACTAAAATCTAAAGCAGTTCCTCATACGAATGGTGTGGAGAGCACATCACTACCTCCGCCAATCGGGAAGTCAACGGTCTCCGGAAACTACGGTTCGACATTTAGGTGAGCTTTTACTACATAATTATATACTACGTACATACTATAACTGCTCTGAGTTTTAATTGAATGGAAGCGGTAATTTCAATTTAGTTAACTTGTATAGGTCCTTCGGGTGTATGTTTATGGGCTTGAGTTTATCGTTGTTTCTTGGTTGAAGGTACATGATATAATACATATATTACATTGTATAAAGTTCTGCACATCGTCCATTCAAATAATTCATATCAATAAACCATCTTAGATGTCATACATATTTTTACGTAATTCATGAATATGGGTATGCATTGCATAAGTGAGTAGTCATAACTAATATAAACGATTAATGTAAAGAATTCATGAAATGCTTTATCGTTTACAGTTGGTTTTGTGTCGATAAACAAATATCTTTTTCTTTTTGTTTCAGGTCATCTAGTAAATCAAGGTCATCCAGAGACTCAAGATCATCCAAAGACTCGAGGTCACCTAGAGACTCGAGGTCATCCAGAGACTCGAGGTCATCCAGAGACTCAAGGAATTCAAAGCGATTTGCAGGCTCTCACAACCAAGACAGAAAACAGAGGCAAGGTTACAAAGATGGCAGTTCAAAGAATGGGTATGTATACTTTATACAGTTCAACTATGTATTTCATTAATTCATAATAATGAACAAAATAAAAATAGTCGTTCTTGATTTTAGCCGTTTCGAATAGATAGTTCAAAAAGTAACGGATAAATTCAATTGAAGTAGGTATGCTTTAGTTGTAGATTGTGTAGAATATTTATCATTTTTTTATTTAATAGGCAATATAAAGACAGGCGGATGGTATTCGTGGGGCGGTTGGAGAGAGATATCGACGAGAACCGCCTCAGGAAGTTATTTTCCAAGTTTGGCACTATCACGGATGTTCATCTGCATAGAAAGCAGGATGGGTGAGTATCTTATTGCATTTGATTAACTATAAACCTTACACCAATAATACAAAGGTCAAAATAGAAAGTAACTACGTGCAATAATCTGCACATAATTTTCAGCATTGTAAAATTTGTATTAGATTGATATTTATAAGGAAATTCTAATTAATTCACATTTATTTTGGCACGTTATGGCGTTATTGGCAAGGCCCAGCAGTGGACTGCAATAGGCTGATTGATTGATATCTAATGAAAACTTCTAAGCATCGAGAATTTTTCACTTGCTCTATGTAGCTCCTTAGAAGTTAGGTTAATTTTGTAATCTAATTTTGAGACGATCTAAAACTGACTTCATTGCATTGCAGTTCCCGCTATGGATTTGTGACGTACCAATGCGACCGTGAAGCATGTTTAGCTGTGGGGTCAGCTGCCAAATTACCTCAATATACCATTGGCTTTGGTGCTGGAAGATGCTTCCACAGACGGGGCTATACGGACTTCGGTAAGAATATATTTAATACTAGCTTATGCCACCGTGGATGTCGGTTATCGCGACTAAACATAGCCTATGTCCTTTCTCAAGGTCTAATCTACCCTTATACCAAGTTTCATTAAAATCAGTTCAGTGGTTTAGGCGTGAAAGCGTAACATACAGACAGACAGACGGACAGATTCACTCCATAATATTAGTATGGATTGTCTTCAATGGTTAAATTAAAAATAACTGACTTCCTTGAATTTGTAGTCAGTACCTAACCCTGTGTAAATCAACGTTAATGATTTAATTAGAAATGCTACAGCTATGGATATTTTTTCCAGATGGTATAGAAGAGAAATACAGAGAGAGTGAATTCTACGGTGTTATGGCACCGTCTGTTCGAAGGAATGATGATAACTCCTTCGAGCACATGCTTGCAGAAGTGAGGCAAGATATAGAAAGCAAAAAATGGAATAGAATCAAGAAAACTGAAGATTATTCTTCTGACTGAGCGTTATCAAATGAAGCTGTGACCCTGGCCGGTCTTCTGACTGCTACAGCGCTGGTACGCTTGCAGATAGCTAAAATAGTCAATCTTGGATTTTTGATATGCAGGACCATGGAGGAGGCAGTTATATAAAACTGCTGAATTACCAAGACAACCTTGGTCTTCATTTAGACGTACTTACCAGAGTGGAATAGGACCATCCCTTCTTCCCATAAGTTTCGTAAACGGCGACTAAGGGACTCTCCATTTAATAGTAAACATACAGCGCATAACAAAATGCCCACTTGATGGCAATAGCTTCTATTTTACTTGGGATCGAAAATCATAGTTGGCGAAATGTGAAATATATGTATGTATGCAACATACAAGCAATTCGGATGTACCAAAACCTCTCTGAAAAGACGAAGCAGAGGAACATTTAAAGATATAACAGTCAATTCAAATGTACAGCACAAGCTGGATTCAGATGAACGAGTAGTCATCGCAGACGTATCTATAAACGAATCCGATTCATAAATTCTACCAATGCATAATTAGAAGTGTAGAAAAAATGAAGTGGTATTTGATGGAAGATATACCGGATACTATTAAGAAATTATGTCAAGTTAAAAAATCCTTTCACATTGTCTATGCAGTTGCAGAGCAATACAATGGATGTAGATGACGCGAAAACATGTTTGTAATTTTGGAGACACAAATCAAGAAATAAGCTAAGACATTTTTTTAACAGATAAAACCGAAATTAATGAAATCATATCAGACGAAGATGGTTTCAGTCGTTAAGACATGGAAATTGAATCGATCCATAGGAGTTATCTCTGAATTATAAAGGTTACTCCAAGAAAAACTGCTCGGCTGCAGCTTGTTATAAAAAAGTGAGTGAGTGTTATAAAAGCAGCGATAAGGAAAGTGAGGACAAAAAAAAACTAAAAGTAAAGCACTGTGACGATAAAGATTATAAACCAATTTAAAAACCAGCATATCAAACTATCCCAAAAAAGTGTCACGTCCTCTAAAAGTAAATCTGAAGTTATGATGAAAAAGACAACAGAAAGTTAAAAATAACAAGTATAAAAAAGTGGTAGTGAGAAACCCTGAGAAATCGGATAATTTAAGAGAAAAAGACAAATCTTAAATGTTGTAAAAATACTCCAAGCCCTGCAACGCAGGATTGAAAAGAGATCGTTTGACTACGAACTTAACAAGTTCGTTGAACCACTATTGCAAAAGACGAACAACCACAAATGAGGCAAAAACTTGTTTCGTTGTTACTTCACAAGTGAACCTTAAAGTAAATGACCTAGATATTCCGCACCCTAATTTACAAAAAGTTTCAAGTGTTAACAGGTATTAACCATAAAAAATAATCTGAAGTTATACAAAAAGTAATGACATAGACTCTCAGAAAGTAAAAAAATATAGACAAGTGTTAAAAAGTGTTAGCGAGAAATCCGAAAACCTAAAAGAAAAAGACAAAATACTAAATGATGTACAAACACCATAAGCCCTGCAACCCAAATTTAAAAAGAGGACATTTGACTACGAACTTAATAAGTGTATAGAAGCAGCTATTACAAAGGTTGATCAACCACGAAAGATACAAAAACTAAGCATTCATGAGTAAAAGTTGGGTAAAACTGTTTCGTCGAGTAATGGTGCTGCACAAGTGAACCCTAAAGTAATGCATGCTGATATGCTGGACCCTACTTCTTGAAAAGCATCTAAAGGTCCCAACGAACAGCTCTGGTCGTGTAGATCAAAGGTATTAAAGTGAAGGGTTTTTTAGTGCAAATGCTGTGACGAACAGTAAGAGACTTAACTCAAGACAAAGGACGTGTATAAGCAAAGAAATAGTGGTTTATTGTGACAGCACCGATGGGGAAACTAAGGACAAAAAAATAAAAACGTGAAAAGGAGTGACGATAAAGAGTTCAAAGCCAATTTAAAATTTCGGCATAAAGCCTCCGGTACAGTAAAACAGTTGGAAAAATGTATATAAATATGCATAAAAGTGATTAAAAATGCTTGTGATAATCACAGGTAATAATCGTAATAGAAATTTTAATAGTGGCATTAAATTCAATAAAAAAAATAAATCTTAATTTAAAAAAAAATACAGACTTTCAGAAAGTTAAAAATATAGACAAGTGTAAAAAAATGTCAGTGCGAAAACGGATACTTTAAAAGAAAAATATAATAGGCTAAAAGATGTTACAAACACCCCAAAGTAAAATTGAAAAGAAGTCGTTTGACTACGAACTTAACAAAGTTCGTTGAACCACTGTTGCAAAAGACGAACAACCACAAAAGAGGCAAAAACTAAGTATTTACGAGAAGAAGTTAAAGAAAGTTGTTTGGTTGTTGATATTCCTATATATACCTAGATATTCCGCATCCTAATTCACAATTAGTGTCAAAGTGTTAACAGGTGTTAACCTTAATAAAATAAACTGAAGTATAAAATAAGTGATGTCATAGACTTTCAGAAAGTAAAAAAATATAGAAAAGTGTTAAAAAAGGGTCCGCGAGAAATCTAAGAAACCTAAAAGAAAAAGCGAAAATACTAAATGATGTACAAGCACCACAAACCCTACAACCTAAAATTTAAAGAAAGAAAAAATGAAATCTCATCAATCATCTCGAAAGAGATGGTCCTGGGTCTGCCGGGGTGCGAGAGATATGCTTTCGGCAATCTCACCTCCGGCAACCAAGGACCCAAGAGGGCGTGCGTTTTAGTCGGTTCGAGTCCGACATAACCGCCTCCACCAGCTCCGTGGGGGTGGTATCCGTGGGGATTTTGCGCACAATAAAAAAAAGCTACGAACTACGAACCTAATAAGTGTATAGAAGCAGCTATTACAAAGGTTGACCAACCACGAAAGATACGAAAATTAAGAATTCATGAGTAAAAGTTAGGTAAAGCTATTTCGTCAAGTAATAGGGTATACAATTGTTTGCCCGAATTTTATTTGCCCTAATATCATTTGCCATAATAGTCAACAACCGTAATATTACATGACGTAATTATTAATTCATTTGCCCTACTCTTATGTCATATTAGTCACATGCTAGAAGCTTTGTTTCCCATAAAGCCACTTACTATAACATAATTTGTCATAATCATTGCAAGCCCTAAATATCACATGCACTTATAATCATATGTCCTAATTATCACACGCCAATTGGCGCGCAGGATCAGAGGTGAACGCGCTTAAGCGTTTACATGAACTCTGGCACGATTGCGCCGCCGCCCAAATGGCCCTTTTCAGGGCCACAAATGATTCATATATTTTATCTTTGTATACGTTAATGATACTTAGATGAGTATGTTTCACGATGAACAGAGATAAGTCAAGTCAATGATAACATAACATGTTAATAAATAAAGGCGCACGCGCGCGGACGCTCACTTGCGGCTTTCACAGCTTTAGCCACGAATGAGTGAAGTTGAGATGATGAAAATAGAACCTATGACGCAGCATGAAGATTTTGCAAACATTGCCAATGCTTGTCGATCGAAGCGATCCTGTAGTTATTACAATCGAGACGAGACCTACAAGAGGCAAACAGGAGTTACAGTTCAGAGGATAGGTATGTTTACTTCGAATATTGAATTACTATTTATCATGTCATATATTTGTGATGAAGACTAAGATATTAGGGGCCTAAGTCAAACCTCACCTTTCACTTGGACATCTACCGACAGACGATGACTAGCGCAGGTTTTCCTCTAGAAGTTGAAGGTCGTCACTTCCATATATCGTCCATTATAATATGCATCAGGTGGTAGGCAGGGGAGTGGGCTCCGGGCTCCATAGTATACTCTGCTACATTATTTTGGGTATCTATAAAGGTGTAAATCTACAGTTCTTCATCTTAGTTCCATCATCAGGTTAGCTCTATTGTGTCTAAGTATTGTGTAAAACCTTATCATCCAGCTTTGAGATGAACTAAAACTGACGTCATTAAATTGCAGTTCCCGCTACGGATTTATGACGTACCAATGCGCCTGTGACATGTGTCTACCAGGTTCCCTGGTTACGACGGTTTGTGCTGATGTGACTTTGTTGATCTTGGCAAAAATATTGGAATAATTTAATATTGTCGTCAATTAATTACTTTGCATCCTCTGAGGTTTTTCCCAAATAAGTTGGGGTTGCCTTTCAACCTAACTGTTTTATTTCCTGTAAAACTAATCCACCATTTGAACTGGTCCAAGTAACCGTAACGACACCACAGATGGTCAAATGGTGCTCTCGGAGGCACAGAGGGGTCTGATTGTCACCCATCTTAATACCGACTGACTTGACTATAAATGTCTCACTATAGTAATATGTTTACTATCTGATTTACTCGAATTTGTAATGAGTAACTGGCCCTGTGTGAATTAGAGATAATGATTTAGATTGAAACTCTACAGCTATATTCATGATTCCAGATGGTTGGTGGAGCGCTTAGGTACTTTCTTAATTGTTTCCCACATAATTTAATTGTATTTCAATTTTTGTAATTTAATAAACCGCTTCTATGTATCGAATAATGTTTGAATATTGGCGCTCATTTGTTGACCACTTAGTGTTGAAGAAGGCCAATGAATGGCGCTGTGAATGGATCTGTTCGAACTATATTTTGAGAACGAGGTTTCTATGAGCGACTCTCAAGCTTCACGGCTGACGTTCAACCCGTTCGTTTTATAATCAGTCACTAACCCGCACCCAGCGCCGAAAGGTGTCTTTGACTCACGCGCCGCCGCACCAAAACGGAAGTTTGAGTAATTCGACTCCTCGTTTCTTTTTCTGTGTAATTCTATAAGTTCCTTGGCCACATTCTCAAGTCAGTATAAGGGAAGTGTATCGGAAGAAAACGACAAATTCAAGAAAATAACCAGCCGGTCGAAAACATACCTACCTGCCAGCACGTGCCAGGAACCACGCCTGTCTGCAGCTGAATCCTCACGAGGTGGAACACAGGTCAGTGCCGGTTTTTCTTACGTTTTCATTCATAGAAGCGGTCACATGAGTATTTCCTTTCTATTACAACCAAACGCCAGGTCATAGGAGTTCTTATACGCTTTGTGTGCAAACACACCAGTTGGTAGGACTATTTTACACGTCCCACCATAATTTATGGTCCTTACGAGTCGGATAGGCCAGTAAATAACATATTCACGTAATTATTGGTGAATAATATTTCTTTCCTATTCATTTAATTAAAAGATTCACGTAATTTTGGTGAATTCTTTCCGCCATCTTAGTTTCATTACTTTCTTTCGCTAACAGATTTACGTAAATTATTTGGTAAATTCTGCATTTAAAACGCTAAATCTACGTAATAATTGGTAGATATTTATAATAGTTGGTGATTTACGTATTAATTGGTAAATAATCATCATTCTATTCACATACGCGTAACTTTGTAGGTAGGTACCTATCTAGGTACGTAAGTACATAGTTACATTCCCGCTCCGCTGTGCTACTTGCGCTATTATATAATAAGCCGTAGTACAATTTTCAATAAAAAGTAGGTATATCTAAACTGTCTGTGTTGAATTACTATTATATTATAGTAGGTACCTTACAGATAATCTTCTTGTTATATTTCAATAGGTAGGTCTTACCTATCGTTAATTTGCAAACATGTCGTCAGATCTCGAGACGAAGCTTATTCTGTTGAATCAAAAAAAGGAATTATTGTTTGCACGCATTACCCGTTGGTATAAATCTTCGAAATCCATTGTTTGTTTTGACATAACTACGCGAGCGAATGAAGATCTTCTGTCTGAGACCGAGAACATCGACGATGTACGCGATAAGTTCGAGTCGATAGTAGATCAAATAAATAGCTCAAATTAATCATTAGAACCCCCTGTGGAGCCCGACTATTCTTGCCTTGACTCACTCGATGAATTGTATTCGAGAATAAAACGCATTAGAAATAAATTATCTACGCTCAAGGTCAAGGAGGTCGCATCACACGGGCCGAGTAATTCAAGCGCGTCTGTAGTGAAATTGGAAATGCTTGTTGTTTCAAGTTTTGACGGACGCCCTGAAAACTGGAATACATTTTATCAGTCCTTTAAGGCCAATATTCATTCGAACACACAATTGTCTGATTCGCAACGTGTGCAATACCTATTCTCAAAATTAACCAAAGACGCATTAAAGTTCACTGCCGGTATTGTTCCGTCAAGTGAGACCTACAGTATAGTGTGGGACGCCTTGGTCAAGAAATACCAAGATAAACGCTCATTAGGTTCATATTATCTTAATAATATATTAGACTTAAAGAATTGTTCACCTAGTGTGAACTCACTTGATTCATTTATAGGTATATATTCCTCCTCTATCGCCGCGCTTAAAGAGTTAGGTATAAATGATTTAATGGACTTCATGTTTCTACAATGTGCCTTGAGGAAAATGGACACGCTAACCATCCAAGCCTTCGAACTTTCTGTTCGAGGTGTCGATATACCTACGACGCAACAGCTGATCGACTTTGTACAAGATTATGCTAAGATGATTGAACGGTCAAACCCGCGGTCTTCGTCATATGCGAAGTCGTCCACTGCTGGGACGCCACAGTCTAATGATAGGCGTGTACAGCGTAATTCTAAGTCGTTTGTTGTCAGTGTGCCGATTAATAATAAGTCGAATGCGCCCGCCGCAGTTGATGCGTCATGTTGTTTATGTGGCGGCCGCGACCACCGACACCTGTATAACTGCGCTCAGTTTAAAAATATGCAAAATGCAAAGGCTAGATATGAGTTTATTAAATCTAAGCGTGGTTGCGTGAATTGTCTAAGCACATTACATAATCTCCCGCGATGTAAAAGTACGTCAGTTTGTTTCTGTCAGAAAAAACATCATAAATTATTGCATTTTGATAATAATGGTAATAATTCGCACTCGCATGCGACGACTGTTGCCGCATCCCCGCCGCCCCAGTGCGGCCTTGACGGTCCCACTCCTGAGTCACCGCTCGCTTCAAGCACTGTGCATTCGTATGCCTCTAGCCATAAGGGTGATATTCTCTTGGCAACCGCTCAGGTGTAAAAAAAAAAAGGTAGCACTGGAAATAAATCTGTAGTCAGATGTCTAATTGATAATGGCTCACAGAATAACTTAATAACATTGTCCTGTTGTCGTTTATTAAATTTACCAATAATACCAATGAGTAATTCTGTTGTCAAAGGTGTTGGCTCCACTTCGCACACGATAATAGGCTATGTGTATTTGGACATTGAATCTCGTATTTATGCAGATCATAAGTATACTATACATGCGTTAGTTATGAATAGCCTTACGGATCAATTGCCCTCGCAATTAATTAAGTGTGATAGCGGGTTAAATCTTCGCGATTTACCGCTTGCTGACTTAAGCTGGAACATTCCAGGAAACATTGATATAATATTAGGTGCACAGCTCTTCCCGTATATCTACTTAGGAAATAGAGTCGAGTGTGGTCCTAGTGCCCCTTGTGTACTATCAACCGCGTTTGGGTATGTACTTATGGGTGATTACCCACGTAAAGTTGTTGTGCCTACAACCGCATCCTTTTCTGCGCTAGCACTAAATGATTTAGTGCAAAAATTTTGGGAACTTGAGGAAGTTCCTGTGAAGCGCCTATTGTCTCCAGAAGAAACCAAGTGCGAGAATATTTTCACATCTACTGTGACTCGCGATGACGTAGGTCATTATTCTGTTGCGCTGCCGTTCTGCAAGGATCCCTCTGAACTAGGGAACTCGCGCGGCGTCGCTCACCGCCGGTTTTTGTCGCTCGAGCGTAAACTTCGTCAATCACCAACCGTACGCGAAAATTACAATAAGGTTATTCGGGATTGTTTGGATAACGGTTGTCTTGGTCTCGTTGATGACTCTAATTTGTCTATGGATGGTTATTACATACCACATCGCGCAGTGGTTCGACATGACAAACCGATGCCGCGTATTGTGTTAGACGCGAGCGCTAAAACCCACACTTGTCTTTCGCTCAATGATATTTTACATATTGGTCCCAATTTACAGGCAGGCCTGTTTTTATTATTATTAAATTTTAGGCTATGTCCTATCGCAATGAACGCTGACATAAATACTCACCGCAAATCGCTTGAGTTTGATGTTGGCAGTCATGTCGCAAAGGTTTTAGGTCTCTCGTGGGAGCCGTGTGGAGATAATTTCTATTTCACATCCACCTTGGTAGATGAGAAGTGCACTAAGAGAAATATACTCTCTATGGTTGCGCGACTATTTGACGTGCTCGGGTTGGTGGCACCTGTGATACTCTACGCCAAGTTGTTAATTAAGGAATTTTGGCTTAGTAAGAGTGATTGGGATGACCCTGCTCCAGAGCATATACGCTCACGCTTTTCCGCTCTCGTTCAAGAATTAAAATTGCTTGACACTTTAAAAATTCCGCGACATATAGGTGTCGAAGTTGATTGCGAATTACGTCTTGTCGCATTTTGTGATGCCAGCCTGAATGGCATGGGATGTGTTATTTATGCACATTGTACCTACCCATCTAGCATTCAAACTCGCATTTTGTGTGAAAAATCAAAGGTTACTCCGACAAAGATTACTACGCTTGCTCGATTAGAGTTATGTGATATTTTGCTTATGTCAAAGTTAACAAATTCTTATGCATTACGCATTCCCGTTACTGACATTTACGCCTTTTCTGATTCCACGATTGCCTTATCATGGGTTCACTCGTCACCACATCGGTGGTCGATTTTTGTTAGCTACCGGGTCGCTCAGTGTCAAGAAAACTTGAACGCTGAACATTTTTATCACGTCGCCGGAGACATTAATCCGAGTGATTGTCTATCACGTGGTATGCTCCCCTCGCAACTTTTGGCTTATGATTTGTGGTGGAACGGTCCAGCATGGATCCGCGGCCCCCCTGATGAATGGCCTATTAAGTCATTCTCTCCCGCCAACTGTTCTGACTTACCTGAGCATGAGGCAAATGTGTTGAGTGTGACAACAAAACACACAGAGTCGCCATTGTTATGTACATTAGCACAACGTGTTTCTTCTTGGCAGAAACTACTACGTATCATTACATACGTTTTAAAATTCGCACGATTTAAATTTAAGATCGAACCTCATTCTGTATCAGGATTACATCCTGTCCTTCTCCCTAAACGCGATCACGTTGTTGATCTAATAATTCAGTATTTTCACGTTGTCAATTGTCATACTGGACCTGGACTCCTCATGTCTATCATAATATATAAAACGCGTACTGGTACTTACACACGCGCTGTAACCAAATTGTATCCTATCCCAACGCAATAACTTACAACGCTAAATAGAATCTTAAACTTTAATTTTTAACTCAAACTTTAAACATACTTTAGATAGAATATTGTTAGTCTAAGTTGTTATTTTAGCTATGTGTATTATTATGTTATACAAATTCACTATGGGCTCTAATCAGCCAGTGTTCGCTTGTTTGTTTCGTAACGTCTTGCGACGTTCCAAAGCCGGGTGCATGGTGGAGCGCTTAGGTACTTTCTTAATTGTTTCCCACATAATTTAATTGTATTTCAATTTTTGTAATTTAATAAACCGCTTCTATGTATCGAATAATGTTTGAATATTGGCGCTCATTTGTTGACCACTTAGTGTTGAAGAAGGCCAATGAATGGCGCTGTGAATGGATCTGTTCGAACTATATTTTGAGAACGAGGTTTCTATGAGCGACTCTCAAGCTTCACGGCTGACGTTCAACCCGTTCGTTTTATAATCAGTCACTAACCCGCACCCAGCGCCGAAAGGTGTCTTTGACTCACGCGCCGCCGCACCAAAACGGAAGTTTGAGTAATTCGACTCCTCGTTTCTTTTTCTGTGTAATTCTATAAGTTCCTTGGCCACATTCTCAAGTCAGTATAAGGGAAGTGTATCGGAAGAAAACGACAAATTCAAGAAAATAACCAGCCGGTCGAAAACATACCTACCTGCCAGCACGTGCCAGGAACCACGCCTGTCTGCAGCTGAATCCTCACGAGGTGGAACACAGGTCAGTGCCGGTTTTTCTTACGTTTTCATTCATAGAAGCGGTCACATGAGTATTTCCTTTCTATTACAACCAAACGCCAGGTCATAGGAGTTCTTATACGCTTTGTGTGCAAACACACCAGTTGGTAGGACTATTTTACACGTCCCACCAATGGTCAAGAAACGAAATATGCCGAGAGTAAATTTCATGGTGTTGCGGCACCATCTTTTTTAAGAACGTTAACTAGTCCTTCGAGCAAATCCTATAAGAAACGAAGAAAAAAATAGTAATTTAGGTGTTGGTCTTGTCCTCTTACACGACTGTGAGGCGTGGCGGCAGTTGGAGCAACACAAGTAGATGCTGTGTGTCACGGAGATGAAAATGCTGCGGTGGATGTGTGGAGTCACGCATAAAGATCGCGTGAGGAACTCTCGCATCCGCGGCAGCCTTCATGTCCGTGACATCGCAGATAAAATGCAAGAGAGCCACCTCCGCTGGTGCGGCCACGTCTTGCGGAAACCGCCCAGCTACGTGGGTAACAAATGCCTGGCAATGGCGTCCCCACCGGGTCCAGGTAGAAGGGGTAGGACCAAGAAGTGCTGGCATGGCGTCGTGGAAGGTGACATGCGTGAAAACGGTCTCACTACCTTGGACGCCCAAGGTCGTGTGAAGTGGAGGAGGAAGAGCCGGAAGGCGGACCCTGAGCTCCGAGGGCACCGTGGCGTCGGATGCAATCAGGACCAACGTTTCTATATGGATGATGATGATGATGAACAGAACGATATGATGATGAGAAGCGAAAGGTCGTGAGTTCGAGTCTCACTTGAGCATTTCATTTTTTCCAATGTTTTTCGAACTTAACAGTTAGCATAATAAATGCTATAAAAAATTCATTCAAAAAAAAAAAAAAGAAGAACGATACTTTCTCCAAACGAAGGACGTGTAAGAGCAAAAAAGTTGTATACTATGACAGCAGCAATGCGGAAACGAGGCCAAAAAATTAAAACAGAAAAGTAAAGCATTGTGATGACGAAGATTTTAAAACTGATTTATAAACCAGTATGAAGCGCCTTGTACAGTCTACTTATCGCAAAAAAGTGTCACTCATGAGTGAACCTGAGATGATGAAAATAGTAGTAAACACTAGCAAACAAGTTTACGTTTGTATCTTTTTTGTTTGGAGGCTTCCCGTCATATTTACCGACAAGCAATGAAAAAAAGGTAAAACTTTCTTCAAATTACGTATTTTTTTGAGGTTATGAGAATGTCCTAGCTGGTTATACCATGGAGATCATTTCATTAAAAACCTATTTTCGTTATAGAACAATAAATATGTGGGACCCAATCATTGCTAGACGAACTACTACTACTACTGAGCTGTTGAGTAAAACTGAACTTATAGTAATTTGAGATATAAAACCTTTTTTTATTAGATTCTATCGTGATTCATTTTGGTGTTACTTTATTACATAAATTGAGACCTACGTCTCAGTTGCTTTTCAGCAGCACTGGTCTCGGGGAGAGCACCGTATAGGTTCAAATAACCTGAGCCAAATTTCGCCTTTGATTTTTGAAGATTAGTTCACAAAAATAGGACAAATTAGAAAGGATTTTTAATATAGGTACTTTCTGGGCACATTTGCTCAATGCAGCAGTTGATTAAAATTAAAACATTTATATTGATAGCGAAAGCAAATAAATGGCAGTTCTTTTTTACACGGCCGTTCATCACTAAAATACCAAAATTTAACTTGACCTTATCACTTTTGACTTTTGAATCCTGGTCTCGTCTAAATTCATGTCCTTTTGATTTAGTTCGATCAATTAGCCTATTGCAATGCACTGCTGGACATAGGTCTCTCCCAAAGTGCACCTTTGCGTAGATACTACGTCCGTAGCTACTACGTAGGCCGGTGCTGACAGGGAACCGGTCAAACTCTTTGTCATCAGATATGTTGAAACGTAAGCCATCATATTATAATGCTATAATATAATGTCAAATATGTCAGTAATCTACAAATCAATACTTTTAAAACATTATTTACTACTTATAGGGGTACATTCAGCTCCGAGTCAACCTTTTGTTTAATTTCCGCAAATGTGTTTTTTAAAGAATATTAGAGCCGAGAGATTAGAGAATAATAATACAATGGCTGTAGAACAACCACATTTGCGGAATTATACCTTTTGCAAATGAATGCGGTTGTGGTTGTTATCAAGTGAAGCTCACAAAAGAGTCATTAGTGCTTTTGTTATGGAACTGAGTTATGCGGGCCTAATTAAACTAGCTGCTGAACCCTTTACCTGATGTGTCCTCGAATATTGAGTGATATTTCTCGAAATCTATACATATAATAAATCTGTAAACGATCGATGTCTGTACATGGAAAGAAAATGAGAAAAATTGTTATAGGGGGACTTTATAAACGTAATAGAAGCCAAATCAACATTTTTTGGAATTTTTGTCTGTCTGTTTATCTGTTTCTCTGTTTCTCTGTTTGTCTGTGAGTTTGTGCACGCTAATCTCAGAATCGGCTGAACGGATTTGGTTGCTGTTTTCACTAATATATTGTTGTAGGCTTCACTTAACATTTAGTGTTTGTTTTATTGAAATCGGTTCATAAATAAAAAAGTTATGTCAATAATAGCATATCACGGCTAACAATTTGTGATTGTGTGAATAGATCGAACCAATAAAGAAGCAACAATGCTTACAAGAAGATATTATTTCGGTCATAAGAATCTGAAGAACTTCTACATCTCAGCCAAGTCAGGTCAGGTTACTGCAGAATCTTCGGCACAGCAAGTGTCTCCATAGAATTCACATTGTTCTCAAACGATGTTCTCTCGAATCCGACAGATTAGTGAGCAGCTGGTTCGGTAAAAAGACTCCTGGCTTTCATAATTAATATCATCACGCTATTATAATAAGGAATGGGACAGAATGTTTTTATGACATAATATGTAAACGTCTATTTCACACTATGATTTCATGGTAACTGTGGCTCAATACGTCTGCGGTGGACTTATAAGTTATCTGAGTCGTGTTCGATTCCATCTAAAATGTAATTTTCCTTTTTAATGGTTTTTTATTTACTTTTGTTTAACTTTTTTTATTTTATTGTGTATTTGTTGTATTTTATTGTATTTATAGTTTTATTTGAAGTAAAATATAAATTCTATGTTTAGTATTCTATAGGTGAACATAAAACTAGGCTGTGTGATAGTAATAGTAGAACTTATTATATTATAATATTCTTAGATCTATACGAAATTCTTCATTTCGGAGAATGAAAAAGTGGTCCCACCCGCCTGAGAAGTCATAAAACTGAAACTGGTATCCCCCATTGATACCGATTCCACCACATCGGGGCAAGCGTAATATTGGAATCAAACCGATTAAAATTTAACAGAGGAATGGGGCATTGGGGGTATTCTGGGGTTAGGTACCCCAGTATACCTGCCTTGGTTACCTATCGTAAAAAGGCGGTCTCAACGTGAAGAGCAGGGATTGCTTCGGCTAGGGTGATGGGTAGCCTAAGCTATCACCATCAAAGCCGCGCTCATGGAGGAAGTAAATCGTTGCACCTTCTCAGAAGCACATTACGTATTCTGGGAGATAGTTGTCCCTATCGTATTACCGTCTCTACCATGGTGAATGTTCTGGCTATTCCATTTAGTTCCACCCTCTTCTTTCCTACACAGGACAACGCATGCAAGGCTCAGGGGGCCAACCACAACCTCTTAAAGCAGTATTATTTCAATCTTATTTCGTGTTTTGGTACCATGACCTCTTAAAGCAATATTACAATAATGTTGTTTAAATTAGCAGTTTTGGGACGTCACCCATAGTTTTCGTTCTTTTTGTTCGTTCAGCGTCAAATATGACATCCTATAAAAAGTCAATAGTTACAAACAACGATTGAAAAAACAATATTCGAGGAGTTTATCAGCTTCTAAAAGCTATGCTAATATTGCTTATTCACGAAATCGTCATCGAATGCAGTCGTGATTAAAATGAGACCCTTTCCATTACCTATATGAAATTGGTTCAATAAGCGAAAGAGACTCCCACAGAGTGATGAATAGAGTCCACACTGTTGAAAATCCCTATCTACAGAGTTCTCTGTAAAGACTAAGGTAAGCCTATATTTATATTGAATTAAGTAAACGCTAATGTATTGTAATGTGTGATTGACCACTATTAGTTTCGTAAATATGTCATGTTCTTAACATAGTTGTTTTTTTTCTAGGTGTTCATTGCATTACCATTTTATAGGCAACTGATGCGAGAGCCATAGCATAAATAAGCTGAGTGAACAACCACGCACAAATAATAACATGCATGATGGCTATTTCAAGAGTTCAACGGTTGCTCGAAAGGCCGCATTAAGATCCAGTTATAATAATAACTATTTTACAAATATAATTGCTTTTATAAATTATTCCATGTAATACCTACTAAATAAATAATATGGTGTCTATATTAATCGAATAACCATCTTTGTACGCTTGCTTCCACCATCACACTTGCCGCGTTTCCAAGCTGGATTGCGATGGCCAGCCTCAGCACCAAAAACGATCCGGAGCGAGAGTTGATTGTAATGATGTCGATGAGGTGATGACCGTTAAGTGTAAATATCTATCAAGCTGCGAGTATCAAGCATTATTTAATTAGAATTTGAGCTATTAGAGCGGGTGGCGCGGAGATCTAGATAATAGAAGCCAACTAAAAGACAAAAGGATGTGCAGTGTGCATTTTACAAAAATGTACTCTTTGTTGTGACAAAGCCTTTTATCCCCACGGATTCCACTCCCACGGAGCCGGTGGAGCCGGTTATGTCGGACTCGAACCGACCAAAACGCACGCCGTCTTGGGTCCTTGATTGCCAGAGGTGAGATTGCCAAAAGCATATCTCTCGCACCCCGGCAGACCCATGACCATTTATCCTTCTTTCGAGATGGCCCCCTTCGAGTTGTGGGGACCCTAGTGTCCCCATCTAGCCCCGGATACGGGGAGGGCACTTTGCGCCTTTGGGCACTTTGTTGTGACAGAGCATCAGTGCGCATGTCCATTTTAAAGTCATCAAGTGACATCGGTTCGGTTCTCACAGCAACGATCTTAATATAATAACAACATAGCTGCACGCCTTGGCTTCGCCCCGGTGCTATGAATTACCTAATACTTTTAGATACAAATCTTTCACACAAAATCTAACCTTGGGACTCGAGAGCCTTGAATGTCGTCAAGTTCAAGCAGTATTCTTAATTCGGGTGCCACTCCGTCATACGTATCGCACTCGAAACGGTGCTATCGATGTGCTGAAATAAAACTTGACCCTAGGACCCGTTGCCTCGCACCCCTTGCACCTGTTATAATTGTATGATGTGATCATGAATGCCCAGACAATTAAAAACATATAAAATTATTACGGCTTTATATTTGCGGTAGAAAATAAAATTTTACATAAGTAGGTTCCTACAATACAAAATTCACGATTGTTATGAAGACATTGAATATGAATGAATTGTATTTTGTTCTTAACTTTGCATGATTGTCACAAAGAGGGTTCAAAACAACACTCCTACTGCGTTTACTTAGGTTTAGATTTTGAGGCATTTGAAGATTCTTTGTATCGCACACTAATTATTCCACGTTGTATAACAAAGAAATGCTTTCTTAGGTCGATGTGTTTTAATTTGCTACTTAGGATAGAGCATTTTCACATAGCTTCAATGCCACTTGGTTATCACTGAAAATCATTCACATTCATCGAACACTGGCGTCTTTCAGCAGTAGCCTTAGACGGAGAGCTCTTTCTCAGCTTCGGATAGCGACATAATAATAATTATATTCTTCATTCAGCATAAGCAGTTAACATAGTAGATGCTCGTTGCTTCGGACTCCCAGCTTACAAGTTACAACCCCGCTCTACTACCACTTTAAATAGTACATATAAAATATAAATAGATAATATTTGCATGATTTGATCAAAATGCCCAGGCAATTTAAACTATAAAATTATTAATGGCTTTACAAGGCTTTACATATTATTTGCGGTGTAGGTGTAAAATAAAATGTCATAATAAAATTATTTTAATGTCAGATGACAGATAGTTTTCTTTTTTTTCTTTCAATATCCTGCCAGTTACATAAAAGAGTATTTATATCAAAAACGTTTTACAAATTACGTGAATGTTGTTCCGTTTTGTGTGAGAAAGAGATGGCGCTACACAGTATGACAGAACGTACAGCGATCTCTCTTTTCCTTGTTTGCAGGCTTGTTGCAGGCACAAAAATAACCTTACTCAAATTCGTACCATGAGCGTACAATAATGTTTTATTTTATTCCTGCTTATTGACGGAAATGAATGAACTATTTAGAAAGAGTTATGTATTCCTTGCAATAATTCATTCGCATTAGGGCTGTACTCCGGAGACAAAAAGACCGGAGCACCTCTGGAGATTTTTGCGAACAACCGGTTATCTTTCTCAAAAACTCCGGAGATTTTATATAGAGTTAAATATTCGCCTTTTTTCATGAACACTATTTTACTATATATTTTTGATTATATGATTAGATTTCATAGCGATACGATTTTATCGAAGTATATGATGTATAGATGTTCGTGCATTTATTAAAAAGTAGGTAATATATACATATAATCACGCCTATATCCCCGGAGTGTTTTGGCAGAGGCGAATTAACATCAACACCCACATTTCATCAATCATTGCATTCGGTCGGTCCACCTATTGCTGTATTCCGGTCACAAATTCGGTAATAAGTTGATTTCATTAGTCTACAAATTGGACAATTTATTCTACAATTTTTTTTTTGGACGTTTTCATAATGTTTTAATAAGAGGATTATGATAATAATAGTAATACAATGTCTCAAATGGGTAGGTACTTAAAAAAAATACGAAACTGACTAAATATACTTCCGCGTAATCGAAGAATGTCCGGAGGCTTTTCGAAGATTTATTAAACCTAGAGAAAAATCACCGGATACTGAAACCTTCCCTGGAGTCAAGCCCTACGCCTAATGTCAGTGATTTCTTTTTTAGAGACCATAGAGTTCTTTTATTCAAAAAGGATTTTTAAAAAGAAGTTTTTACTTTGAAGTAAAATACTTGTAATTTTTAGAATTGTATTTGTTTGCTTAATATCTAAGCAATTTCTATGCATTCTTCTATACAATTTATACTTGTAATTATAGGCGTTTCCCGGGATGCGAGTCTTCTCACTGGGCACCATGCTAGCTAAAAACCGGAGAAGACTGAGCGTGGGTGACGAAAATGCCTTATTGATCCACCTAATTGAAACTGCGTGCGGTTTTAGTCGGTTTGAGTTAGATATAATGGCCGTGTTGGCCAAACAGGGAGGTATCCGTGGAACACAATAAAAAGTACTTTTAAACCGTTATAATAGTCAGCTTGACCATTTCTTGTTTAAGTTAATGTATATAAATACGGTTTACTTGCTTTTTGGGTTACGAAATTGATTTTTTGAGCAGTATTTTGCAAAACAATAATAAAAAAGTTGCTACCTAGCAACTTTTTTAAAACGGCTAAATTTGACATAAAAACAATAATGTTAAATACAATACTGCTCTAAAATCTCGTCATGGTACGAATTGAATGAACTAAAATTAATTTGACGTCACAAAAGCACTAAGCAGGAATACATGACATGCACAATGTACGGTTGTGGTACGAATATAAGCAAGATTACTTTAAGCTTGACACAAAACTCTCCTGCAATAAGACTGTTTTGTAAACGGTTGTGGTAGGCCCCCTGATGTCATCCACATACGGATCAGAATATTCCATCAAGAACCAAGCTGTTTGGTGACCCATTCCTATGTCGCATCATTAAGACCTGAAATCCTTGCCAGCTCACGGTTTACTTCTTCCTACATTTCCGGGTCCTTTAAGGAGGGGTGAAAAGGCTTCTGATGATCCCATAAAGATGAGTGCTACCATTGTTAAGATGGTACACGTTTATAATGGTGACCCTATTTCTGAGTCTTTGCCTTTAGCTTAACATCAGTCGAGGTGAAGTTAAATTGACGTGTCCTATATAAAAAAACTCCGGATCTTAAAAAGAACATGTGTGGGCAGAACAATACAGTTCTTAACCGCCTGATAAAGAAATGAAGTTCCGAACAGCTTGGTTCGAGGTGGCATTATTTCTACCGTATGTGACTGACGGAAGGAAGGAGAGATTAGTTGAAAGACTCCTAATAGGCTCTTTCACTCGCCGTGGTGCGATAGAAATGTTAAAATACAGCCAAAGAGACAGCGTCTTTATGCAACTGCAGACATTATACAATGTTAGTGACCTGATGACTACCAATGCACACCGCCGCTGCGATATTATCGATTCCTTCTAATAAGTAGGTATCTAATAGAAAATACGTAAATCTATCCCAGAAATGATAATAGTACGCCAGGAGAAGCCAACCTATGTATTAGGTATATAAAAGATACCGCTGCTCCTATTATATAAAAGAGACTGAATGTGGGCAGAGAAACACTCAGTTCCGGTAAATTTCATCAGACCAAAAAATCCGCCACGTGGACATTAACTCCAGTATCAATTTGGAAGCATCTTCATCATCTGCTGGAAACAAGCTTACCAATACAAGGAATATATTGCAAAATGAGGCTATATGACCCCATCCCAGTCAATGCTGTATTTGCTCTCTTGCCCACTGCGCCCCTCTTCTCTACATGTGTGTAAAGCAATGAACAACGATGTGACTGTGTTGTCGATGGAATTTATCATAAAACTGGAACTACCCACCATTGGCTCTGCAAAGAAGAGAACCACTGCTCACTGCTCAGGGCGTGCAAGGCACCGGGTTTTCTTGAAACTATTTTGTGTGATACTTGATGTACTTATTTTAATTTGTTCAGTTCGTAAGTGTTTTAAGAATTTGGGAGGAAGGAAGAATATTTAAACCATTAAAACTGGTGAACATTACCAATTCCACATATAACAATGTACAGTCAACTACAAAAGTAGCTTAACAAATTCTAATTTATTGATCACTGTGGCCCCTAAACCTTACATAAAATTGTGAAAAAAAAACATTGAATACGTAAATTAAGTTTGCCTTCTGGGATTCATAATACTACATTTACTATAGACAGATGCATTCCATTATTAAAAGATTTGTAAAATATTTTAGTGTTAGTGTGTTTGTGTTTGTATTGTTGTGTAGGTATGTTTATTACATCTTCACATAAAAACTACTGAATGGATTTTATTTATTTATTTATTTATTTATATAATTATGAACAAGCAGCTACAAGCTGTTGTGTTCACTTCTAGTGATAAAATATAATAGTCTATAGATTTTTTATTTTTATTTAATTGTCCGTCATTTTTTTAAGCACTGAATTGTCTAGTCGTAGCCAGTTATCAAGTCGATTTTTAAATGAGTTTATTGAGGTGGCAGAAACAACGTCCTCCGGCAGCAAGTTCCAATTATGGACCACTCTATTACTGAAGAAGTGATGGGCAACCAGTGTATCAGCAGAGGCCCGCGTCAATCGAAGGCCGTGTCCGCGGGATGGCCGTATGCTGTCCCTCCTGAGAAGAATGTTCTGGATATCTGGCAGATTATAGTGCGCATTTATGATCTTGTATACCTCTATCAGATCACCTCGAAGTCGTCTCTGCTCGAGAGTGCTCAGTTTCAGTGCACGTAGTCTCTGTTCATAGGACATGCGTCGTAGAGCCGGTGGTATCTTCGTGGCTTTCCTCTGGACACTCTCCAGCAGATTGATGTCCTTGTGAAGGTATGGGCTCCAGATCTGGAAGCCATATTCCAAGAGTGGCCTAATATAGGTCTTAAATATTCTCCTGAAAACTTCGATGGTTATGCTTTGAAAGGACTTTCGAACAACATATGTAAAAGAGTTAGCCCTTTTTACAATATTGGAGATATGTTCTGCCCACTTCAAATCAGGAGCCACAGTCACTCCCAGATCTTTTTGGAGGTTGACTGGAGTTAGGATGTTTCCCTCAAGACTATATGTAGCCCTTGGATTGTTGCCCCCTAAATGCAGAACATTGCACTTAGATGCATTTAATTTGATAATCCAATCTTTAGTCCAATTTTGGATACGATCTAAGTCATCCTGCAGCTGTCCTGAGTGTATAAGTGGGTTGGCAAAGAACTTACCATCATCAGCAAAGAAGGCAGACCGGCACTCAATCACCTCGATTAAGTCTGTTATGTATATTCCAAACAAGTGGGGGGCAAGCACTGAGCCCTGGGGTACGCCACTCGCAACGGGTCTATGCTTGGAAAGGGCGCCACCGACACGCACTTGGAATGTTCTACCCTCCAAGTAGTTCCTTATCCATTTGAGTAGAGCTCCACGTATCCCACAATGCTCCAGTTTGTTGAGAAGTCGTTGATGTGGAACCTTGTCGAATGCACGCTCGAAGTCCAGGTAAATGACATCTATTGGATTGCGGCCATCGAGTTCCTTTGTCCAGTCCTGTACACATGTCAGCAGATTAGTGACTGTTGACCTACCTCTAACAAATCCGTGTTGTTTGGTTGAGATAATGCCCTCTCTGCTCAAAAACCCGGTCAAGCTGTGCGAAATAATTGTTTCCATCATCTTCACTACAATACTGGTGAGGCTGATGGGGCGAAAATTACCAGGCTGTAGTTTGTCTCCCCTCTTGAACACTGGGGTCACTATGGCATGTTTCCAGTCCTGTGGCAAGCATCCCGCCGCAAATGATGTATTCATTAAGTGTGTTAAGATGGGCGCTAGTATATGTACGCAGTTTTTGAAGACACATCCTGGTAGCTGATCTGGGCCTGCTGAAGAGTGTGCATGTAGACCTTTTATTGCTTTTTCCACATCCTCAAGTGTGAAATCAATATCGCTCAAGCTGTGTTCCACCCGCTTAATCCCAGTTATTTTAGGTAATTGGTGTAGGACCGGTTCAGCTGAATAAGCTTTCTGGAATTCCTCTGCAAGCACCTCTGCTATACCACTTGGATCTGTGACAAGGTCTCCATTAATATTTCTCATAGCTTGTGGAATGCTCATCCGGGTGCTGGTGCTACGTCGGATGTGTGAGTAGAAGGCTTTGTCACCGCCATCCAATATATGCGCCTCAAACAGGGCTCTCTGTTTCCTTGCCAGTGCTACACACCTGTTACTAGTGTCACGGTATGCCTTATAATCTTCATCAAACCCTGAGGAACGGTATCTATCCCATAGTTGTTTTTTCTTAGCTATTAGTTCTAGAACATTCCTGTCAATCCAGGGTTTGTCTTTGGCCTTGTAGCTTATGATTTTAGGTGGGGCATGTTTGTCAATTGTTTTATTAAGTGCCACCATAGTTTCTGCCCAGTTTTGTTCAATATTGCCTGTGGGGTTAAACGCTCCAAGATTATTTAGAAGATCCACGCCGAATTCCTCATAGTCGATGTGGTGATAGAGTCGTCGAAGTTTGGGTAGATTGTTTGACATTTGTGTTTGGACCTGCACCTCAAACTCTAGAACACAATGGTCGCTCTTACCGATAGGTGGTTTGTGGATTATATCTTTTACCAATATTTCCTCATTTACCAACACCAGATCCAAGAGCGAGGGCATATTGCCCAGCCTGAACCTTGTAGGACTATTTACTAGTTGATATAAGTTGCAATCCAAAAACATATCCTTAAATAGTTCCGCTGAGCCAGTCAGGTGTTGATCTATATGTAATGGCCATTTAATACTTGGGTAATTGAAGTCACCAGCTATTATTACCGTATTATTTTCCGAAGCCGTTGAAAGATTTTGGAATAGCTTGGTGTCATGATGTCTCTGGGCATCTTCATTGGCATCATCTGAACGGTATACTCCCACTATAAGAAAATGGTATGAGCTGTACTGTATAGACATGTGTGATGATGTTGAAGCGCTCTATATAGACATATAGAGCGCTTCAACATCATCACACATGTACCTGTGGTTACGTTGGGCTACTATTTTAATACCATTTAGGCTGTTCTTTATGTACATGGCAACACCTCCCCCTTTGGTTTTACCATCAGATTTTTTTTTCTTATGTCTACGGTCCTGTCTGTACAAAGTATAATCCGGTATGTTGAAGGTACTATTACGGTCTTTACTATTGAACCATGTTTCTGTTATGATTGCAATTGTAGGTTTTGATGTGTTCATGTATCGTAAGAATAGGTCGAATTTTGCAGGTAGTGAGCATAGGTTGGTATACATAAGCGTAAGGTCAGTGTATGGACTTGTGTTAGAAGATGCTGAATATATTAGTTTTTTTGATTGATAATTTTGGGTACACCCTTCAAATATTTGATTGTGAGGTTAGGTTCACCATTTTCAATCCTCGACCTAAGAACTTCTCGAAGATGATTCAGTTCTTCTCGTTGTTTAGGTGTTTTATCATCATAAATTCTTACCTCTTTGCTTGTCTTGCTTCTGTTTTTCAGAATCCGGATGGCCGCTTGCCGAGATGTTAGCACTACCTTTAATAGTCTAGGTTTACCTGGTTCACGGCGTCCCAGACGCTGCACTGCCACCACTTCTGAGCTAAGGTCGCTGGTTACATCCTGTACTATCTTCTTTACACATATTTCATCGTGCGACTTTCCGTCGCTGCCAGCATCCGATTCGCTTTCTTTTACACCAATTATAATTACATTTCGAGCTCGACGTTCCCGTTCCGCTATTTCCTCTAAAATAGCACCTGTACTCAGAGGAGAAGGGTGATTCACCACCGGCGCCGTTATGGCGTCGTAGGCCACTGATGTAGTTGAAGATTGCGTAAGCATTTTCTTGACGTCGTCGAGTTCCTGGCGTAATTAACGTAATTAACTTTTTCCGCTAGGTGGCGCCCTTAAGTAAACACGGCTTTTGTTACTGCTTCTCGATTATTAGTATTAAATATAGTAAAACCAATCTGTAGGAAGTGTCTGGTGCAAAAAAGTGTAAATGAACTTATAAATAAACTGTGACAACGTTGGTGGTGGTTTGGATGCACTCAAAACCCAAATACAGTGATAAAAAAATTCAGTGAACTTTAATTAATTTGCCATCAAAACTATTGGCCCTGAGTGTAAGGGAATTGGTCTGCATCTCTATATGTGCTACAATATACAACGCAGTGGCATTCTTGAATATTTTAGTGAACTTAAAGAGATTTTCATATTTTTGTACAAAAACAAAATTTTTATTCGAACTTAGTTTCCTACCGATAAAGTGTAAAAACAATCAAACTACCCACTGCCGATAAATTACCAACGACATCTACTTGCTGTTCTTCGTAGCTACTTGTCAAGTTATCAACTACACATAAGATCAACTATTTCATTACACTATCTTAACCATCGGCTGGTCTCGAGGCCCAGTACCTCGCCTTCCATTCGACGAGGTCGAGGATCGAATCTGACCGGCGCACCTGATTATTTTTGAAATTGTTAATTTGCTAGTACATTTCAATAATACAAATTGTGTAAAAAATAACGGATTTGTTTACAAAACTTGCGATAAATTGTACTGCACTATACACGAGTGACGTCACTCCTAGAATCAGCGAAGCGCCTAACCGCCAGCGCACAGCAAGGTCCCTACGAACAACAAGACTCAAGCGCTTTCGATTATACAACAAACGCCACGTAATATTATATAGGCAATGGCGCCTACAGTTAGTATCTGTGCGGGATGTCGTAATCCTTTTACAAAGGAAAGCGAATTCCTGACATGTTCATTGTGCAAATTGAAATATGATCTGGACTGCGCTGGTATAGACTTAGAGAATTTTATGGCAATGGATTCACTACTTAAGAATAAATGGCGGTGCCCGGAGTGTTGTTGTAAGCAACCCAAGTCTGGAAATGCCAACACACCGGTACGTCCCCCAATTACTGGTACAGCTCCGTCAGCAAAACCCCAAAACGCTGTTGGAACAAATGTTACACATAGAAAGAAACAGATCAATAAGTCGCCGACCATGATTGCTTCAGTACAAGACCCTAAAAACACCAAAGAGGGCGTATGGGCATCGGAGGAAAGACTTCGAGATATTATTAAGGAAGAGCTATCTACTGCGCTGACATCAACTATTAATACCCTAGTTACTAATCAGCTAAAAAACATTAGAGATGAAATGACCGCTTTCCGTGAGTCTATGGCTTTTTTCAATGTGCAGTTCGAGTCCATGAAGAAAGCGGTTGATGACAAGAGTACCATTATCACTGAGCTTACCGCCGAAAATCAACAGCTGAAATCTTCAGTCCACGACCTCTCCGCGCGAATTAATATTATCGAATTGCATATGAGAGAATGTAATGTTGAAATTAATGGAGTACCTGAGCATAATTCGGAAATATTAGCGAACACAATGATGCAACTGTCGAAAGTGATTGAAAGCCCCTTGACTTCTGAAGATATCCTATGTGCGACAAGGGTGGCCAAGCTGTCACCAAATAGCGACAGGCCTCGGGCTATTGTAGCCAAACTGCGCACTCCACGTCTTCGTGATACCATATTGGCTGCGGTTTCCAAATTCAATAAGGCTCACAGTGACAATAAATTGTCTTCTCAGCACCTTGGAATAGGCGGACCCCGAGTCCCGGTATATGTGGCCGAGCACCTAACGCCGACTGCCAAGAAACTACAGGCCGCAGCACGACTAAAGGCTAAGGAGCTCAACTACAGATTTGTATGGTCGCGATATGGCCGTGTCTATGTGCGTAAAAATGACGAAAGTCAAGCTTTGTTGATAAAAACCATGGAGAGCCTAAATCTGATGCATTAACTGTTATTTGTTTCCTTGCATGTTATTTACTTGGATTTTATTGTATTTAAAATGCTCGATATTTACTATCAAAACGTTCAAGGCTTAAGAACAAAAACAAATAATTTGTCTAAAAATGTTTTAAATGCTAATTATAAAGTCATTGCTTTCACGGAAACGTGGTTAAACTCCAATATTTCTAACAATGAACTGATTGACGATAGATATATTGTGTACCGGCGAGACCGTATATGTTCTGAAAGTACGAAGTTGGATGGTGGAGGGCTGATGATTGCTGTCTCCCGTGACATACCCTCACTTAGGATTACAAACATTGAAACTGATGTAGAAAGTTTGTTTGTTTCATTGCATTTAAACAATAAGCATGCTGTAAGAAAGGTTACCATTTGCGTGGCTTATTTACCTCCCCCGGTTAAGTTACAATCTTTGTCACTTTTATTATCAAGCATTGATTCAGCACTACCCCATACTGACGATCTTATACTTGTAGGAGACTTTAACTTACCTTTCTTAAAATGGGATGTCCATGATAATCAAAATTATCTCGTACCATCGAACTACAATAATTCTCTGGGTAATTTGTTGATCGATTTCATGACCACAAACCAGTTACACCAATTTAACCCAATTTGCAATAGTGACAAACGATATTTAGACCTAATCATAACGAATCTCGAACGTACTGAAGTTGTTAAGGCCCGTGACACACTGAGTAAGTGCTACCCAAATCATCCACCTCTGTTGGTCTCTGTCTCATACCTCGATGTAAAATATTTAAAACCTATAACAAATGTTGCCTATAATTTTTACAAAGCGGAACACACTACCATTATAACCGAACTGAAAAACATTGACTGGCAAAGCGAGCTGTGTGGATTGAAAGATGTGAACGAGATGGTTAGTAAATTTTATGATAAGCTTCATGACCTGATCGGTAAATTCGTGCCAAGGCGTAGGTTGCTCAAGTCTAAATATCCTTCATGGTTCAGCCCAGCTTTAATAAAACTCTTAGCCGAAAAAAATAAAGCTCATAATAGGCTGCGTAAATACCGAAATCCTCGTGATGAAATTGAATTTAAACTTCTCCGTTCTCGATGTCACAAATTATATGATAAATGTTACAGGAATTACAAGCAGACAATGGAGTCTAACATTAAGGTTAATCCGAAGGCATTCTGGAATTTTGTTAGAAATAAAAGGGGTGGTCATCCTGCCATGCCAGCCAAAATGTATCACAATGATTCTATGGCGGAGACTGGGATGGATATTGTTAATTTATTCGCTGCTCACTTCTCATCTGTGTATAACTCTCAGGCGCCACCTCATGGCAGTACTACAGCTAATAATATGGACACGAGTAGCACATTCATTGGAAAAATACAACTCACTGAAAACGAGGTTCTTCGGGCCATCAGGAAACTGGACAGCACTAAGGGAGCAGGTCCGGATGGTATACCACCATTTTTCGTGAAACGATGTGGATTGGCCCTATCCTTGCCTCTTACACTTTTATACAATCGCTCACTTACTGAAGGAAATTTCCCCGAAATCTGGAAAAACACACGTATCCTACCAATCTACAAGAAGGGTAATGAAGCTGAAGTACAGAATTACCGACCAATTTCGATCCTATCGTGTTTTTCGAAACTGTTCGAGGCCCTCATGTGCCCTCTATTGTCTAATTTGGCTGAGCCATATCTCTCTGACCATCAGCACGGATTCCGAGTCGGACGATCGGTCGAATCAAACCTTGCTCTTTTTGTCTCGGATCTATGCGAACAGGTGGACAAGGGTCTACAGGTGGATGCTATTTATACCGATTTTAGCAGCGCATTCGACAAAGTCGATCATGACATACTTCTGCGCAAGCTGAATAACTTTGGGGTGGGTGGCAACTTATTAAAGTGGTTCCAATCTTATCTCAGAAACAGACCGCAGGCTGTTGAGTTATGTGGATATGCATCAGATACTTACATGGCTAGATCCGGTGTCCCACAGGGATCTCACCTGGGCCCAATTCTCTTCCTAATATTTGTTAACGATATTACTGGTCACATCAAGCACTCAAAGTACTCTCTATATGCAGATGATTTAAAAATATATAAAACCGTAACTGATGACAGAGATGCCGCTCTACTTCAAAGAGATCTAGATAGCATCATGTCATGGTGTATTGGCAACGGCATGAGTCTTAATGCAAAGAAGTGCTTCTATATAAAATTTTGCAGGAAGAGAAAACCGCTTGTTACTGGCTATGGGATAGACGGCGAACAGTTAACAGAAGTCCATGAAATCCGTGACCTTGGTGTGATGCTCGATGGCCAGCTAAGCTTTCGCTCTCATATCGACGCAATTGTCAAAAAGGCGGCACAGCTGCTCGGGTTCATTAAAAGAAATACTAGGGATTTTACTCAGTACCAAACCAAGGTACTTCTTTACAACGCTCTGGTACGCAGTCGACTCGAGTTTGCCTCGGTAGTGTGGAGCCCTTTATATGATATCCACTCACAACGTATAGAGAGCATTCAAAGGGCGTTCACTCGGCACCTTGCTTTCCGGGTCACGGGTTTCTCGCACAGGAACCCTTACGACCGTCGTCTGACTCAGTTCCGAATGGACAGTTTACAAGACCGGCGACAGATGCTGGATGTCTGCTTTCTGCATAGGGTAGTGAATGGTCGGTTCAAATGTCATGAACTGCTCGGCAGGATTGCATTGTCTGTTCCTCATCGCCATCCTAGACAACCTATAGTGAAACTTTTTTACACATCATCTTGTAGGACAAACCTTGGCAAGCAATCGCCTTTGGCTCGAATTTGCTGCAATTGCAATGATGTGGTCCGCGGAAACGTTGATCTCGACATCTTTCACATCCGCTTGGCCGATTTGAGGTCTAAGTTGCTTCCTAGTTGTGGCACTTGAAATAGCACTATTATTATTTTTTAAATTCTATTCATTTTAATTTAGTTTTGATTTTAACTTTGTTGTGATGTGTTATACAAAGGCATAGTCTGATATATGTTTTTTTTTTATATGTTTTTTTTTTTTTTTGATTGATATATGTTTTTTTGATTAGTCAAGTAAACTTTAATAATTTAATTTAATTTTAATTTTAATTTGCTTGGATTGTTTTTGCTGTTCTTGCTGGTGGTACTATCGCCATTGTGTATTACCTACTTATAAGGCTGTATTTAATGTATGCTATGTACACCGTAATTGTTATATGTATCGGAAACATTGCCTAAAACTAAAATTGTATTAATTGTGTCAATACATATAATGTGGTCGTACTTATTCTAAATAAATAAATAAATAAATAAATAAATAAATAAATAATCCATCGTAGGACTTTATCAGCTTGGGCACCTGGAACAGCGCCTCTCTGCATGCGGGACACAAGAATAATAGGGTTCGCTTGCCCTTCAATCCCATGACACGGGCCTCACTCGACGTCAGACCACTGCACTGAAGACATATGTTGCGTTTGCAACCATCGCACTGCACACCATTATCCTCATTATGGTCATTCTCACATTGGAAGCACTTCATTTTGATAGGTTAAATTAACACTGGCACGACTGTTCCTATGAAGAATTTTGTCGCCAAATTAACACTTAACTGGCCGGTTTTTTACGAAGGTTTTTTATTTGCACAGACTTATTGGATGATATTAAACACTGAACAAGCGCATTTGACGTAGATTCTACACTATTACTATTTTTAAAGACGAACTTTCACTAGGAGCAAATTTTATCACTGTTAGTCGTACTGAGGGTAGATGAGAAAAATTTATTATTGATTTTAATGAAACTTTACAATAATATTGCTTATACGTCAGAATAACACATAGGTACGCTATATTACATTCCCATATTGCCACGGGAACGGTAATAACGCGGGTCGCAGCTAGTACAGATTATAAACGTTTGTGAGTATGGATGTTTGTTATTCTTTCACACAAAAACTACCGAACGGATATGGAGAAAATTTGATACTGAGATAGCATATAGTCTGAAATAACACATTGACTACTTTTTACCCGACTACGGCGAAGCCAAAAGGAGGACATTTTGACAGGCTATGTATGTATATATGTATGTATGTTCATTTGTTCCCTCATAGCGCCTCAACTACTTATTAGAACTGCACAAATGAGGTATCGTTACAAGCGGCTTTATCGTCCGATGGTTATAGGCTATATGACGTGACACTCAATCTTGTGTGGCGCCCTCTGGCGCTCATAAGGTACCTACTGTGTTAAAAAATAAATTTGAGATAAATTAGCCGTGTTTGGTATCAAATTAAAGGGCTTAATAAGCACATTTGAAATATGTATAAATTATTAGCTTTACCTTGCCCCAAAATAATATAAATAACCCGGAATAACAGACATGAAACTCCCTTTACTCGAAGTTCCTTCTTATGTTAGCAAGCACACATCAACACTAAAGTGCATAAACTGCACTGGCAAAAATTCAAATGTTTGGCCACATTTTAATGGATTCGGTCAATTAACAAAAATATAGCGTTAATTCGACCAAACGTTTATTAATCAAAAGTATTTCGGGATTAGATTTTCTCGATCACCCAATGAAAGGTGTATCGTTGATTCGACCAAACGTTCATCGGGCCTTCGTTCTTTCGATCGGTGATGTAAAGGTCTACAGTAGTTTCGAACACTCGTAACTTAGTAAATCGTTTATTCGGTCAGACGCAAAATAACAAAACGTTTTTTAGATTTCCCGTGACTCGACAAACCATATTTCGGAATTCCGTGGTAAACTCGGTAATAATCCTGAGGTTCATTATAATAGTTTATTTAATACATTAACAGACGCTTTTTCTCACACATTTAAACAAAAAAATCAAAAACTTAGCACGAAATCGAAATTCTGTGAATGGGCTACTGTAGGCATATATAAAAGTAGACGAACGCTATTTGATCTATACGCCCAAAAACAGTACAGATTCGACAATAGTTTCATTGAATATGTTAAAAATTACTCAAAGTTATTCAAAAAGGTATGTAGACAAGCAAAGGCCATTCACATTAAAAGAAAGATAATTGAGGCTCCTAACAAAATGAAAGAAACTTGGAAAGTTATTCACAAAGAGTCTGGTAGATGTAAATTGAGGGATAGTGTTCCTAAAATTAAAGTAGGAAACAAGGATATAACCTCCCCAAAAGATGTCGTAAATGCTTTTGAAGACTATTTCACCAATATTCCAATTCAACTGACTTCCTCTATTAATTCAAGCGCTCACAGTGCTGTTGCCCTAGTTGAGAGTAATATTAGTTCTTCTAAATTTAACTTCCAACATATTGATCCTAATGACATATTAAAAGCATTTAAAAATCTCAAAATCAAAATGTCTAAAGATTACTGGGGCATGTCAGTTAGTTTAATTAGTCATGTAATTAATATCATTGCACCTGATTCAGCACTAATATTTAACGAATGTGTAGATGAAGGCACGTTTCCTACCTTAATGAAACACAGAAAAATTATACCATTATTTAAGAAGGGATCTAAGTCAGAACTTGGAAACTCTCGCCCCATCTTTGAGAAAGTGATGCTCAATCAAATGCAACTATACTTCAATACCAACAATCTTTTCCATAGCCAACAATATGGCTTTACTGGTGGAAAATCTACCACTGATGCGGGAGTTAGCCTAGTTAACCTAATCTACGACGCTTGGGAGGGATCACAGGATGCTTTTGGAGTATTCTGTGATCTATCTAAAGCATTTGATTGCGTTGACCATCAGACACTTTTGCTCAAGTTACGTCGGTACGGTTTTGGCAACAAATCCATAGAACTATTAGAATCTTACTTAACACTGCAGACTGTTGAGATAAATAACGTTAAGTCAAATGGGTCAAACGTCAAGATAGGCGTACCCCAAGGATCAATCTTAGGACCTTTTCTCTTTTTGGTTTATGTCAATGACCTACCTTATATGATCGAGGCACACGCCGGAATAGTATTGTTTGCAGATGATACATCGCTAATATTCAAAGTAGATCGTAATAGTACAGATGCGAATAATGTAAATAATATCTTAAACGTCATTTCAAATTGGTTTTCTGCAAACAACCTATTGCTGAATGCAGAAAAAACCAAATGCATTAAGTTTACACTGCCTAATGTGAGGCAAGCTCAGGTTGATATCGTGCGGGGGGCGCAAAGGGAGTTTCATGTCTGTTATTCCGGGTTATTTATATTATTTTGGGGCAAGGTAAAGCTAATAATTTATACATATTTCAAATGTGCTTATTAAGCCCTTTAATTTGATACCAAACACGGCTAATTTATCTCAAATTTATTTTTTAACACAGTAGGTACCTTATGAGCGCTAGAGGGCGCCACACAAGATTGAGTGTCACGTCATATAGCCTATAACCATCGGACGATAAAGCCGCTTGTAACGATACCTCATTTGTGCAGTTCTAATAAGTAGTTGAGGCGCTATGAGGGAACAAATGAACATACATACATATATACATACATAGCCTGTCAAAATGTCCTCCTTTTGGCTTCGCCGTAGTCGGGTAAAAAGTAGTCAATGTGTTATTTCAGACTATATGCTATCTCAGTATCAAATTTTCTCCATATCCGTTCGGTAGTTTTTGTGTGAAAGAATAACAAACATCCATACTCACAAACGTTTATAATCTGTACTAGCTGCGACCCGCGTTATTACCGTTCCCGTGGCAATATGGGAATGTAATATAGCGTACCTATGTGTTATTCTGACGTATAAGCAATATTATTGTAAAGTTTCATTAAAATCCATTCAGTAGTTTTTATGTGAAGAAGTAATAAACATACCTACACACTAACAAACTTTCGCCTTTATAATATTAGTGTAGATTAGTAGGATTAAATATTATTATTGATATAAATTAGTATCAATACTAAAATTACTTTTTAATGCATATTCTTCTTCTTCTTCTTCTACCCACAATTGATAATGTTTTATCATTCATTTTAAGACTATAAAACAATAAATGTTAGAAATGTATAAATTGTATTTGTAAAATATCATAGTTAACAAGTTTTATTAATAATTTAGTTTATTAAGTAGTTCGTAGTAAGTTTAGTAAAGTTTGTTATTAAAAAAATATAGCGTTAATTCGACCAAACGTTTATTAATCAAAAGTATTTCGGGATTAGATTTTCTCGATCACCCAATGAAAAGTGTATCGTTGATTCGTCCAAACGTTCATCGGGCCTTCGTTCTTTCGATCTGTGATGTAAAGGTCTACAGTAGTTTCGAACACTCGTAACTTAGTAAATCGTTTATTCGGTCAGACGCAAAATAACAAAACGTGTTTTAGATTTCCCGTGAATCGACAAACCATATTTCGGAATTCCGTGGTAAATAAGCAAGATATTGAATTGAGCTTATTCTCTAACAAGTCTTGGAATTCTTTAATCTTATTAAAGGTTATGGGCCTACACATAATTTTCTCTTTAGGTCTACTATTATTACCTATAGGAAAGGATACTATTTGACCCCGGTGATCTGAGGGCAACTTACTAATTACAGACTTATTTAAGTATACACAATCACTAAAAAAATTATCTAGACAACTGCCAGTCTCAGCAGTGATTCTGGTTGGTTCACAAAAAATATTTTCAAGATTATAGCTCTTAAACATGTTTAGAAATTGAGTACTTCTCTTACAATGTTCCAAGATGTTTACATTGAAGTCACCGCATACAATTATATTCTTATTATTACTTGACGCTATCCCAAGAACTTTGTCCATGACCCCAATTAAAGATCCAAAGTCACTCCTTGGCGGACTGTATACGCATACTACTACACAATTATCAAGCTCGGCACAGGCCACCTCAGCACAGCGCTCAACAGAAAGTCTAACAATGTCAATCCGCTCTTTACTGCGGAGACCATTTTTTATCAAGACCATGGAGCCACCTCTTTCAGCAGACTTCCTGTTAAAGCAACTTACAATTGTTTAATTATCTATACTGAACATCATCTCAGTCTCCTTTAGCCAGTGCTCAGTTATACACAAAATATCTACATTTAATTCCTCTAGGAATAACTCAACTACTAATTCTTTGCCAGGAAGACCTTGCATGTTTTGATGAACTATCTTTAGCTCTGGCATTCCTGTTGTCTGATTATTTAGTTTAAATCAGTACATGGTAAGCATACAGAATTACTACTACAAGTACCTGGCAAATCTGTATGTATTGGGTCGTTCACTTGTTTACAATGTAAACTCGTCCAAAAGTTAATATTATTTGCCACATATGTAGCAATTTTATGTTTGTCATACTTTGTAAGATAAATATTATCTTTGGTCTTAAAACAATAACTACTAATAAAATTATTAGTGTCAAAAAATATAAAAGTGTCGCTATGACGACAAGTCAAGGTATGAATAAAATTATTCATGTAATGTATATTTCTATTGTAACATGCAGACTGGCATGACACATATGGGAATGCACATAATATTATTTTAAATACTTTTAATTTACTTAGGCAGTCTATACCGTACATTAATTCTTTCTTGCCTACTCCATTACCTTCACCCACCAGCAACACAATAGTGGAACTACTGTTATATTTAGAAGACACAATTTTGTCTATAATTTGAGAGTAGGTCGCATTGGGCATGCAATAATGCATACAGTTCTTCAAATGACAACTAAACATTGAGCCCATATTGCGACCCACACTGTCAGAAAATACCATTGTATTACTAGGCAGCTTAATGTTTACATTAAAATCACATGCAGAGTCTGGAGTACTGGTACAAGTAGAGAGAACCCGTATGGTGTCACTGACAGGGGGGGTGGAGCATGGCAAGGATTTGTCACAGTCATCAAATTTTTGCCTATACAGGTTTTCCAGTGAATGGAATCTTGCTTCATTACTATGACATGAGTCCACTAGGCTATTTAATGCCTCAATGTACTCACCTATCTCCTTTTGAGCTGTTTGGTATTTTAGTGTAACAGAATTTAAGGAGTCATTTAAATGTGAGATTTCTAGCTGGAGTTCATATAGATCAGACTCATATTGGTCCGTCTGTGTTTTACCTACCTCTATTAACTGTCTCAATTCTACATTAGACCTACAGGCTCTACGACATTTGTTAATGCCCATTTTGAGGTACCTGATCTGTTTCTGTGACTTGCTAATAAATTTATTGAGTTTAACATATTTTTCATACTTATTTCTGCCACTGCTAACTAATCTTACTGAGGAATTTAATAACAATTTATCATCACAGGCTATAACCGTTGATGCAACTGGGATGTTAGGTGTTATGATATCTATCAGGTCTGCAGTGATGCATGGCTCCAGACAAATCAGGTCAGGTTCCCCTGCCACCAGCTCATTATAGAGGCTGTTGGAGAAAGCAGCCTCATCTGCCAACCTGATAGATTCCATGTGAGTAATGGAATTGTGCACGTCACTCAGTTCACACTCCAGAAAGCTTATGCGTTTCAAAGCCTGTTTGTGGGTGTTGCTGCATTCCTCTAGGCCTGTCAGTGTTGCCTGGAGGTGATCTCGTTGGAGTGTGAGCTCCATGACTTCAGTATGTAGGCCAGCCAACTCTTTTTTGAGTTCGGTATTTTTTTCAACAACATTTAGCACTTCCTTTTCACTCTCTTCCCGCTCCTCTATCAGCTGCTTATTAAGTATATAGCTGATTTTAAGCTCCTTTAAGGTGAGGTTTAGCTTCTGTTGCAATTCACGGGTTGCAGCGCTGCGGGTCATCATTGTTTGTTTCATATTTAATTTTATGTCAAAAATGATTTGGTGGTACTGAAATGAAAGAATGTGATAAGTAACTGAATGTGATAATAACTGTAAGTAATAATAAGAATCGATAAATTGAAAAAATAAAGTAACTTTACTTCAAATAAATTATTAACTAAGAAGGGAGGGTAAAAAAACAATAATAATTATGGATAGTTTTTCAGTTGTAACCGTTGAACGTGTCAGACGGACTACTCACCGGCTGACCCAGCAGAGATATGCACGAGCTCTATGGGATCCCAGGGCGCCTTTTGTCAGAGGAGAGAAGTGTGCGTGTGTGTGTGGGAGACCAGGGAGACTTCAGAGAAAACCACTATTACCTCTGTTGTACATACATATATATTAAAGAGAGATAAAATTATACATAAGAAGATTACAGACAATAGAGGTACAGAGGGATACACAAAGATGAGTATGTCTTCACCAGCTGCACCACGGTGACCTGCTCGCAGTAGGTAGCCAGAGTGTTACGGCTAGTAGGTGTAGTACACGTCGGTCAACCCACCGTTGACACAGTTATTTCTTGCAGAGTGAAGTTATATAGATATATAGGAAAGTTACATAAATTTTAATAGAGAAAAAGGGAATACGTGACCCCGGTTGTCGGCCTGCTCGGCGTCTGCGCACGTCTCTTGCCGCAATCTCGACCAGCCAAGGTGCTTCACGTCGAGGTTACAGGCTTGCGCCGACAGCGGTTGGGAACTCGACTACAGAACACGCTGAGAAGGAATTTGAGGACCAAGGTGTCCTCTAATCCCGAACTAGGAACCCTAAGAACGAAATAACACTAAGAATCGTCTAGATTGCAGAAGGCTGTTGATAAATACAAGTAAAATCACTTACCAAAAACTGGGCAACAACGAATTTAATTAAGTATAAAGTATTTTCCAAGACACAGCAATACAAACGTTCCAGTCACAATTCAGAAAGTAAAAAGGATTTATATGTAGCCGGGGCCTCAGTTTTTATACCCCTAAAGCTGGAAGGTTCTCGAAAACACTTTTTTTTTTAAGTTGAATTAGTGCAAACGATGATCAAAAACACCAAATCACGGTCGAATAGCCTAACAACTTTAATACCACCCTCTTAAGTAGGAATCAAACAAAGTACAGCAACCTTTCAACTTGGTTGGATCATACACACATTTTTTCCTTGAATACTCCGGTTTTGAGCATGCGGAATTTGAACCTGTTTAATTTAACTGAGGAAATTTAATTTTAACCTAAATAAGATAGCCTATAATTAAACAATTAATTTTCCCATTTAGGTGCTATGAGTATTTCTAATTTCATATAGTTAAAACATAAATGAAATCGAACGCCATCTAGTGCTAGCTAGCACAAAAGTTCCTACACCGCGGCACCGACTAACTGTTGTGAGTACCACTGAGATTGCCACAGGTGGCGCTAGTAGTAATCAAATTACAGTAGATAAAATCTAATGTTACACCACCCCTTCCCTCACAGTATTCCCTGCGTAGTATGCGCAGGGAATATCAGCGACAGGATCTCAACTGAGAGATATCAAAATAAATTCCAAAACTCGCGATGACCACACTAGTTGTGAAGACCACGAACTCCAAACAAACAACCACCAACCTAACAGCTAACTAAAGAAACCAAACAAAATCACATTACCAAGCCAAGCACTCTAGAAGTGTCACCCTATTAACTGCCCGGATCACTGTATGCCCTTCATATAGGTTAGTGAGTAGGCTTAGGGTGGAAAGAGACCGAACGAAGCAAAGTGGCACTCCCACGATCAAGAAGAAGGAGAAGGATCAGAAGGCTGTTCCTCCTCACTGTACTTCAAAATATCCTTAATGTGATAAACTCCCAGATCCTTACCATCCAAATCCGACAGTTCATATACTAAAGGCGAGCGTTTGGCGGTTACAATGCATTTCATAAATTTAGGCGCCAGCTTCGCAGTAAAGTTCTTGGCCTTGTTAGACAAATAGAAGGTTCTTTTGTACACAATCTGTCCCACTTTCAGTTCCACATGCCTTTTTCTGAGGTTGTAGTATTTTTCGTTGCGCCGGTGAGCAACATCTAAGTGTTTTCTCACCTGGTCGTAGATACGATGTAATTCCTTCAACCTCTCACCAAAGGACACTGGACTATCAATGGAGACAGTGTTAGGATGGCAAGGAATCTCTTCCTGCCTATAAAGAACTCCATCCCCAATGAATTCCCTACCGTGAACAAGAAAATACGGACTGAAATGAGTGGCTTCGCTCACAGCAGTGTTTAGAGCACACTGGAGTTCTACGAGGTTCTCGTCCCATTTCTTGTGGTGCGACTTCACGTAGCAAGAAATTCCCTGAACCACGTTGCGAATAGCTCGTTCTGCCTGGTTGGTCTGCGCGTGGTATCTGGGGTTATAATAAATGTTAGGCACATTGTACTTAAGTAGTAAGTCCTTAAATTGTTTACTCACAAATTGTGGGCCATTATCCATATAAATGGTTTTGCATACCCCGTGGACTAGGAAAACATTCTTTTCTATGAATCTCGCGACTGCAACGCCTGTAGCCATCCGTATAGGGCTCAACATGACATATTTGCTAAAGTAGTCCGAGACCACAATCAAGTGAACATTTCCCTTGCTGGAAGTAGGAAATGGACCCAGTAAGTCAACAGAGATGGCCTCAAACGGTCTAGACACCCGCTTTGGATTACCCATGAGGCCAGGACGAGATGTGTTCACAGGTTTGTACTGCTTACATGTCTCGCATTTGCCTACATATTCCTTAACGCTCTCGTACATCTTAGGCCAATAATAGTTGAGAGCGAGGCGTTTATGGGTTTTCCATACGCCACCATGGGCACTGAGTATGTCGTCATGGTACTTGGTGAGCAGGGGCAACCTGTCCTCCAACGGTACCACCAACTTCCAATCAAAATCAGAGGTCAGAGAGTATTTATTTTTTGATAAATAAATAAATAAATAAATAAAAAATTCTTTATTGTTCACCAAGGATATTTACAAAAAATAAAAGGTACAATTTATGTGGTACACAATTGGCGGCCTTATCGCTCTGAGGCAATCTCTTACAGGCAACCATAGGATGGAGTAAGAATCAGACAGAGAGATTAGGGGCAGTTTGGTGTACTGAGAGATTATTATAATGATTTTTTTTTTAGAAGAATTATTAGATATGTAAATATTAGGAGTACTTATAATCTGAAAAGACGGTTATCACGTATGTCAAAGTTGGGAAAATGCCTAGGGTTCTTTTTCACACTATTCAGAGTGTGGAGATACCAAGAGTCCTTAGTAACGCTGGTGTCGATTGTGTCAATTTGAATTCGTGAAAGAGCATCAGGTACCACATGGTCCTTACCCTTTCGATGTTCTATATCGAAGTCAAACTGACTCAACCTCATGCTCCAGCGCGCAAGGCGGCCTGTCGGATTCTTCAGTTTGTGGAACCACAGGAGTGAGGCGTGGTCAGTAACCACAGTGCATTTCTGTCCTTCCACGTACTGCCTGAACTGTTCCAAAGCAAAGATCACTGCCAGGAGTTCTCGCTCAGTGGTACTGTAGTTGACTTCGTTCTTGTTGAGTGAACGACTACAATATGCGACAGGGTGCTCCACTCCCTCATGTGTCTGCGTCAGTACAGCAGCCACAGAGAAGGATGACGCGTCGCTGAGAATCCTAAAAGGTAATGAGTAATCAGGCATTTTCAAAATAGGAGCGGTGACCAAAGCGGCTTTCAGCAGATTGAAAGACTCTTCAGCTTCACGCGACCACTCAAAATTTATATTCTTAGAAGTTAATTTACATAAGGGTTTACTAATCTTAGAAAAATTATTCACGAAACGCCGATACCACCCAGCCATACCCAGGAATCTTTTCACCTCCTTAGCGTTGGAAGGTGTAGGATAGTTGAGAATGACATCAACTTTACCTGGGTCTGTCCGCAGGCCATGCTTGTCGACAAAATACCCGAGGTACTTCAATTCGCTACGACAGAACTGCGATTTTCGCATGTTGATCGTGAGACCCGCATCCTTAAGGCGCTGATAGACTCTATTTAAGAGGTCCACATGCTCCTCAAAGGTGCTGGCCACAACGATTATGTCGTCTTGAAAGGAGAACACTCGGTTATCGAACTCTGGGCCAAATAGACGGTCCATGAGGCGTTACATCGAGGCGGAAGCACCTATAAGTCCGAAGCACATCACGTTGTAGTGAAAAAGGCCTCGCCTGGGGACAGTGAAGGCGGTCTTCTCGGCGGATTGGGGCGAATCAAACGGAATCTGCCAATACGCCGCACTTAAATCAATAGAAGACAAATATTTTGCATTATTGAGATGGTCTAAAATTTGGTTGATATAAGGTAACGGATACGCATCGCTTTTAGATACAGAATTGAGCTTTCGAGAATCAAGGCACAATCTCAGGTCTCCGTTCGCTTTCTCCACCATCACCACTGGTAAGTTCCATGCGGACTGAGACGGGGTCACTACTCCCATCTCTAGCATCCGATCTAGTTCCTCTTCCAGGGCTTTCTGCTTCAGGGGAGAGAGCGGGTAATACCGTTGCTTGATTGGCTTACTATCACTCGTATCTATAGTATGATGCGCCAGAGATGTTCGACCTAGACCCACCTTGTCCGTGTTGATGGTATCAAATTTCTCAATAATGCTGTTAATTACCCGCTTCTGATCAGCGGTTAAATTGTTGTAATCCTCTAGATCACTGTTAAGAGACAGAGATTCTACTGGATTACAGTCACTAAAGTTGGAAAGATTGATATTCTGAGAGATCAATCTATCCCCTAATTGAAATTGTTGCCAGAAGTCTACTCCAAATATCATAGCAGTAGTGATTTCTGGAACAACATAGAACTTAATAACTCTGACAGCAGAATTATATTCAATAGGCAGAGAGATACAGCCCAGACATGGCAAATGAGAGCCATCTGCTGTAGTTAAACTAAAGTTAGGGCTGATGCTTCCAAGCTCAAACCCTAATTCCAAGAAAGTGTGGTGCGCTCCCTTGCCCAGTACTGAGCAAGCTGCACCCGAATCAAGTAAACCTAGAACATTTAAGTTCAGGATCCTAACAACTAAATACGGTCTTATATCATTATCCCGTTTGGTAAACAGGACCCTATCAGAGAATGCATCAGACAGAGAAGCTCGCTCCGAACCGAATGGTGATCTTTTAATAAGGCCCTGACTTACTCGTTTTTTGGCTTGGCATTACACTTCGGACACTCAGGTGATTTGACTCCCTTCTGTCCACACCGGAAGCACACCAATTCCCTTGACTGTGTACAGCCATATGCAGTGTGGCCGACTTCACCACAGCGGAAGCATCCTCGTTCGCTTGAGGTCGTAGGACCGGCCACGGCAGAGACCTGCTGGGAAGTTTTATGCACAGTTTTATTCTTAAAATGGTGTAAGTCCGAGGTGATCCCAAACTTATCTAACGCTGGTTCCTGGAATGCCTCCGCCCTAGCACGCGCAAGTTCTAGGCGCTTCCCCAATCGCTTCAGGTCGATTATCGAGTTTACCTCGTGAAGAGCCAATTCCTTCATATAATCGGGCCTAATATTATGCATCAGAATGTCCAGTTGTTCCTCACTGGGCATTTTGCACGTTAATCTCGAGAACATGGCCTGCATCGTAGAGATGTAGACGCCTAATGTTTCAGATCGGGCCTGTGTACGCTGCCTAATTTCATTTCTGAGACGGTAATCGTAGTCGGGAAGGTCGAAAGTCTCCCTCAGCTCATCCAACATGCCCTCATACGAGGTAAAGTTATTCTTGTTGGTGCGGAACCAAGATAAAGCCGGACCGTCCAATAGGTCAGAGAAAGCTGCGAGGATTTTATCCTTGGTGACTTCCCGAGCACACCTAAGCTCTTCCAGTCTCTCAATGAATACACGTACACACGAAGAGCCATCAAATTTTATATTAAAAGAGTTTAAATTTACGGGTCTATCCCTTATTACTAAATTACCACTAATTGTGTCGGAACTAGGCGCGTCACGTCGCCTCGAACGGTCCCCTCCCACCACAGGCGAGGTGTAACCTACGCGGTCACGATGAATAGGTTCAGTCTCTCTATCCAAACCCTCAGAGTCAGAGTCAGTATCTGATTCAGCCACAGACAAAATTTTAACCAAGCGGCCACGGATATCTAAAAGATCTGGACAGTCTATACCACACCTAGCTAACCTAGTGAGAAGGTAGTTCGCCCTCACTGCAACCCTAGTCCGACAATTACTATTTGAAACGACTTCACCTGAAGAGAGTGTCCCTTCCAGCTCGAGAACTTTAGGCTCACAGACAGCCAACTCAGAGGCGGCAACAGCAGGTACCGTGGCGATGGCCTTAATGCTGCCACGCCGGACAAGCCGCAATGCAGTGCGCAGCTCACTCCGCAGGCCAACAACCGTCGCATCCGGATCCGCTGTAACCCCCATGGCAGACAGTTCATTAAAAAGTTCATCTTTCTTAAGGTAGTTAATACACTTCTGTAATTGGGCCATAGTGGTCCAAGATTCAGTTTTTATCAAAACAATTAACAGTAATGGAGATTCAACTCACAACAGGTTTACAAATTATAAATGTAGGTTAAATGAAGTTTCCACAGAGACAAAATCAACTAATATTAACAGATAATACACTAAATATGCTTCCTCTAGGTCACAATTTGTGCGGTAGCTACAAAAATCTAATATTTTAGAATAGAGAAACTATATTAACTAAATTTAAGAATAGCTTTGTCCAAGAAATATGACACCAGGTATACTTTCTTTAGATTAATAAATTAGGAGGTAGTTACAAAAAGTTTACTACTATTTTATATTATGTTACTTGATTTTGGGTAGATATTATAGAATCACCCAGATAAATATCTTCAGAATACTGGCTCAGCAACCCAATGAAGTGAATACCAGATATTCAAATTATAGTTGAAGTTACAGAAATTTTCTTTATATAAATTAAAAGTGATGTAGGTATTCAGCAAAAATGTTAAAAAGTTAACTACAAATCTACTCAAGTCTATACAGTACAAAGCAGCTCTGTATTTTTACTAACTACTTACTATTACATAGGTATAAACCCAAAACCATGAATGCTAGACACAGAAATTTCTAGACTAAAAGTTTGACACAGTACAGTTACTATGTGAACAGACCACAATAAATATATATGTTTGTACAACACAGAAGCAACTAAATAGGAGGAAAAAAAGAAAAAAAGAAAAAGAAAAAAAACTAGTTTGCCAAAAATATGTTTCCAAACTTACCGAAAGATGTGCAGTTTTAAATTTTGAATTTTTAATTTAGGGTCTCAATGGTTTTTTCTTGCCACTGGGATGATGGTACGATTGGCTGAAAAAACACAAAGAGGGTAAGTATTACATGCGTAACTGCAGCCGCACAACCAATTAGCGTCTTGGGTAGTGTCAGACGGAGGGTAGTGTTTCCTCCAAAGCGAACCCTCCAGACACCCACACACAGCGCACCCACAGAGAACAGAGTTAGCCCCACGTTGGGCGCCAATTTGTAACCGCTGAACGTGTCAGACGGACTACTCACCGGCTGACCCAGCAGAGATATGCACGAGCTCTATGGGATCCCAGGGCGCCTTTTGTCAGAGGAGAGAAGTGTGCGTGTGTGTGTGGGAGACCAGGGAGACTTCAGAGAAAACCACTATTACCTCTGTTGTACATACATATATATTAAAGAGAGATAAAATTATACATAAGAAGATTACAGACAATAGAGGTACAGAGGGATACACAAAGATGAGTATGTCTTCACCAGCTGCACCACGGTGACCTGCTCGCAGTAGGTAGCCAGAGTGTTACGGCTAGTAGGTGTAGTACACGTCGGTCAACCCACCGTTGACACAGTTATTTCTTGCAGAGTGAAGTTATATAGATATATAGGAAAGTTACATAAATTTTAATAGAGAAAAAGGGAATACGTGACCCCGGTTGTCGGCCTGCTCGGCGTCTGCGCACGTCTCTTGCCGCAATCTCGACCAGCCAAGGTGCTTCACGTCGAGGTTACAGGCTTGCGCCGACAGCGGTTGGGAACTCGACTACAGAACACGCTGAGAAGGAATTTGAGGACCAAGGTGTCCTCTAATCCCGAACTAGGAACCCTAAGAACGAAATAACACTAAGAATCGTCTAGATTGCAGAAGGCTGTTGATAAATACAAGTAAAATCACTTACCAAAAACTGGGCAACAACGAATTTAATTAAGTATAAAGTATTTTCCAAGACACAGCAATACAAACGTTCCAGTCACAATTCAGAAAGTAAAAAGGATTTATATGTAGCCGGGTCCTCAGTTTTTATACCCCTAAAGCTGGAAGGTTCTCGAAAACACTTTTTTTTTAAGTTGAATTAGTGCAAACGATGATCAAAAACACCAAATCACGGTCGAATAGCCTAACAACTTTAATACCACCCTCTTAAGTAGGAATCAAACAAAGTACAGCAACCTTTCAACTTGGTTGGATCATACACACATTTTTTCCTTGAATACTCCGGTTTTGAGCATGCGGAATTTGAACCTGTTTAATTTAACTGAGGAAATTTAATTTTAACCTAAATAAGATAGCCTATAATTAAACAATTAATTTTCCCATTTAGGTGCTATGAGTATTTCTAATTTCATATAGTTAAAACATAAATGAAATCGAACGCCATCTAGTGCTAGCTAGCACAAAAGTTCCTACACCGCGGCACCGACTAACTGTTGTGAGTACCACTGAGATTGCCACAGGTGGGGCTAGTAGTAATCAAATTACAGTAGATAAAATCTAATGTTACAAAGTAAGTATTAAAGAAGAATTAATATTATGTAGCTATTTATTAAACTGAAATATAAATTAGTGGTTAATTTAACAAGTTAAGATAACATTAGACATAAGTTAGAAAAGTTGAACTACTTTAGAGAAGTAGGTAGGCAAAGAACAGAATGTTTGCAAGAATTACTAGTGAACTGAGAGAAATATGTTAGTGTATGTATTATTGGTGAGTGTGTTAAATTTGTCTGAGGCTATTTTGCTAGCGTCTTCTAGCTGGCTTCCACAAATTGTCAAGGCAACTGAGACTAGCAGAGCCTGCTGTGTGGATGGACGTTGCTCACAGTTATGTGAGTGTTTGTATAGTTTGTAATTTGTGGTGTGTGAGAAAAGGTATAAGGAATAAGTGTAACACCAAATACTTCCCCTGATTTCACACGTAGCTAGCGTAGGCGCAGGTTTCAGAGACAAATCCAATCAAAATTCCGTTTCACTAGTTCTTGTTCACTTAATGGATGATTTCACAGCAATTGATGTAGCAGACACAATACATACATTATACTTTAACTGTAGTATTATCATATATACACTAGACACTGGATTACAATTTTTTATTCAATTATTTTCTTAAAATTATACGGAGCTACAAAATTTCACAGCTGTTCGTGCCGGTGTTGCGCTGTTGTTCGACTGTCGTGCGCTGGCTTGTTTGTCCTTTACTACAAGCATTGGCAATACTTCATGCTGTGTCATACGTTCTATTTTCATCATCTCAGCTTCACTCATTCGTGGCTGAAGCTGTGAAAGACGTGAGTAAGCGCCCGCGCGCGTTCGCCTTTATTTATTAACATGTTACGTTATCATTGACTTGACTTATCTATCTGTTCATCGTGAAACATATTCATCTAAGTATCATTAGTGTATACAAAGATAAATATATGAATCATTTGTGGCCCTGAAAAGGGCCATTTGGGCGGTGGCGCAATCGTGCCAGAGTTCATGAAGTACATGAAACTGAAACGCGTAACGCTCGCGCATACACACACGAGCCAAACGCTTAAGCGCGTTCACCTCTGATGCTGCGCGCCAATTGGATGTCCTTTTAGGGCGTGTGATAATTAGGACATGTGATAATTAGTGCATGTAATAATTAGTACATGTGATAAAGGCTAGCAATGATTATGACAAATTATGTTATGGTAAGTGGCTTTATGGGAAACAAAGCTTCTAGCACGTGACTAACATAGCAAATAAGAGTAGGGCAAATGAATTAATATTTATTTGCCCTACTCTTACGTCATATAATATTACGGTTGTTGACTATTATGGCAAATGATATTAGGGCAAATAAAATTCGGGCAAACGGCGGTATACCCTATTACTTGACGAAACAGCTTTACCTAACTTTTACTCATGAATGCTTAGTTTTCGTATCTTTTGTGGTTGATCAACCTTTGTAATAGCTGCTTCTACACACTTATTAAGTTGATAGTCCAACCTCCTCCTTACAATTTTGGGTTGCAGGGCTTGTGGTGTTTGTACATCATTTAGTATTGTGTCTTTTTCTTTTAGGTTCCCAGATTTCTCGCTAGCACTTTTTAACACTTGTCTATATTTTTTTAGTTTCTGAAAGTCTATGTCATTACTTTTTTAACTTCAAATTATTTTTTTATGGTTAACACTGACACTTTTTGTGAATTAGGGTGCGGAATATCTAGGTTATTTACTTTAGGGTTCACTTGTGCATCAACAACGAAACAACTTTCTTTAACTTCTTCTCGTAAATACTTAGTTTTTGCCTCTTTTGTGGTTGTTCGTCTTTTGCAACAGTGGTTCAACGAACTTTGTTAAGTTCGTAGTCAAACGACTTCTTTTCAATTTTACTTTGGGGTGTTTGTAACATCTTTTATCCTATTATATTTTTCTTTTAAAGTATCCATTTTCTCACTGACATTTTTTTACACTTGTCTAAATTTTTAACTTTCTGAAAGTCTGTATTTTTTTTAAACTTCAGATTTATTTTTTATATTTAATTTAATGCCACTATTAAAATTTCTATTACGATTATTACCTGTGATTATCACAAGCATTTTTAATCACTTTTATGCGTATTTATGCTTAACATTTCCAGGCTTACTATGATATGATATTTTTCCAACTGTTTTACTATACCGGAGGCTTTATACCGAAATTTTAAATTGGCTTTGAACTCTTTATCGTCACTCCTTTCCACGTTTTTATTTTTTTGTCCTTAGTTTCCCCATCGGTGCTGTCACAATAAACCACTATTTCTTTGCTTTTACACGTCCTTTGTGTTGAGTTAAGTCTCTTACTGTTCGTCACAGCATTTGCACTAAAAAACCCTTCACTTTAATACCTTTGATCTACACGACCAGAGCTGTTCGTTGGGACCTTAAGATGCTTTTCAAGAAGTAGGGTCCAGCATATCAGCATGCATTACTTTAGGGTTCACTTGTGCAGCACCATTACTTGACGAAACAGTTTTACCCAACTTTTACTCTTGAATGCATTGTTTTTGTATCTTTCGTGGTTGATCAACCTTTGTAATAGCTGCTTCTATACACTTATTAAGTACGCAGTCCAATGTCCTCTTTTTAAATTTAGGTTGCAGGGCTTGTGGTGTTTGTATATCATTTAGTATTTTGTGTTTTTCTTTCAGGTTTTCGGATTTCTCGCTAACACTTTTTAACACTTGTCTATATTTTTTTTACTTTCTGAGAGTCTATGTCATTACTTTTTTTATAACCTCAGATTATTTTTTTTGGTTAATACCTGTTAACACTTAGAAACTTTTGTGAATTAGGGTGCGGAATATCTAGTTCATTTCCTTTAAGGTTCACTTGTGAAGCAACAACGAAACAAGTTTTTGCCTCATTTGTGGTTGTTCGTCTTTTGCAATAGTGGTTCAACGAACTTGTTAAGTTCATAGTCAAACGATCTCTTTTCAATCCTGCGTTGCAGGGCTTGGGGTATTTTTACAATATTGAAGATTTGTCTTTTTCTCTTAAATTATCTTATTTCTTAGGGTATCTCACTACCACTTTTTTGATACTTGTTATTTTTAACTTTCTGTTGTGTTTTTCATCATAACTTCAGATTTACTTTTAGAGGACGTGACACTTTTTTGGGATAGTTTGTTATGCTGGTTTTTAAATTGGTTTATAATCTTTATCGTCACAGTGCTTTACTTTTAGTTTTTGTTGTCCTCACTTTCCTTATCGCTGCTCATAAAGCACTCACTCACTTTGGTATAACAAGCTGCAGCAGAGCAGTTCGGAGCAACCTGTATAATTCGGAGATGGCTCTATCGGTTGATTCAATTTCCATGTCTCAACGACTGAAATGTTCTTTGTTTGGTTTGATTTAATTAATTTCTGTTTTACCTAATAAAAAAATGTCTTAGGTCTTGATTTGTGTCAGGTGTTTCATTGTTTGTCGTATCGCACTGCATCGTCTTTGCAGAAGGGTTTTGGTACATCCACATTGCTTGTATGTTGCATACATGTACTTATATTTCACATTTCGCCATCTATGATTTTCGGTCCCAAGTAATATAGAACCTATTGCCATCAAGCGGGCATTTTATGCGCTGTATGTTTACTATTAGATGGAGAGTCCCTTAGTCAACTTCTACGACACTTATGGGAAGATGGGATGGTCTTATACTTTTCCACCGGGAACCAGCACCGGTAGGTACGTTTAAATGAACACCAAGTTTGTCTTGGCCACTCAGCAGTATTATATCACTGCCTTCTCCATGGTTCTGCATATCAAAAATCTAAGACTGACTATTTTAGCCATCTGCAAGCGTACCAGCGCTGTAGCAGTCAGAAGGCCGGCCAGGGTCCCAGCTTCATTTGATAACGCTCAGTCGGAAGAATAATCTTCAGTCTTCTTGATTCTATTCCATTTTTTGCTTTCTATATCTTGCCTCACTTCTGCAAGCATATGCTCGAAGGAGTTATCATCATTCCTTCGAACAGGCGGTGCCATAACACCGTAGAATTCACTCTCTCTGTATTTCTCTTCTATACCATCTGGAAAAAATATTCATAGCTGTAGTATTTCTAACTAAATCATTAACGTTGATTTACACAGGGTTAGGTACTGAATACAAAAAGGAAGTCAGATATTTTTAATTTAACCATTGAAGACAATCCATACTAATATTATAAATGCGAAAGTAACTCTGTCTGTCTGTCTGTATGTTACGCTTTCACGCCTAAAACACTGAACCGATTTTGATGAAATTTGGTATAAGGGTAAATCAGACCTTGAGAAATTACATCGGCTATGTTTGATCGCGATAACCGACATCCACGCGGGCGGAACCGCGGGCAAAAGCTAGTATTAAATATATTCTTACCGAAGTCCGTATAGCCCCGTCTGTTGAAGCATCTTCTAGCACCGAAGCCAATGGTATATTGAGGTAATTTGGCAGCTGACTCCACAGCTAAACATGCTTCACGGTCGCATTGGTACGTCACAAATCCATAGCGGGAACTGCAATGCAATGAAGTCAGTTTTAGATCGTCTCAAAATTAGATTACAAAATTAACCTAACTTCTAAGGAGCTACATAGAGCAAGTGAAAAATTCTCGATGCATAGAAGTGTTCATTAGATATCAATCAATTAGCCTATTGCAGTCCACTGCTGGGCATAGGACTTGCCAATAATGCCATAACGTGCCAAAATAAATGTGTATTAATTAGAATTTCCTTATAAATATCAATCCAATACAAATTTTACAATGCTGACAATTCTGTGCAGATTATTGCACGTAGTTACTTTCTATTTTGACCTTTGTATTATTGGTGTAAGGTTTATAGTTAATCAAATGCAATAAGATACTCACCCATCCTGCTTTCTATGCAGATGAACATCCGTGATAGTGCCAAACTTGGAAAATAACTTCCTGAGGCGGTTCTCGTCGATATCTTTCTCCAACCGCCCCACGAATACCATCCGCCTTTTTTTAAACTGCCTATTAAAAATAAAAAAAATTATCAATATTCTACACAATCTACAACTAAAGCATACCTACTTCAATTGAATTTGTCCGTTACTTTTTGAACTACCTATTCAAAACGGCTAAAATCAAGAACGACTATTTTTATTTTGTCCATTATTATGAATTGATGAATACATAATTGAACTATACAAAGTATACATACCCATTTTTTGAACTGCCATCTTTGCAACCTTGCCTCTGTTTTCTGTCTTGGTTTTGAGAGCCTGCAAATCGATTCGAATTCCTTGAGTCTCTGCATGACCTCGAGTCTCTGGATGACCTCGAGTCTCTCGATGACCTCGAGTCTCTAGGTGACCTCGAGTCTTTGGATGATCTTGAGTCTCTGGATGACCTTGATTTACTAGATGACCTGGAACAAAAAGAAACAGATCTTTGTTTATCGACATAAAAAAACTTAATGCATTCCATGAATTCTTTACATTAATCGTTTATATTAGTTATGACTACTCACTTATGCAATGCATACCCATATTCATGAATTACGTATAAAATATATGTATGACATCTTAGATGGTATAATGATATGTATGATTTGAATGTACGATGTGCAGTACTTTATATAATGTAATATATTATGTATTATATCATGCACTTTCAACCAAGAAACAACAATAAACTCAAACCTATCAATATCAAGCCCATGATCATACACCCGATGGTCCTATACCAGTTGACTAAATCCAAATTACCGCTTCCATCCAATTAAAACTCAGAGCAGACATACTATATATGTAAATAGTATATAATAGTAAAAGCTCACCTAAATGTCGAACCGCAGCTTCCGGAGACCGTTGACTTCCCGATTGGCGGAGGTAGTGATTTAGATGTGCTCTCCACACCATTCGTATGAGGAACTGCTTTAGATTTTAGTGGAATCTTAAACTCGGCTACAGGCATGGCCAACTGAGTAGAAGGTCTTGAGTGTGACCGTGGAATTTCTGATCTTTCACGCTTAACTGATGGGGAATTTCTATAATGTGGCGATCGTGACCTTAGTTTCCCCCCGCCTGTAGGATAACGGTCACGAGATTTTGATTGACTCCTACTACGCGAGCGTTTTGTGCGACCACGAGAAACAGATCTTGATGTTCGTCTGTATGATTTATCTTTTGAACGAGACCTCTTTTTCTCTTTTGGGTCTTTTTCCACTCTTTCAGTTCGTACCTCTTTAGGTTTTACCCCACGTTCCTTTGCTTTCTTTTGCTCTTGTGGTGTAATCCCTCTCGTCCGAGCTGAACTTCCATCGCTAGACAGAGACATATCAGTTGCTTCGTTGCGCCTATTGCTTGTTGGTATTACCTTCTTTGTTTGACTACTCGCCAGCATATCAAATTCTGGTTTTGAGATGATTTGGGCAGCAGCAGAAGAAAATGTTGATTTATATCTATTTTTATCCAAATGAAGAATATTTTTATCTTCTCCGTATACAGTCTTAGGGTCATAATCCCTTATTGTTGCTGTCGCGGTAAAGAAGTCACGTTTTGCTATAGACGAACCCAGCTTTGAATGTCTGTCACCGTGTTTTTCAGGAGCTTTCTGCATAACTGTATCCTGCGTGCTTGCGTACAAAGAATTACTCGATATTTTACTTACAACTTGATTTTCCACGCTTTTTAACGTTGGTCTAGTATTTTTATATCTTTCTTCATTTATTTTTACATTAGTGTGACTCTTCTCATCCATAGGAGTTATTTTGCGTCTTTTAACGCTATCCATAACTATTTGTTTAATTATATGATTTTCTTCTCCTTTAACTTTCACTACGTCACTGACTAAAGTAATTTGTTTATAGTCAGCTGGCAATTGAGGCTTTTTGTTCATTCTTACTATTTTAATCATCTCAGAGTCACTCATTTGTGGCTGAAGCTGTAAATTCTCTACTTTTATATCCTCATCTTTCTTCATTATTTCTTCTTTTTTCTTTATCTTCCGCATAAAAATTTTCCTGAGAATTTGTTGCTTGATGTTAAACAAACACTTAGACACTGCTGTTTCTACACATTTATGAAGTTTGTAGTCAATGGGCCTCTTTTCAATGGCTTTGGGTGTTTTTATATCTTTAAGACCACTGTCTTTTTCTTTTAAATTATTTGCTTTCATACTATCACTTTTTTTACATTTGTCTTTATTTTTAATTTTCAGAGAGTCTTTACCATTATGTTTTATAATTACTTTAGATTTATTTATTATAGTTAACTTAATGCTACTATTAGAATTTTGATTTGCTTCGTAAGCATTTTTAATCACCTTAGAACCGTTTTTTCCATCTTTACGCTTAACATTTCCGGACTTACTATGAGGAGGTGACACTTTTTTGTGATAGGTAAAATCTTTAAGTTCCTCATCGCTGCTGTCATAATACTCCACCTTTTTGTTTCTACAGGCCCTACGCCTAGAGTCATGTACCTCGCTGTTCATTAAAGCAATTGGTTTTGATATGGGAGACATCTTTAAGGAATTATCCAACTTAATTTCTACACCCTTCGTATTTTTTTTCATTGCCGTTTGCTCGTTGTAAGAATCCACGACCTTTGGTATAGTGGCAGCAGCAGTAATTGTAGGAGACTGTAGAATTAATAAATCGCTCCTAATTGTCGATTCAATGTCCATATCTTGAGGACTGATATCATCTAGGTCTGTTGTCAAAAAGTTGCTTGTTACTTCATTTGTCATCGATGTTTGATTGCTCGTCGGTAAAGAAGACAGAAAGCCGTATGTATCTTGATGTGCCCCGGGTGCATCATTGACTATAGGTAAATCAGTTAGAAAGCTCTGTGTGTCTTCATTTGCTCCAGGTGTTGCATTTGTATTTGAGGAACCAAACAGGATTTCGTCTAGGTCTTCAATACTCTGCATAGCCAATGGTGAAGAGTTGCCATGGTCTCCCAATACTGGAAGATATGCCGGACAAGTATCTTCCATTAAATACTGCTTTATTTCTTCTACACTTCTACAATGAGCATTAGGTAGAATTTCAAAGCCGGATTGGGGAATGGGCAAGTTGTGCAATGGTGAAGGGTTGCCATGATCTCCCAATATTGGAAAATATGCCGGACATGTATCTTCCATCAAATACCGCTTTATTTCTTCTACACTTCTACAATGAGCATTAGGTAGAATTTCAAAGCCGGATTGGGGGATGGGCAAGTTATCGATGACCGCTTGTTCATCGGCGTCCAGGTTTTGGTGCAAATCGCCGGGTACGTCTAAATTTCGGTCTAGTCCCTCTTGGCAAGATTCACTACCTGATGACGTTTCATCACTAATTGCATAATTTGTTGCATCGTCTTCTGGAAGATCAACAAAATTCGGGTCCACTTGATACACATAAACAGCTTCATAGTCAACCCCTTCTACTAAATCATCACTACCACTGAACTGTATCGTATGCATGTTATATGGGCTGGAGAGAATGCTCATGATTTCTTTTACTGAACTTCGTTCACTGGTTCTTGACTATGCTTTATTGATCTGTAAAAATAAGAGCTACATTGAAGTTATTGCTTTAATTTTAAACTTATAGCTAACTGTGATAGTTATAGTTTCACTTGGGATCTTTAGATAATTCCTACGCTAAAAAGATCGCTATCCTATATTTTGATTCCTACATTAAAGTCACGCCTGCTATCACACAAGAGTTAGGTATCCACGTGATTCTAAATGACTCGAAAGAACTCTTCAGTAATTTAAATCCACACCTTAAAACAGCCCTGCTTTTCTATCTATACATACTTTTAACATCCAATTTCATTGAATAATAAACAGATAAGTTGTTAGCAAATTATAAGGTTCAGTAATAAGTGAGTCTTTCTTAATATTTAGATAGACCTATTTTAATTTTCCAAGCGACTACAATAGTCTTCAAAATAGGCAAGGTCCTTACTGCTCGGTCCAAGAGGACCTAATTCGCGAAATATAAAAGGCCCTGGTGCACGCGGATTATTTTGTAATAATCTATACTTGGTGAATATGAGCTAGTCCACCGCAGTAGCACCCTATGCTATCTTCAAAACATATATTATACAAGAACCGTGTACATACTGCACGTATAGAGCACATTTTAGGTCCAAGATATATAAAAATAAATACATTAGGCTAATAGTGATATTAAGTATGGTATGACTCTGAATCTGATTAATAAGAGTGATACGATTAGTCATGTGTATACAGTAAATTCTCACGAAATTTATGTCTAAATTATAATTTTATATCATCATTTTATATAATACTTTTATAGTTTAAGGAAACCTTATAGAAATAAATTCTTTAACGAGCACTAAGTAACTGATCGAGTTATTTCGCATGTTTAATGTAAGTACATTTTACAAAATTTTACGCGAGGCGAGGCGAGGAGCTGCGCAAGAGTTGACAGGTAATAGCGGGTAGTGGGCGTGGCGCAAATAATGTCTACAATGGATTTACGGACTTAATTACGTAGTAGTAAGGGGGAGGAGTTGCTTGCGTCCGTAGGACTTACCACCTTTCCTAGGCCCACCCTACACGTTCCCCCCGGGTGGTGCTAAACGAGCAACAACGCCGAGCAACAGGCGGCGGTCAAATAACCTGACACTGGCATCCACAGGCCCAGGGGATCTAAATGCCCCCTAAAAGTCGTGGCAATAGTGTCCTGGGAAAACACTATTTGTACCTCTCCTACCTCTTTTATAATAGAAATGTCGAATAATAGAGATTGTGATATGTCATGCGAACCGGCTAACCCCCGGTGCCTTCCAGTATCCGGGCTGGATGGTGTGAAATTTGCTACCGAAGACTCCACGTGGACTGGTACCCAGGCCCCCGTGACAGTAAATGCTACTGGTCAAAATAAAAGATATGTACAGCAAGCCTTTTACCCAAGCCTTCTACAAAGACCAAGAAGTGCCTCAGTTGGAAATGCATCGCATATCAGCAACAGGGAACTACGAGACCCCCAACAACCAACATCCAGTCATGAGACTCCACCAAGTACCAGTACAAGCACTGAGGTACAGATTATAGAAGATTCGCCTACTGAACCAACAACCCCAACAAATACCTATGAGAAAGAATGGGTGCAAGCCACGAATAAAAAACGGCAGCGATCAAGCCCAGAGCCACCCAAGTCAAAAGCAAAGCAAACTTGACACATATTGGCTATCCCAACCCACACCAATATCAACTTCCAACAGCTTTGCAGTATTGGAAAGCGACCAGTTGCAAGAATCAAACAGGCCTCCACTACTAAAAAATAAACCAGACAAGCCACCCCCCATTTTTGTTGATAGAGTTAGTAATATCCAGCCGCTTATAGAACTCCTTGAAACATATGCAAATAACAACTATGATCTGAAAGTACTTCATAATGAACAGGTAAAAATACAAACTAAATCATCTGAAACATACACTGCAGTGGTAAAAGAACTAGAAAAAAAGAAAACAGAATTCTATACATATAAACAAAAACAAGACAGGAGCTTCAAAGTAGTCCTAAAAAACATACACCCTTCTACTAATATAGACGAGATAAAAGAGGCACTAGAAAAGCTTGATCATGAATGCACTAACATCTGGAACATCAAACAGCGTACAACTAAAAAAGCACTACCGATGTTTATAGTGGAATTAAAACAAAAAGAAAACAATAAAACAGTATATGATATAAAATATCTGCTGCATTGTAAGGTTGTACTCGAACCACCAAGACCTAAACGGGAAATCCCCCAATGTGGAAATTGCCCAAAGTGCATTAAGTGTGCATCATTTGTCAGCTGATTGCCTACGAAAAACTAGATCCGACAGTGTTAAGTGCGTTCTGTGCAATGGCAACCATCCAGCAAATTATAAAGGCTGCAAAGTATACAGGGAGCTGCAAAAAATCAAATTTCCACCACCTCCTGCAAAGGTTCAAAAATATAAACAACTATATGTTAAAACAAAAGAACCATACAACCAATCAACAATGGGAGTAACATATGCCGAAATAGTGCAAAATAAAACTCCACCCCAAGTCGAACCTAACATTAAAACAAGAAATGACCAGAACTGCGACATAAAAGAACTAATGACAACAATGAAACAAATGATGGAACAATTAACAGCAATGACAAATCTAATTCTAAATCTCACGTCCAAATTAGCTGCACACTGGACTCCATAGAAATGGTGCTCTGGAACGCCAATGGGCTGTCACAACATACCCTTGAGGTAAAAAAATATATTAAATTAAATCACATTGATGTCATGTTAATCTCTGAAACGCATTTCACAAGGAAGAGCTATTTCTACACACCAGGATACAAATTCTACCACACTATGCACCCTGATGGTAAAGGCTATGGAGGAAGTGCAGTTCTGATCAAAAATAATGTTAGACATCATTTGGTTCATGATTATTCTACTGAAAAAAATCAGGCTACAAACATTGTGATAGAGGATTGGTCGGGACCTGTCACAATATCAGCTATATACAGTCCACCAAAGCATGTCATAAAGCAAGAGGAATACGATGACTACCTTAAAACATTAGGACATCGGTTCGTATCTGGCGGTGACTTTAATGCCAAGCACACATTTTGGGGTTCTCGGATTGTGAAAGCAAAAGTCGACAGTTAATGTTCACAATAAATAAGCTCCGGCTGGACGTTATCTCAACCGGAGAACCAACATATTGGCCTACTGACCGAAATAGGAAGCCCGATCTCATTGACTTCTGCGTCATTATATTTTATATTGTATTTGCAGGACCAACTTCAGCTGCAAAATTAGTTCTGACCTATCCTCTGACCATTCTCATGTTGAGGTGTTGTTGAGTCGAAGAATTCAGCAAAAGGAACGGCCATGCCGCCTACATACTCGTAGAACTAATTGGGAATATTTTTTTTTTTTTTTTTTTTTTTTTTATACTGGTCACGTCAATTTGACTTCACCTCGCCTGATGTTAAGCTAAAGGCAAAGTCTCGGAAAGAGGGTCACCATCGTAAACATTTACCATGTTAACAGTGGTGGCACTCAGCTTGACGGCCTCATTAGATGCCTTTTCACGCCCCGCTTAAAGGACCCAAGACTGTAGGAAGAGGGAAACACGTGAACTGGCAGGGAATTCCAGGCCTTAGTGGTGCGGCATAGGAATGAATCACTGAAACGCTTGGTTCTAGCAGGTATACTCTGCACCGTAAATGGATGACATCTTAGCCCTGCACGTGTCGTCCTGTGAAGGAAAGGGGAGGGTGGGACTAATTGGAAGAGCTCGTCAGAACATTCACCATGGTAGAGACGGTAGAAAACTGCCAAAGACGCAACATCTCTACGCATCTGCAAAGGCTCGAGGGTGTTCGTGACCTCAGGATCCCCAATAATGCGGACCGCACGTCGCTGCAACCTGTCGAGAGCATCTAATAAGTACTTTGCGGAGCCGTCCCAGAGATGTGAGCAGTATTCCACGCAGGAACGAATTTGGGTCTTATATAGAAGACACCGCTGCTCCGGCGTGAAAAAACGTCTCACTCTGTTCAGGACTCCGAGTTTACGCGAGGCTGATTTGATGATACTCTCGATATAGTTTTTGTTATTCAGTTTGCAGCGAACATCCATACCGAGGATAGTGAGGTGATCCTGCAGTGGCAGTGGTGTGCTCTGAAGAGTGGGAAGGGGAAGGAAAGGAGATACCTTTGCTGTAAACGCACATGCCTGGGTCTTCTTGGCATTGAACTCGACCAGGTTCCTAGCGCCCCATTGAGAAATGTGGTCCAGGATCCGGTCCAGGTCAGTGACAAGAAGCTGCCTTTTTTCCGCGATATCAGACTGCTTGGCCGCAGGATGTGCGTAATAACTCCCGTGTAAGGTGCTGTCGTCTGCATAGCAGTGAATGTTTCCGTTACAGAGCATGTCATTGATATGCAGAAGAAAGAGAGTGGGAGATAAGACGGAACCCTGCGGCACGCCAGCATTTACCTGCAAGAACTCCGAAGCTCGTCCATCACAAAGGACGCGAATACGGCGCCCCTGCAGGAAGCTTGCAACCCAGTTACACAGTCTAGGAGGCAGGCCGAAGGCTGGTAGCTTGGAAAGAAGCGATTTGTGCCATACCCTATCGAAAGCTTTGGCGATGTCAAGACTAATTGCCAATGACTCACCGTGCTTCTCCATAGCCTCACCCCAAAGGTGGGTCATGTACGCCAGAAGATCACCCGTTGACCGTTTCGGTCTGAAACCGTATTGCCGGTCACTAAGCAAGGAGTGATCCTCTAGGTGGCGCATGAGCTGTGTGTTAATTATGTGCTCGAACACCTTGCACAGCACTGAGGTGACGGCTATGGGTCGATAGTTGGCTGGGTCCGAGCGATCCCCCTTCTTGGGGATCGGCTGGACATTCGCTTCCTTCCAAGCCGAGGGCACTGTACCCGAACTGTAGGACAGTCGGTACAGCCGCGTTAGCATAGGAGATAACTCCGCTGCACATTTTTTAAGTACGACCGCTGGAATACCATCAGGACCACTGGCTTTCCGGACATCGAGTGATTGCAGTACTGCACGGACATCGCGTTGCCTGATACGTATATCAGGCATTGCGTGGTCACCAGTGGGCATTGTCCGTGGTTGCATACCACAATCATCGACTCGGGAGTTGGCCGCGAAGAGATTGACCAGCAAATTTGCTTTCTCTTGCGGCTCATGGGCCAGAGATCCATCGGGATTGCTCAGCGGGGGCAGCGAGGGCTGGCAGAAGTTGGCTTGCACGGCTTTGGCCAGTTGCCAGTAGCCACGGCTACCCGTGGGATGCGCCACTAGCTCTTGGCCCAGCCGTGCTATGCGCTGGGCATCCGCTCTGACGCATGCCCTCTTGCAGACCTTTGTGGCTCTGTTGTACGCCGCCTTGAAGTGACCCACGTTGGGATCGCGCGTGGCGCGCGCCCGCACCCAGGCGCGGTACGCAAACTGTTTATGCTCAACAGCCTCCGCGCACTCGCGCCCGAACCACGGACGCACTCCGCGGACTCCGGTGACATCGGTGTATGGGATATAGTATTCCATACCTAGACCGATCTCACCGGCGACGGCAGTAGCGCTCTCAGATGGGTTCTTACCCTCAAAGCAGCGTTCAACCCACGGGATGGACGCATAATAGTCGCGCAATCCATCCCAGTCCGCTGACGAGTAGTGCCATAGACGCCTCTTCCCCTGCACGGGTCGTGGGGGCGCTACAATGGGCACGGTGGAGCGGACCAGACAGTGGTCGGAGTTACCTAAAGCAGCACTCACCGAGACACTGTACTGGTCCGGGCGACTCGTCAACAGAAGGTCTAGCAGAGAGGGCTCTAGGCCGGACTCTCTTGGTATCCTCGTGACCTTGTGCACCAATTGAGTCAAGTCATGCGCCAGGGCAAATGCGTGAGTGGCTCTTCCCGCATGGTTTGTTATGGCGGAGCCCAACCAGATCTTGTGGTGGGCGTTAAAGTCCCCCAAAAACACCAATTCGGCGTTCGGAAACCGCTCCTGCGCATCATCTGCCGCCTGACTCAGGTATTCAAAGAGTCGAGTTACCTCTGCATCTCCCGTATGGGAGCGGTAAAGGCACACATAGATCTGACTCGCGGAGCCATGGTCTACGTGTACCCACAGGATGGAGAAGGATGGGTCCTCTAGACAGCGCAAACGGCGACAGCAAATATCCGCCCTAACAAACACGCACACCCCGGCTTTTGCTCGGAAATTTTCCTCGATAACATAGCCGGGGTAAAGCAGGTAGGTCGTGTCGTCAGGGTGGCGTATTTGTGTCTCCGTCAGAAACAGCATTGCTGGTTTCGCCGTCTCCAGGTGATGGTGGACGGCGTTGAGGTTTGTATGGAGTCCACAGATGTTCGTGGACTCCACCTCAAATAGTCGTGTTGTGGGAGACTCCTTAGCCGCTGTTCTGACTCTATCTTTTTGGTGCGCTGTCATAGTAAATGGAAAGGAATGGATGGGAAGGCGTGAAAAAGAGGTGATTGTCGCCGCAGCACCGTGTGACAATACATGGGACATTAGTTTTGTCTATGATTGTGACGGCATGACGAGAGCCGACGCGCCGAACGGAAGGGCCCCCGTACCCCCCCGAATATGGTCGCCGGGCTCCCATCCGGTCGCCAACCGGCACGACGAGCCATATCGGGATTATGCGCGACCTGGTGGGGCAGCCTTCCAGGGTGGTTAGTCCCAGTTGGGCCCCTGTACTATGCCGCGGGCGGCCAGCGGCACCACCGTTTCTACAGGTCTCCCTATTCGGCGCGGCGCCCCGCGTCACACCCCACTAGACTACGCCAAAACCCACCGGTCCCACTAGTGCTGCGACTACCATCACCTCGGCCCGGCTATGCACTTGCTGATCCCTGAACGCAATCCAACCGAAATTGGATTACTATGGAGGGTTTTTCGCACTTGTGCACGGTGGTACCAACCCGGTCGAAATTAGTGACAAATTTGTGCCATCAAATTTCTACCACCATTTCTACCACCATTTCTGAGAATTAGTGGACAAATCTATTGATGACAAAATACCATTAAAAGAGGATGAAGATAATATTATAAGCGCAGTTGAGCATTTTAACCACACAGTCCAGCACGCTGCATGGGAAGCCACGCCCTCATCAAGCTACAATTATCGAGATAAACCTCAATGCTCACCATCTATCAAAAAACTATTAGAGGAGAAGCGTAAAGCTAGAAAGAGATGACAAACCACACGATACCCAGGAGACAAAACAATATACAATGGACTAGCTGCAAAACTTAAGCAACTACTGAGCGATGACAGAAATCAGAAAATGGCACCATATTTACAACACCTGGACGCTAAACCTTTATCAGATTATTCATTGTGGAAAGCAACAAAAGGCTTGAAATGCCCAATTAATCACCAACCACCTTTGCTCAAAGCAGACAAGTCATGGGCTAAGAATGATGCTGAAAAAGCCAACGTATTCATGCAGCATCTGCAAGACGTTTTTCGACCTAATCCCAATAATGGCTCCACGAAGACCGAAATGGTTGCAGAACTATTGAACCAGACGCACCAACTAGAGCTGCCCATTAAGAAGTTTAGCAAAGCGGAGATCAAATCTGCAATCGGAAAACTGAATGTGGGGAAAGCACCTGGGTATGATCTAATTACACCAACTATTCTGAAAGAGCTACCAGAATATCTGACGACGTTGTGATGGGCACATTCGCAGATGACACAGCAATCATGGCATCAGATGAATCACCAATCCAAGCGTCTCATAAACTACAGAACTGTCTGGATAAAGTTACAACATGGCTAAAAGACTGGCGCATCAAGCGCCAATGAGACAAAGTCTGGCCAGGTAACATTTACAACGCGGCGACAGACTTGCCCCCCAGTTAAATTAAACTCTGTCCAGCTTCCACAATCGGATGAAGCAAAATATCTTGGGATGTACCTGGACCGACGCTTAACATGAAAAAACATATTTTTACCAAACGCCTAGCAATGGGACAACAGGTGCGCAAGATGTATTGGCTGATGAATAAAAATAGCCAGCTCCCAATAGAAAACAAACTTTTATTATATAAGAGTATAATAAAACCAATATGGACATACGGAATACAGCTATGAGGCACGGCTGCCAACTCAAACCTTGAAATTCTGCAAAGGTTTCAATCAAAAATGCTAAGGATGATAGTAGACGCACCATGGTATGTCACTAATGAAAGACTTCACCGAGAGCTTGGGATCAAAACCGTAAAAGAGGAAATAAAGGAAAGAGTCACAACGTATAAAGACAGACTGCAGCTGCACCCTAATATATTGGCACACCTGACCACCTTATGGACGAAATATTTCCAAGTGTGAGGAGACTTAAGAAAAGAGTCCCTCAAGATTTACTTTAAAAACTCATTAAAGAGGACATGTCACTGGACCTGTACCTCACATAACAACCATCACTACATAAATATCGCTGAATGTCTCCTGGACAGATTGCGATAAAGAAGGAAGGAAAAAAAATTACGTAGTAGTAATTATAGTAAGGATTGTACTATTGATTATACAGCCTTCGCCCGATTTTTCGTCATAGCTCATATAGGTAATTTCATGACAAAATAAATGGTTTATCAACTTCATTAACTCGCGTCTTAAAAGATTGAATTAATTAAATCACTTTCTTGTGTCCGTGGGTCGATTAAGAGTTTATAAAGACCGGCGAACTTGTATAATTTCAAACAAAGTGGGTTTAAGGAAATTGATGTAAACTCACGAGTGAGAGAAAGCACTCGCAGGAAAGATTTTCAGAGCAAAATTGTGCCTAGCCTGGACGTCGTAAAGCATAGTACGCTCTACAATTCCATCAGAATATTCACCAGACTGCCTCTAGACTTAAAAACCATTATTTACAAAAGAGAGTTCCATGACAAATTGAAAGCTTTTTTGTTAAAAGGGTGTTATTATTCAGTCGATGAGATCTTAAATAAATAGATTTTATACTGACAGCAGAGGTTAAATGTAATTACACTGCTATTTTTTACGTGTCATGATATTTTCCACTTCTTTCTATTGTTAATTTACTTATGATTTTTATTTATATTATTTGATTTGATTACGAATTGATTTACATTTGATTTTTATTTATATATGCAATGTATGTGTACAAACGATGTTCAAACACGATGTAAAAATTGTTAATGAATAAATAAATAGAAATACTATACAATACAATAATATAAAAAATCCATTCAGTTCTTGAAAAGGTAAGCTTTCTCATAAACAGTGGAGTTAATCCGATTCAGAGTCATATGTAAAATGAAATGAATAAATTTAATAATCAATCTGCCTCGGAATTAGTCAAAATGAATTGATTAGTCAAATGTATAGAGTTAAAATACTTACAGAATTTTTTTTCGGAGTAAAACACACAAATACACTAAAAAGTTGTTAATATTGAGAGTTATCACTAACACTTACAATTATTAAAGTATAGCACTTAGTATTCTCAAAGAATAACACTTAGAATATTGCACTTTAACCACAGTATTGCACTAACTGATAAGTAAGTATACAAATTGGGAAAGCGCACGAAGAGCGAGTACTTCAGGTGAGAGCTCGAGCTCGAATGATTTATTATTGAGACATTTCACAGTCCTTCGTACGGTGCGACGGGTGAAGGGGACGCAGAGAGGTGGGGGCTGCGCGAGAGTCGACAGGTAGTAGCGGGTAGAGGGCGTGGCGCGAGTATGTCTGCAATGGAATTACGTACATATAGATAAGGTATAGTAAGGGTTGTACTTTTACGAATCGCCTTGAAAGGGTTCACGAGCAACTGAAGTAAAAACTGTAGATTTGACAAATTTTTCGTCATAGATTTTAGGTATAACAGAACGAAATTAAGGGTTTTTGGATCTCTTCCTAAAAAGATTCAATTAAATAAATCACCTTCCTGTTAACCGGTGAGCTTGTATGATCTGATACAAAGAGTAGATTTAAGTAACACCTGAACCTCAACTCTACTATTTTCTGCCATTCCCCTGACCCTGTTAAAATGCCATTTCATTTTAGACTATATTTGGCTCTTCAGTTTAAGTTCAAAATTAAATTCGTTAGTTTCATTCCTAATTCCGTTACACCTTTTCATCAAATCTACACAATGACATTTAATTTTAGGACACAAAACATCGGTAACGAGGCTCTGCTGATTGGCAGAAGAAGCTCTGACGCAGGCTTCGCTCTTGGGGTTACTCTTATAATTGCCAATAATGTTCAACTAAACTTAAGTCATATTAATTAAATTAACCTCCGGGGATAAAGGCATTATTATATGTACCTATGTACTAGCTGACCCGGCGTACTTCGTACCGCCAATTTTTATCCACTTCCGTAGCGTCAGATCTGCTGCAACTTCTACTATATTAAGCATGTATTATACATATAATCCTTCCTTTTGATTCACTCTATCTATTAAAAAAAAACAAATCAAAATGTATGAACTTTATTGAATAGCAATAAATTTCAAATTCACTCTACATTATATTTAGAAAACTTTTATATGAGAAAAAGAAATGGCTCTTTTTAGGGTTTTCCCGGCAATAGTTCGATTTTTTCCCACCTTTTAAACCTTACCTAGACCTCCACGAACATTTCAAGACCAAGATAAGATAAATCCGTCCAGTCGTTCTCGAGTTTTAGCGAGACTAACGAACAGCAATTGATTTTTATATATATAGATAGATAGATATGGATAGAAGAGAAGATATAATGTAAGTACATACAATTAAATTAGACGGTATCCCGGCAATAGGTTCCATGGGTAGCAGGAAAATTAGTAAGATCACCCTGTGTACCAATTTAACTCAAAATAAAATGATGTGTTGGATTTTAAAGTTTTTATTATTACTATTATTATTGTCTTTATGGACGAGCAGCAAACATGCTGATGTGTCCACATCACTGCACTGGAGTAGGGTCTTTTTAACATTTTTAACATTGTTAATTTTAACATTTTAGAATTATGTATGTAAATTTTATGCCTAATATAACAAAATTTTATAACATTTGTGATAATTTCTTAAATAACTAAGTACCTAAGTAATAAAACCACACATGGAGGTATGGCGAGTGAGCCCTTCACCTGGTATAATTCCTTTATTACTTTCTTTTGTTCTGTTGTCGTAGATAAGGTGTAATTTGCAAATCGATACCTTTACAACAATAAAACTGGCATTCTTAGAAATTCGTCATTATTTACTACTTGTACATTCAGCTCCGAGTCAACCTTTTGTTTCATTGCCGCAAATGTGTTTATTTTTTAAAGAATATTAGAATCAAGAGATTAGAGAATAATACAATAGTTGTTGAACAACCACATTTGCGGAATTTATACAAAAGGTATCATTTCTGCAAATGTGGTTGTTTTCTCGTGAAGCACATTAAAGACACATTAGTGCTTTTGTTATGGAACTAAGTCATGCGGGCCTAATTAATCTAGCTCCTGAACCCTTTACCTGATGGGTCCTGGAATGTTGAGGGAAATTTCTCTAACTTCGTAATTATATTAATAGAGGCTCGATAAGCAAATCTAGATGGTTTACTCTTGTGGTTATCCAAATAAATTGCAAACATATGCTTGGAACACTGCCAAGCAGATTTTTGTAAAAGGTTAAATTATGTGTCTTTTTGAGGTTATGAGAATGTCCTAGTTGATTATACCAGCATTTATTATGGAGATCTTTTCCTTTAAAATCTAATGTCATTACAATTCATTCAAAATGTGGGACCCAAGCTTTGCTAGAGGAACTACTACTACTGAGCTACTGAGCAAAACCGAACTACTTATAGTAATTTGAGATAAAACTATTTTTATTGGATTCTATCGCGATTTATTTGGTGTTATTTTATTACTTAAATTGAGACATACGTCTCGGTTGCTTTTCAGCAGCAATGGTCTCTGGGAGAGCACCGTATAGCCTCAAATAACATGAGCAAAATTTCGCTCTTGATATTTAAAGACCAGCTCACCAAAAATAGGGCAGAACTAGAAAAGATGTTTACTATAGGTACTTTCTGGGCATATTTGCTTAATCGAGTTGATTAAATTCAAAACATTTAATTTGATAGCGAAAACATATAAATGGCTGTTCTTTTCCACACGACAAAGTACCAAAAATGAACTTGACCTCATCACTTTTGACTTTCGAATCCTGGTTTCGTATAAATTCATGTCCTTTTTGATTTTATCAATCGATCAATTGGGTTATTTCAGTCCACTGCTGGACTGGTTTTAATTAATGAGCTTCAAATAAGACTTTATGCTCGAGCGCAATCGCGCTAACTACCGAGATCTCACCCATTTTTCTCGTTAAAAGGGCCGAAATTTCGAGAGAACGAGATTTCAAGCTCCAGATTGTAATTCCTGCTGATGCATGAGGCTCCGCCCGCGTTGATGTCGGTTATATCGGACTTTTGCCCATATCTACGGTTCTGCTTAACCGTTTGCTATCAAACATACTCGTATTACAAATTATAGGTTTGATGAAGGCCTTTGCAAAGCAACCGAAACGTATATCTCAATTTATGTAATAAAATAATAAATATTTTTAATAAAAATAGTTTTATTTCAAATTATAACAAGTCGTTCAGTTTAACTCAGTAGCTTTTTTTTATTCCCTGCGGAAATCCCCTCGGATACCTCCCCTACCGGAGCCGGAAGGGGAGGTTATGTCGGACTCGAACCGACTAAAACCGCACGCCGTCTGTGGGTCGTGGTGCTAGGCCGGAGGTGAGGTTGTCATCGACATATCCTTCGCACCCCGGCTGACCCAGGGCCATCCCTTACGGTCTGGCCCTCCTCAGGAGGGGGGGGACAACGGTGTCCCCAACTCGCCCCCGGAATGGGGAGGCGCGCTTTTCAGCTCGCCGCCGCCGTGGCCTGCTTCTGCTTGGGTGACAGGCGGCTCCACCCGTCACCCCCAGGCCCGCGCTCATGGGGGACGGAGGTCAGTCAGTGCCCTCCGACGCCCGAGTTGCCTGCGCGTGCGGGCGGCGCAATGCGCGAGTCTTTCTCGCTCGCGCCGCCTCTCCCAGTTTTGCTCAGTAGCAGTAGTTCATCTAGCAAAGCTAGGGACCCACATATTTAATATACCATATTGAAAATAGATTTTTAAGGAAAAGATCTCCATAAAAAATGCTGGTATTATCAATTAGAACATTCTCATGACCTCAAAATGATTCTTAATTTGAAGAAAAATATTAACATTTTACAAAAATCAGCTCGGCAGTCTTCCAATCATATATTTGCAATATATTTAGATAACGACAAGAGTAACCATTTAGATTTGCTTATCGAGTTTCTATTGACATATTTACGAATTTCGAGAAATTTCGCTCAATATTCGAGGACACGTCAGGTAAAGGGTTCAGCAGCTAGTTTAATTAGGCCCGCATAACTCAGTTCCATAACAAAAGCACTAGACATTCCATTATCTTTTGTGAGCTTCACTTGATAACAACCACAATTGCATTCATTTGCAAAAGGTAAAATTCCACAAATGTGGTTGTTCAACGTGGTGTGTTGTATTATTATTCTTTAATCTCTCGGTTCTAATATTCTTTAACAAACACATTTGCGGCAATGAAACAAAAGGTTGACTTGGAGCTGAATGCCATTATTTACTATAGGTAGTAAATAATGGCGAAATTGTAAAAACTTAAGTTTTATTGTTTTGAAAGTATGATTTGCAGTTTACACCTTATGTAAAACAACAGAACAAAAGAAAGTATCAAAGGAATTATGCCAGGTAAATGGCTCGCTCGCCATACCTCCATGTGTGGTTTTTATTACTTATTTAGCGTACATAATATACGCAATAGTTATTATATATAAAAATTTATAACAAGATATGTTCAAAACGTCAGGCGTCAAAGAATTCCTCCCCATCGACGTCAACCGGGAGGGTGGCCAGAAGGCTGGCGGCATTGCGACGTTGATAATTGATAATGGCGAATTAGTAAGAATTTCAGTTTTATTGTTTTAAAAGTATCGATTAGCAGATTACTCTTTAACTACGCAATGGCGCACATTGGGAGAGACCTATGTCCAGCAGTGGACTGCAATAGGCTAATTGATCGATTGATTGAACCAAAAAGGACATGAATTTTTACGAGACCAGGATTCAAAAGTCAAAAGTTATGAGGTCAAGTTCGTTTTAGGTATTTTAGTGATGAACGGCCGTGTAAAAAAGAACTGCCATTTATTTGCTTTCGCTATCAATTTAAATGTTTTAATTTTAATCAACTTCTGTGATTGGGCAAATATGGCCAGAAAGTACCTATATTAACAATCCTTTGTTGGTGAACTAATTTTCAAAAATCAAAGGTCATACATACACACATCAAAAAAAGTTTGCGATCACTTTGAAAAACTGAAATCTTTTTTGTTACTGTAGATTATATTATGATTTTTTCTTCTTTTTAGATTCTTTATTTAAAAATAAAGAATTAGAACACAAAACAATGACACCGTTCAATTGTTTTTTCTTACAAAAAGGCTTTCAGTCCTTGCTTACGCTCATTCAGAAATCTGATTTAGTGAATTATAACCGATTCAAGATATTTTTCGCGGAAAGTAGTGATTGAAAAAATGCCAAGAGGATTATCAGAGGTTTTACGAGCTAAAATAGTAACTTTGAGGGAAGAAGGATACACCACGAGAGTACTAGCACGCAGACTTGCTATATCCCAATCCTGTATCGTGGCTACGTTGCAGAGGTACCACGGAATGGAGAATTTAGCTGACCGACCCCGCAGCGGTCGCCCAACTGTTTTGACAGCTGCCCGTGATCCCACAATCAACGCCACTAAAATAAAAGCAAAAGTCAGGGCTGCCTCTGGGCTTGAAGTTAGCACGCAGACCGTTCGCAATTGCTTGCACCAGGCTGGATTACGAGCACGGGGGTCATGGCGAGCTCCGCTCAATTCCCGGCAACGTCAACAACGAAGATTGCAGTGGGCTTGACTTCGGCAAAATGAAGAAGGTGAGGAAGAAAACATTTGGCAAAACTGTCTCTTCGTTGACGAATCCCGAATCTCCACTCATCTAGATAACCGACGTGTCCGTGTCTGGAGAAGACCAGGCGACCGTGAAAGACAAAGAACTGCCACTGGAACAGTTCAGCAAGGCGGAAAAAATTATCTGGCAACATATTAAGAATATGACCTACACCACGAAACAAAATGAATCGCCTACAAGTTTATTGAGTGCACACTCATCACAGGTTGCGTCAGCTAACATAGTAAATAACTTCTTTTTAAATGTTGGTAAGCGGCTTGCACAACAAGTGCAGGGACACACACAGCACTCATCAAGCCCTCCCTTTCCGTGCAAGACTACCTTATCATCTTTTGTGATGCTAGACACCGACGAGGAAGAGATTGATAGAATAATAATGAATTTAAAAGAAGACTGTGCAGTAGGCTGGGATAACATTTCAAATATGATCCTTAAAAAATTCAGGCGTATATTAGTGCCTCCGTTAACCAACATCTTCCAAAAATGCTTATCAACTGGCGTATTCCCCAAATGTCTCAAAAAAGCAGTAATTGTCCCGGTATACAAGTCGGGAGGAAAAGAGCAAGTAACAAATTACAGGCCCATTTCCTTACTCCCTGCAATGTCAAAAATACTTGAGAAAATTGTAAATAATAGGTTGATGAAATATTTGGAGGATAATTCACTTTTGTCAAATACGCAGTTTGGTTTTAGAGCCAAAAGGTCGACGGCCGATGCTGTACATCATTTGACTGACCTCATAGCACAAGAACTTGATAAGGGAAATCGCACAGTGGGTATCTTCCTGGACCTAGCCAAAGCTTATGACACGGTTTCCATTCCTAAGTTGTTGAAAAAGATGGAAAACATAGGGGTAAGAGGCGTACAACTAACACTCTTCGAAAGCTATTTGAAAGAGCGTACGCAATGTGTAAAGATCGGCAATGTTCTCAGTGACGACCTAGAAAACACCAACTTTGGTATCCCACAAGGAAGTATCCTGGGAAGTACACTGTTCTTAATTTACATAAATGAACTTTGTAATCTAAAACTAGAGCACGGCACGATCATATCATATGCGGACGACACTGCCCTCCTTTTTTCTGCTGAGTCAGAAAATGAAGCGTACGGGCATGCCCAGCGCGGATTCAATATTATTAATAAATGGCTTCATTATAACTTACTAACATTAAATACAGAAAAAACTAAATATGTTGCTTTCTCGATGCGCAAAAGACAGACTACTCCCCGGACAGAACCGTTACTTTATGCTCACCACTGTAAAGACCCTGATGACACAGTCAACAAGTGTACCTGGTCGGATATAGCTAGAGCAGACAAAATAAAATACCTGGGTATTATAATAGACGAAACCCTGTCTTTTGCTCAACATAGCGAAGCACTAATTAAAAGACTACGCAAACTGATATTTGTATTTAAGAAAATTAGGTACATTGCTGATTTAAAACTAATTAAACAGGTATACTATGCCCTTTGTCAATCAATATTAACATACTGCATAACATATAATAATAACATAAATTTGTCACACTATCTTCTCGTTCATGAACTATCGCTTTGGTTTTACTTACATTCACTTTCATCCTCTTGCTTTTTAGAGCGCCATGCACAATATTGATTATCGCCTGTAGCTCCTCCTCCGATGATGCCAGAATAACTTGATAATCAGCATATAGGAGGCATTTGATGGTCAGATCATTCATTCTTAGTCAATACGCACTTTCTTGTAGAACTTTCAGACAATTGTCTATAAACAGGTTAAAGCTACACACCCCTGTCTAATATCTTTTCCAATCTTAAACCAGTCTGTGCACACTCCATTCGTCCTCATACAAGCACTAGAACCCTCATAGAGTAATTTCAATGCTCTTATCAAGCTGCTGCTCACCCCATATACAGACAATGTTGATCACAATTCATTTCTTACCACTCTGTCATAGGCCTTATCCAAATCTACGAAAGCACAATAGACCTTTTGTTTTTGAGCCAAGAATTTTTCGGCTATGCTTCGCAGGGAAGAGACCTGATCCATACACCCCCTTCCTTTCATGAATCCTGCTTGCACATCCCACATCTTGTCTTCAGTCTCATTCATTACTCTTTTAATCAAAACCTTTGCATATAGTTTACCGACGACACTGAGCAGGCTAATGCCGCGGTAGCTCTTGCAATCTTATATGCAATAAAATTATATGCAACCACATAATTTATTCTGCGATATATAGGTTCAAAGGCCAATTCCTACTGGTATTCCCGCAACCCATGGGAACCTATTCCCCCCGAGGAGGGCCAGACCGTAAGGATGGCCATGGGTCAGCCGGGGTGCGAGGGATATGTCGAAGACAACCTCACCTCCGGCCTGGCACCACGACCCGCAGTCGGCGTGTGGTTTTAGTCGGTTCGAGTCCGACATAACCTTCCCTTCCAGCTCCCGCAGGAGAGGTATCTGAGGGGATTTCCGCACGAAAAAAAACAAAAAAGGAACCTATTCCCGGAATAATAAGTACCCTGTATGTTACTCCAGACAGCTCTTGGTTAGGCCCACTTATCTCATGTTTTTTCCTCTCTGTATGTCCAGAACTGTCTCGTTTCTGGTGTGGCAGACCATTATTCCCTATGATTCAAATGCTTTATTAGACACAGAACTCTATTTTTTTTTTTGTTTGTTGTTTACATTTAACTTCTACCAAACTGTAAAACAGTTTGTTGGCAGAATGAAGCTCCCTGTTTCTATCCTTATCATTTAGGTATACAGTATTTCATTCTGTTGTAATTATTGATTATATATACATTATAAGCATTATAAATTTTAAAATAATCATTATAAATTTAAAAAAGAATAACATGCACATCTAAATACAGGTACCCCATGTATATACTTTATATATACATAGGTCCCCGATATTCCCATATATTATGAATTATTAAATTAAATTATATACTAATATAAATGCGGTGTTATGTAATCATAGTGTAGGTCATCAAGACTAAGAAGGTACATACCATTGTTCTTATTGTTATTACTTTGATCCACATAACGTTGACAACTTTAAATATACTGCTAAACACTAGACATCACAAATATTATGCGGTATCAACTGAGGGCCACAGTCTGTTACGTTACGATGTTATTACATCGATCGGTGATCGATCTCACCCTGTTTAACTCCATTGCTAAAAACACAATTTTCGACTGATAGCTCCCGTATAGACCCCAGTATCTCATGATTTTTTCACTCTGTATGTCCAGAACTGTCTCGTTTCTGGTGTGGTAGACCACTACCTATGATTCAAATGCTTCATGATACACATAACTCTCACCCTGTTTAACTCCATTGCTAAAACACAATTTTCGACTGATAGCTACCTATCTCATGTTTTTTCCACTCTGTAGGTCCAGAACTGTCTCGTTTACATCACCAGAAACAAGACAGTTCTGGACATATAAAGCGGGAAAAACATGAGATACTGGGGTCTATACGAGAGCTATCAGTCGAAAATTTAAATAGAATAAGACCATTTCTACTTCTCTTAACAGAAATACATATAAAACTAGCAAGTTTTGTTTTGAGAATATGCTATTTATGACATGCGGTTAATACGACGTGTTCGTCATTGCCCTTTAATGTCATTATATGCTGATTCTTTTGTATTATATCTCGGTAGAATTATTAGGTGATGCCTCAACTCTGTCCGCGTTGATGTCGTTTATATCAAACTTTTGCTCATATCTCTACACAACCAATTGCTACCAAACGTACGACAAATTATTGGTTTGATTAAAGCCTATCTAACAATAATAACCGCTTAAATATCTGTTCTGTATTTCAACAAAAAGTAAGTGCAAAAACAGACAAGAGTTACAAAAACTTCTTTTTGGATCAGAATCGAGCGTGAGAACTATCGAGCTAGAATGATTACCTGCCTACATTATCAATCAATAAGCCTACCGCAGTCCACTCCTGGACATAGCCCTCTCCCAATATTGGGAGGCTTTTGGCTTACTGTGTTTCCACGCTGGCCAGACGGTTGGTACAGGGCTGTATTTTGAGGTGTCCTTCTCTCGCAGTGATATCGTCTGCGTATGTTTCCGTTCGTCGCCTCTCACGACACCCCGTGGATGAGATGGGGTGGTGATACTTGTATTCTTTCTCCGTCACCACACGTATAACCTGCTTATAACCATGCCTCTTTGTTACTGAGGTAGGCACAGACAATCATCATAACATAGCTTATAACAAAGTCGCTGTCGCTGTCTCTCCGTCCCTATGTATGCTTAAATCTTTATAACTACGCAACGGATTTTGAAACGGTTTTTTTAATAGATAGAGTGATTCAAGAGGAAGGTTTATACGTATAATACATGCTAAATATATTAAGTAGTAGCGGAAAAAAATTGGCGGTGCGAAGTTCGCCGGGTCTGCTAATAAATAAATATTCCACAACGTTCTACACAACGCTATCTAGACCCATGGTAAGCTTAAGAGGACTTCCTAGCTAGCAAATAATCCTATTGCTAATACTATTGCCGTCGCCCCCGTCTCACTCCTGTCCCCGTAGAGTGCGATAAGGATAGCCGCAGCTCAGACCGATTTTATCACAATTTTTTTGGGTAAAATCGAGGTTTCGTATTTCTCGTTTTTTTTCAGCGAAAACTACGATTTAAATATTTTTGACACCGTTTTATTAGGAAATAACGTATCCATGTTCCTGTTATTATTAATAACGTATAAAACCTTTTCGAATTTCTCTGGTAGTCCTCCAAACATCCTCCAAGGTTAAGAATTAGTCACTTTTTATCATCTTTAGACGATCATATTTTCTTATTTTATTGACTGCCGACAAAAATAAAATAACAGGGACATGCGTACAGAAGATATTGATTTTACGAAAACAAAAATATTGTTCTAGAAGCTATATTCAGGGAGCAAAAAGGGGAGAACGGTACTATGGAGAAACAGTTGCTAGGAAGTCCTCTTAACTAGCTTGTGTTATGGAATCCAGAGACATATTTAGATATTTTTTTTTGTAAATACATACAATATCTTTCCACCTGGAAGATACCTGGAAGAACTAAGGTATACGTACTAATATATACTAACTACCCATTAATTAAAATTTTAAAAATCCTATGTAAAAATATACATCAACGTCATTCTTAAAGTCGTTTTAGCATATCTGTGACTTATTTTATAAATACCATAATGTCCTCGAGGACGCATCAGGTAAAATAAAGTTTAAAACTAAATCCCGACTACCGAAAAATCACGCTCTTAAAAGTGACAAACAAGAAAATATCAAGGATAGCCGTGGTCGTATGCCACTTTTCCCTACAATGTATTGTTTTGTTTGAGTAAGTGGCATACGACCACGGCTATCCTTGATATTTTCTTGTGTGTCAATTTTAAGAGCGTGATTTTTCGGTAGTCGGGTTTTAGTTTTAAACTTTATTTTACCTGATGCGTCCTCGAGGACATTATGGTATTTAAAAAATAAGTCACAGATATGCTAAAACGACTTTAAGAATGACGTTGATGTATATTTTTACATAGGATTTTAATTAGCTAGATACACAGAAAAATAAAAGCACAAAAATACTTGTAAACAGTTGCAAACGCGTTACAAATATTAGTTTGCTGAGTTGACCACCTCTAAATTTGGACGTAGTGAACTCACCCATACGACGTGTGAATAAACCACTAACGATTTCAAAAAGTGGCAACTCAGCTACAGCTGAGATTTTTATAGGGTGAGACTTCACCTAAGCCACAGTCACACCTTCCCAGCGGGGTAGGCAGAGACTACATTTCTCCCACAGGGATACTCTCTAGGTATCTATATCGCAAAATAAATGACTAGATCGGATTTTAAAGTGTATAAACTATGTATATTGTACTTTGATTTGATGTAATATGAATTTTATAACATTTGTGGTGTTTTCTTACCTAACTTGGTAAGTAACAAAACCACGCATAGAGGTATGGCGAGCGAGCCCTTCACCGGGCATAATTCCTTTATCATATTCTTTTGTTCTGATAGGTAGTTATCGTAGATAAGGTGTAATTTGCAAATCTATACTTTGAAAACATTATAACTAGCATTCTTACAAAGTCGTCATTATTTACTACTTATAGGGGTACATTCAGCTCCGAGTCAACCTTTTGTTTCATTTCCGCAAATGTGTTTATTTTAAAGAATATTAGAAACGAGAGATTAGAGAAGAATAGAATGGTTGTTGACCAACCACATTTGCGGAATTTATACAAAAGGTATAATTTCCGCAAATGTGGTTGTTATCAAGTGAAGCTCACAAAAGAGACATTAGTGCTTTTGTTATGGAACTGAGTTATGCGGGCCTAATTAAACTAGCTGCTGAACCCTTTACCTGATGCGTCCTCGAGGACATTGTGATATTTAAAAAATAAGTCACAGATATGCTAAAACGACTTTAAGAATGACGTTGATGTATATTTTTACATAGGATTTTTTAAATTTTAATTAATGGGTAGTTAGTATATATTAGTACGTATACCTTAGTTCTTCCAGGTATCTTCCAGGTGGAAAGATATTGTATGTATTTACAAAAAAAATGTATCTAAATATGTCTCTGGATTCCATAACACAAGCTAGTTAAGAAGACTTCCTAGCAACTGTTTCTCCATAGTACCGTTCTGCCCTTTTTGCTCCCTGAATATTGCTTCTAGAACAATATTTTTGTTTTCGTAAAATCAATATCTTCTGTACGCATGTCCCTGTTATTTTATTTTTGTCGGCAGTCATTGAAATAAGAAAATATGATCGTCTAAAGATGATAAAAAGTGACTAATTCTTACCGTTGGAGGATGTTTGGAGGACTACCAGAGAAATTCGAAAAGGTTATATACGTTATAAAAAATAACAGGAACATGGATACGTTATTTCCTAATAAAACGGTGTCAAAAATATTTAAATCGTCGTAGTTTTCGCTGAATAGAAATACGAAACCTCGATTTTACCCAAAAAAATTGTGATAAAATCGGTCTGAGCTGCGGCTATCCTTATCGCACTCTACGGGGACAGGAGTGAGACGGGGGCGACGGCAATAGTATTAGCAATAGGATTATTCGCTAGCTAGGAAGTCCTCTTAAGCTTACCATGGGTCTAGATAGCGTTGTGTAGAACGTTGTGGAATATTTATTTATTAGCAGACCCGGCGAACTTCGCACCGCCAATTTGTTTCCGCTACTACTTAATATATTTAGCATGTATTATACGTATAAACCTTCCTCTTGAATCACTCTATCTATTAAAAAAACCGTTTCAAAATCCGTTGCGTAGTTATAAAGATTTAAGCATACATAGGGACGGAGAGACAGCGACAGCGACTTTGTTATAAGCTATGTTATGATGATTGTCTGTGCCTACCTCAGTAACAAAGAGGCATGGTTATAAGCAGGTTATACGTGTGGTGACGGAGAAAGAGTACAAGTATCACCACCCCATCTCATCCACGGGGTGTCGTGAGAGGCGACTAACGGAAACATACGCAGACGATATCACTGCGAGAGAAGGAAAACTCAAAATACAGCCTGTACCAACCGTCTGGCCAGCGTGGAAACACAGTAAGCCAAAAGCCTCCCAATATTGGGAGAGGGCTATGTCCAGGAGTGGACTGCGGTAGGCTTATTGATTGATAATGTAGGCAGGTAATCATTCTAGCTAGATAGTTCTCACGCTCGATTCTGATCCAAAAATAAGTTTTTGTAACTCTTGTCTGTTTTTGCACTTATTTTTTGCTGAAATACAGAACAGATATTTAAGCGGTTATTTTTGTTAGATAGGCTTTAATCAGACCAATAATTTATCGTACGTTTGATAGCAATTGGTTGTGTAGAGATGAGCAAAAGTTTTATATAAACGACATCAACGCGGACAGAGTTGAGGCATCACCTAATAATTCTACCGAGATATAATACAAAAGAATCAGCATATAATGACATTGAAGGGCAATGACGAACACGTCATATTAACCGCATGTCATAAATAGCATATTCTCAAAACAAAACTTGCTAGTTTTATATGTATTTATGTTAAGAGAAGTAGAAATGGTCTTATTCTATTTAAATTTTCGACTGATAGCTCTCGTCTAGACCCCAGTATCTCATGTTTTTCCCGCTTTATATGTCCAGTTTAGTTTAATTAGTCATGTAATTAATATCATTGCACCTGATTTAGCACTAATATTTAATGAATGTGTAGATGAAGGCACGTTTCCTACCTTAATGAAACACAGTAAAATTATACCATTATTTAGGAAGGGATCTAAGTCAGAACTTGGAAACTATCGCCCCATCTCTATTTTGCCGGCTCTGAGTAAGGTGTTTGAGAAAGTGATGCTCAATCAAATGCAACTATACTTCAATACCAACAATCTTTTCCATAACCAACAATATGGCTTCACTGGTGGAAAATCTACCACTGATGCGGGAGTTAGCCTAGTTAACCTAATCTACGACGCTTGGGAGGGATCACAGGATGCTATTGGGGTATTCTGTGATCTATCTAAAGCATTTGATTGCGTTGACCATCAGACACTTTTGCTCAAGTTACGTCGGTACGGTTTTGGCAACAAATCCATAGAACTATTAGAATCTTACTTAACAGATAGGCGGCAGACTGTTGATGTGAATAACGTTAAGTCAAATGGGTCAAACGTCAAGATAGGCGTACCCCAAGGATCAATCTTAGGACCTTTTCTCTTTTTGGTTTATGTCAATGACCTACCTTATATGATCGAGGCACACGCCGGAATAGTATTGTTTGCAGATGATACATCGCTAATATTCAAAGTAGATCGTAATAGTACAGATGCGAATAATATAAATAATATCTTAAACGTAATTTCAAATTGGTTTTCTGCAAACAACCTATTGTTGAATACAGAAAAAACCAAATGCATTAAGTTTACACTGCCTAATGTGAGGCAAGCTCAGCTTGATATCGTGCTGGGGGCGCAAAGGTTAGAATTTGTAAATAGCACTACTTTTCTGGGAATCACAATAGATTCAAAATTGCAATGGGACCACCATATCACTGCTTTGGCCAATAAACTCAGCTCTGCTGCTTTTGCTGTCAGACGGATCAGGCAGTTGACTGACGTAGATACTGCTAGGCTGGTGTACTTTAGTTACTTTCATAGCTTGATGTCCTATGGGGATATACTTTGAGGGAATGCCGCAGACTTAGAAACTATCTTTATATTACAAAAAAGGGCAGTTCGTGCCATTTACTGTTTAGGTAAGAGAGATTCTCTTAGGGAACGATTTAAAGATATTAATATTTTAACTGTAGCTTCCCAATATATACTCGAAAATATACTGTATGTCAGAAAAAAATATATCTAATTTTACAAAAGTAAGTGACATTACAGACAGAAATTTGCGCAATATAAATAAACTGCTCCTTCCATGCTATCGGCTTTGCAGAGTTAGTGATTCTTTTAGGGGGGATGGTATACGTTTTTATAATAAATTGCCTGAATCAGTCCTTGGTATACCTGACAATAAATTTAAAACCTTTGTGAAGACCACCTTATGTAAAAAAGCATACTACAGGACAGATGATTACCTTAAAGACAAAAATGTCTGGCTTGAGCATGGTGCAGGCCCCTCCTTAATTACTGTAACTACGGCATAATGTTTAAATAGGAACGCGAACTTCTTTTTTTAATTTATTTTTGTTAACTTAGGTTAATTATTTTATTATAAGTTTTTTTTTATAAACTTTAATTATCTTGACACGAGACATATGTACATTCGTCCATATTTAGTCTTAAGAACTTACTTTTTTTTTGTAAATTGACGTCCAGAAAATGCTACAGTGGAGTTTGTTGCGCCGTTTCTTCTCCACTGGTGCCAAGGAAGCGGTGGTAAACTTAGATTTAAGCAGAATTTGACGTCAAAAAGCTGTAGTAGTGCTACACAATTTTGAATAAATACCATGAGTTTGAGTTTGAGTTTAGAACTGTCTTGTTTCTGGTGATGTAAACGAGACAGTTCTGGACCTACAGAGTGGAAAAAACATGAGATAGGTAGCTATCAGCCGAAAATTGTGTTTTAGCAATGGAGTTAAACAGGGTGAGAGTTATGTGTATCATGAAGCATTTGAATCCTAGGTAGTGGTCTACAACACCAGAAACGAGACAGTTCTGGACGTACAGAGAGGAAAAAATATGAGATAAGTGGGTCTAACCAAGAGCTATCTGGAGTAACATACAGGGTACTTATTATCCCGGGAATAGGTTCCTTTTTTTTTTTTTCGTGCGGAAATCCCCTCAGATACCTCTCCCGCGGGAGCTGGAAGGGGAGGTTATGTCAGACTCGAACCGACTAAAACCGCACGCCGACTGCGGGTCGTGGTGCCAGGCCGGAGGTGAGGTTGTCGTCGACATATCCCTCGCACCCCGGCTGACCCATGGCCATCCTTACGGTCTGGCCCTCCTCGGGGGGAATAGGTTCCCATGGGTTGCGGGAATACTAGTAGGAATTGGCCTTTAAACCTATATATCGCAGAATAAATTATGTGGTTGCATATAATTTTATTGCATATAAGATTGCAAGAGCTACCGCGGCATTAGCCTGCTCAGTGTCGTCGGTAAACTATATGCAAAGGTTTTGATTAAAAGAGTAATGAATGAGACTGAAGACAAGATGTGGGATGTGCGAGCAGGATTTATGAAAGGAAGGGGGTGTATGGATCAGGTCTCTTCCCTGCGAAGCATAGCCGAAAAATTCTTGGCTCAAAAACAAAAGGTCTATTGTGCTTTCGTAGATTTGGATAAGGCCTATGACAGAGTGGTAAGAAATGAATTGTGATCAACATTGTCTGTATATGGGGTGAGCAGCAGCTTGATAAGAGCATTAAAATTACTCTATGAGGGTTCTAGTGCTTGTATGAGGATGAATGGAGTGTGCACAGACTGGTTTAAGATTGGAAAAGATATTAGACAGGGGTGTGTAGCTTTAACCTGTTTATAGACAATTGTCTGAAAGTTCTACAAGAAAGTGCGTATTGACTAAGAATGAATGATCTGACCATCAAATGCCTCCTATATGCTGATTATCAAGTTATTCTGGCATCATCGGAGGAGGAGCTACAGGCGATTGTCAATATTATGCATGGCGCTCTAAGACGCAAAAGGATGAAAGGGAATGTAAGTAAAACCAAAGTGATAATTTTCGAACGAGAAGATAGTGTGACAAATAGCACAGTCCGGATTCAAGAGTGAAATAGTTTATGTGTTTGGGTTCGAAGTTTACTAGGGATGGGAAATATGGGAGTGATTTTGAACGAAATGTTATGGCCAAAAATCAAGTGAATGGGGCAAAATATAACTTTATGAGTATCATAACGTTATCTAAAGAGCACGACTGGTTGTACATAGGGGAGTGCTCGTCCCTACGCTTATGTGTGGTAGTGAATGTTGGGTTTTGAAGAAGGAGTATGAAAGTAAATTGAATGCTGTAGAAATGAGAAAACAGAGAAGTATAGTTGGCGTGAAGTTAACGGATCAAGTGAGGAATAGCGTGATAAGGGAACGTTGTGGTGTGTTTGAAGATGTAGTGACTGAGATAGAGAAGTATTCCTTTACTTAGATGGTTCGGAGATGTAGAGACGAGGGACAACAGAATACTGACGATACGGATTTATGAGGCGAGGGTGATTGAGCGACCCGGTAGAGGGCATGTCAAGCGTATCCTAAACCGAGCGTGCATGAAAACAATTATGAAAGTAGAAGAATCAAAATATTTATGTCAGGATCGTTGCAAGTGGTAAACTAGTCTCTGCCTACCCCGCTGTAAAAAATGCCTGACAATTTTTTGGCCTGCCTGTGTATGTATGTATATATAATATGAAAACAAACATGGCGGGTCAGAAGTACTCTAAACCAGCGGGCTTGCATCAAAAGGATTAAGTAATGACAGTGGAGGAAGCTCGTGAACTATGTAAGGACAGACTCAAATGGGAATATCCGAGAGGGAAATAGACGTGAGCGTATGTATGTAATTTTAAATAACTAGATAATAAATAGCGATAGCCTTGAGCCGTTTGGAATCGAGACGCTGGGATCATGGGGTCCAAGTGCACGTCTATTATTCAAAGACATATCAAAACGTTTAATAGACACTACCCGTGACCAGAGGGATGGTTTATTCCTTGCGCAAAGGTCTGGCATTGCCATTCAACGTGGCAATGTCGCCAGCCTTCTGGCCACCCTCCCGGTTGACGTCGATGTGGAGAAATTCTTTGACGCATGAACCTGCAGTTTTGCACATATATATTTTTATTTATAATAACTATTACGTGTATTGTGTACACTAGATGAGTAATAAAAACCACACATGTAGGTATGGCGAGCGAGCCATTTACCTGGCATAATTCCTTTAATACTTTTTTTTGTTCTATTGTTTTACATAAGGTGTAAACTGTAAATCATACTTTCAAAACAATAAAACTTAGGTTTTTACAATTTCGCCATTATTTACTACCTATAGGGGTACATTCAGCTCCAAGTCAACCTTTAGTTTCATTGCCGCAAATGTGTTTTTTAAAGAACTAATATTCTTTTAAAAAAATATTAGGACCAAGAGATTAGAGAATAATACAATGGTTGTTGAACAACCACATTTGCGGAATTTTACCTTTTGCAAATGAATGCAATTGTGGTTGTTATCAAGTGAAGCTCACAAAAGATAATGGAATGTCTAGTGCTTTTGTTATTGAACTGAGTTATGCGGGCCTAATTAAACTAGTTGCTGAACCCTTTACCTGACGTGTCCTCGAATATTGAGTGATATTTCTCGAAATTCGTAAATATGTCAATAGAAGCTCGATAAGAAATTCTAGATGGTTTACTCTTGTGGTACAAATGAATTGCAAACATAAGCTTGGAACACTGCTGATTTTTGTAAAAGAATAAAATTTTCTTCAAATTACGTATCTTTTTGAAGCCATGAGAATATTCTAATTGATAATACCAGCGTTTCCTATTGAGATCTTTTCCTTAAAAATCTATTTTCACCATGGGACAATAAATATCGTCGTTGCGCCTGGAAAAACCGATAAACTTTTTTTTCCGTGTCCCAAACCGCTTTGTGTTTTACTGACACAAAGTAGTTTGGGACGCGGTTTTTTTTTTAAAGATACATAGCGGAAAATGTTAGTTTTAGTCTTTTAAGATATCACAAAACGGGTTTTACAGGTATGACGGGCATGGCAAATTAAAAATTAAATAAAGTCGTTTTAAAAAAAAAAGTTTATTGATTTTTCCAGGCGCAACGACGATATGTGGGTCCCTAGTTTTGCTAGATGCACTACTACTACTGAGCTAATGAGCAAAACTGAACTATTTATAATAATTTGAGGAAAAAAATTTTTTTATTGGATACAAACGCGATTTATTTGGTGATATTTTATTGAAAATTGAGACTTACGTCTCGGTTGCTTTTCAGCAGCAATGGTTTCGGGGAGAGAACCGTATGAGAGCATCTTTGATTTTTGAAGATTAGTTCACCAAAAATAGGGCAAAATTAGAAAGGATTTTTAATATAGGTACATTCTCGGCACATTTACTCAATCGAAGCAGTTGATTAAAATTAAAACATTTATATTGATAGCGAAAGCAAATAAATGGCAGTTCTTTTTTACTCGGCCGTCCATCACTATAATACCTAAAATTAACTGGACCTCCTAAATTTTGACTATTAAATCCTGATTTCGTGTAATCGATTTTTTGCAAATCGATACTCTTTATCTACGCAATGGCGTACATTGGGAGAGACCTTTGTCCAGCAGTGGACTGCAATAGGATAATTGATCGATTGATTAAATCAAAAAGGACATGAATTTATACGAAACCAAGAGACAAAAGTCAAAAGTGATGAGGTCAATTTCATTTTTGGTAGGTACTTTTTTTTTATCGTGCGAAAAATCCCCATGGGTACCACCCCCACGGAGCCGGTGGAGGTGGTTATGTCGGACTCGAACCGACTAAAACGCACGCCATCTTGGGTCCTTGGTTGCCGGAGGTGAGATTGCCGAAAGCATATCTCTCGCACCCCGGCAGACCCAGGACCATCTCTTTCGAAATGGCCCCTTCGGGTTGTGGGGACCTTAGTGTCCCCATCTATTGGTACTTTAGTGATGAACGGCCGTGTAAAAAAGAACTGCCATTTATATGTTTTCGCTATCAAATTAAATGTTTTGATTTTTATCATCTCGATTAAGCAAATATGCTCAGAAAGTACCCATATTAAAAATCCTGTCTAGTTTTGCCTTATTTTTGGTGAACTGACATTTAAAAATCAAGAGCGAAATTTTGCTCATCTTATTTGAGGCTGGCGGTGGTCTCCCCGAGACCATTACTGCTGAAAAGCAACCAAGACGTAGGTTTCAATTTAAGTACACCAAATAAATCACGATAGAATCCAATAAAATAGTTTTATCTCAAATTACTATAAGTAGTTCAGTTTTGCTCAGTAGCTCAGCAGTAGTACTTCATTTAGCAAAGCTTGGGTTTTTTTATGGAATAGGGAGACAATTTTTTTTCCCACATATTTTTTTCCCTTTAATGAATTGTAATGATAATAGATTTTAAAGGAAAAGATCTCCTTAATAAATGCTGGTATAATCAACTGGGACATTGTTATGAACTCAAAAAGATACGTTTATAGTTTTTAATTTTCACACCCAAGATAAACCCATAAGGTTTTAATGGGTGCTTTTATATTCATCTTTATATCGTTTTGTTATGTAAAAAAACGTAATTTGAAGAAAGATTTTACCTTTTACAAAAATCCGCTCGGCAGTGTTCCAAGCATATGTTTGCAATTTATTTGGACAACCACAAGAGTACCTATACCATCTAGAATTTCTTATCTAGCTTCTAATAATAATTACGAAGTTCGAGAAATATCACTCAATATTCGAGGACACGTCAGGTAAAGGGTTCAACAGCTAGTTTGATTAGGCCCGCATAACTCAATTCCATAACAAAAGCACTAATATCTCTTTATGGAAATCATACCTTTTGTATAATTTCCGCAAATGTGGTTGTTCAAAGGCCATACTATTATTCTCTAATCTCTCGGTTCTAATATTCTTTAAAATAAACAAATTTGCAGCAATGAAACAAAAGGTTGACTCGGAGCTGAATGTACCCCTATAAGTAGTAAATAATGACGAATTTCTAAGAATGTCAGTTTTATTGTTGTAAATGTATCGATTTGCAAATTCCACCTTATCTACGAAAACAGAACAAAAGAAAGTAATAAAGGAATTATACCAGGTGAAGGGCTCGCTCGCCATACCTCCATGTGTGGTTTTATTACTTAGGTACCTAGTTATTTAAGAAATTATCACAAATGTTAAAAAAAATTGTTATTTTAGGCATATAATTTACATAATTTTAAAAACTTTAAAATCCAACACATCATTTTATTTTGCGTTAAATTGGTTCACAGGGTGATTTTACTAATTTTCCTGCTACCCGGGATTGCGTCTTATTTAATTGTATGTACAGTAAGCTTCAGAAAAAAGGAACCCCCCTTGAGGATAAAACCATTATCAAGGGGGGTTCCTTTTCTCTGAAGCTTACTGTACATACAATAGGTATATCTTCTCTTCTATCTATAAATATATATATATATATATATATATATAGATAAATGAATTGCTGTTCGTTAGTCTCACTAAAACTCGAGAACGGCGGCACGGAATTTATCTTATCTTGGTCTTGAAATGTTCGTGGAGGTCTAGGTAAGGTTTAAAAGGTGAGAAAATCAAATAATTGCTCAGAAAACCCTAAAAACAGCGCTTTTCTTTTTCCCATATAAAAGTTTTCTAAATATAATGTTGCTATTCAATAAAGTTCATACATTTTGATGTGTTTTTTTTATTTGATAGAATTAATCAAAAGTAAGGTTTATATGTATAATATATATATATATAAGGTTTATATGTATATATAGTAGAAGTTGCAGCGGATCTGACGCTACGGATGTGGATAAAAATTGGCGGTACGAAGTACGCCAGGTCAGCTAGTACATACATATATTAATGCCTTTATCCCCGGAGATTAATTTAATTAATATGACTTAAAGTTTAGTTTGACATTATTGGCTATTATAAGAGTAACCCCAAGAGGGAGGCCTGCGCCAGAGCTTATTCTGCCAATCAGCAGAGCCTCGTTTCTGATGTTTTGTGTCAGATTGTGACTTAAACTTAAATTCCATGTTGTTAAGGTCTAAAATTAAATATCATTATGTAGATTTGATGAAAAGGTGTAACGAACTGCCAATTTAATTTAGTTTTGAATTTGAAATGAAACTAACGAATTTAATTTTGAACTTAAACTGAAGATCCAAGGGTTTACAGGGTCAAGGGAATGGCAGAAAATAGCAGAGTTGAGGTTCAGGTGTTACTTAAATCTACTCTTTGTATGAGATCATACAAGCTCGCCAATCAACAGGAAACTGATTTAAATAATTGAATCTTTATAGGAAGAGATCCAAAAACCCTTAATTTTGTCCTGTAATTATCTAAAATCTGTGATCAAAAATCGGTCAAATCTACATTTTTTACTTCAGTTGCTAGTGAACGCTTTCAAGGCAATTCGTAAAACTACAACCCTTAGTATATACCTTATCTATACGTACCTAATTACGTCTGTAATTCCATTACAGACATTACTCGCACCACGCCCACTACCTGCTACTACCTGTCGACTCTCGCGCAGCCCCCACCTCTCCGCGTCCCCTTCACCCGTCGCACCGTACGAAGGACTGTGAAATGTCTCAATAATAAATCATTCGAGCTCGAGCTCTCACCTGAAGTACTCGCTCTTCGTGCGCTTTCCCAATTTGTATACTTACTTATCAGTTAGTGCAATACTGTGGTTAAAGTGCAATATTCTAAGTGTTATTCTTTGTGATTACTAAGTGCTATACTTTAAAAATTGTAAGTGTTAGTGATAACTCTCAATATTAACAACTTTTAAGTGTATTTGTGTGTTTTACTCCGAAAAAAAATTCTGTGAGTATTTTAACTGTATACATTTGACTAATCAATTCATTTTGACTAATCGTATTCCGAGGCAGATCGATTATTAAATTAATTCAAATTTATTCATTTCATTTTACATATGACTCTGAATCGTATGAACTCCACTGTTTATGTTAAAGCTTACCTTTTCAAGAACTGACTGTATAATTTATATATTGTATAGTATGGTCCCGCGGGTCTAAAATAGCAAAATGAAAGTCCAAATACTCTATTTTCAGATAAGTTTGGGCTCAGAGGATCTTAGTATAGTTCTGTGCATCTTCACTCGTGAGTTTACATCAGTTTATAATAATAATAATAATAATAATAATTGTCTTTATTGTACACCAAGGATATAGCATAATAACAAGTAATAACAATTTGGCAGGTAAATACAATTGGCGGCCTTATCGCTCTGCGGCAATCTCTTCCAGGCAACCATAGGATGGAAAGAAAAAAATAGAGACAATGATTTCAGGGTAGTTTGGTGTACATAGATAATAAATAATCAAGTGATAACAAATAAAATAAATAAACACAATAGCTACCTAAGTATAGGTAGATATACATAAATATATCAAACATACATACATACTATTACGAGTAAGATTATGGCATAACATTAATATACACATAAATATAGATACTAACATTTTCCCATATTATAATCAAGGAAATTAATTAATTATTTATTCCACTTCGGTCAGAGAGACTAGGTAGTGTTCTCTGACTTGTCTTTTAAATATAGGCAAGGACTGAGCTCGCCTGATAGTTGCTGGGAGAGCATTCCACAACCGAACCGCTTGAACTGAAAAAGATTTGTCGGCAAAATTGGTGGAATGACTCGGCATTTTCAATCTCAGATTCTCTGATGATCTCAAAACCTTCGAGTGTGTGTTGTGCAGGAACTCAAAACGTTGTTTGAGGTATGAGGGAGTTAAGGGATTAAATAAAATGTTGTACAATAAGGAAAGAATATGAGTATTCCGGCGAAGGCGTATAGGTAACCACTTGAGTTTTTTTCGAAATTCCGAAACATGATCATATTTGCGTAGACCAAATATGAATCTTATACAAAGATTTTGGAGTCTCTCAAGCTTGTTAAGTTGGTCTTCAGTGAGATCGAGATAGCTGGCATCAGCATAGTCAAGGATAGGGAATTGTATGAATTTATACTAGTTCGCCGGTCTTTATAAACTCTTAATCGACCTACGGATACAGAAAAGTGATTTAATCAATTGAATCTTTTTAAAACACGATTAAGGCCACGATACTGAAGTTGATAAACCATTTATTTTGTCATGAAATTACTTATATGAGCTATGACGAAAAATCGGGCGAAGGCTGTATAATCAATAGTACAATCCTTACTATAATTACTACTACGTAATTAAGTCCGTAATTCCATTGTGGACATTATTTGCGCCACGCCCACTACCCGCTATTACCTGTCAACTCTTGAGCAGCTCCTCGCCTCGCCTCGCGTAAAATTTTGTGTAATGTACTTTAAACATGCCAAATAACTCGATTAATTAGTGCTCGTTAAAAAAAATCTGTTTACACTCAATTTGTAGATGATGATATAAAATTATAATTTAGACATACATTTCGTGAGAATTTACTGTATACACATGACTAATCGTATCACTCTTATTAATCAGATTCAGAGTCGGACCATACTTAATTTCACTATTAGCCTAATGTATTTATTTTTATATATCTTGGATCTAAAATGTGCTCTTTACGTGCAGTATGTACACGGTTCTTGTATATTATATATTTTGAAGATAGCATAGGGTGCTACTGCGGTGGACGAGCTCAAATTCACGAAGTATAGATTATTACAAAATAATCCGCGTGCGCCAGGTCCTTTTATATCTCGCGAATTAGGTCCTCTTGGACCGAGCAACAAGGACCATGCACATTTGAAGACTATTGTTAGTAGTCACTTGGAAAATTAAAATAAGTCTAACTTTATATTAAGACAGGATACGCATCCTAAGTCTAACCTGGTTATTATTGCTTAACCTTATAAATTGCGTACAATTTAGCGGTTTATCATTCAATTATATTGTACCTATATTAGAAATGTGTATAGACTATAACTTACTGTAGAGTTCTTTCGAGTCGTTTAGAATCACGCGGAATACCTAACTCTTATGTGATAGCAAGCGTGACTATAAATAGGAATTAAAAGAGTTATAGGATGTTGATCTTTATATTGTCCCGTACTAAATAAAGGGAACCATCTAAAGATCCCAAGTGAATCTATAACTATCATAGTTAGATTATATGTAAGTTTAAAATCAAGGCAATGACATGAAGTTCTTATTTTTACAGATAAAAAAGCATACTCAAGAACCAGTGAACGAAGTTCAGTATAAGAAATCATGAGCATTCTCTCCAGCCCATATAACATGCATACGACACAGTTCAGTGGTAGTGATGATTTAGTAGAAGGGGTTGATTATGAAGCTGTATATGTGTATCAAGTGGACCCGAATTTTGTTGATCTTCCAGAAGACGATGCAGCAAATTATGCAATTAGTGATGAAACGTCATCAGGTAGTGAATCTTGCCAAGAGGGACTAGACCGAAATTTAGACGTACCCAGCGATTTGCACCAAAACCTGTTTGCCGATGAACAAGCGGTCATCGATATGCCCATTCCCCAATCCGGCTTTGAAATTCTACCTAATGCTCATTGTAGAAGTGTAGAAGAAATAAAGCGGTATTTGATGGAAGATACTTGTCCGGCTTATTTTCCAATATTGGGAGATCATGGCAACCTTTCACCATTGCACAACTTGCCCATTCCCCAATCCGGCTTTGAAATTCTACCTAATGCTCATTGTAGAAGTGTAGAAGAAATAAAGCAGTATTTAATGGAAGATATCTACCAATATTGGGAGACCATGGCAACTCTTCACCATTGGCTATGCAGAGCATTGAAGACCTAGAGGAAATCCTGTTTGGTTTGTCAGATACCAATGCAACACCTGGAGCAAATGAAGACACACAGAGCTTTATAACTGATTTACCGATAGTCAATGATGCACCCGAGCCACATCAAGATACATACGGCTTTCTGTCTTCTTTACCTACGAGAAATCAAACATCGATGGCAAATGAAGTAACAAGCAACTTTTTGACAACAGACCTAGATGATTTCAGTCCTCACGATATTGACATTGAATCGACAATTAAGAGCGATTCATTAATTATACAGTCTCCTACAGTAACTGCTGCAGCCGCTATACCAAAGGACGGGGATTTGTACATCGAGCACACGGCAATAAAAAAAAATACGAAGGGTGTAGAAATTAAGTTGGATAATTCCTTAAAGATGTCTCCCATATCAAAACCAATTGCTTTAATGAACAGCAAGGTACCTGACTCCAGGCGTAGGGCCTGTAGAAACAAAAAGGTGGAGTATTATGATAGCAGCGATGAGGAACTTGAAGATAAAAAAAATAAAAACAAAAAGGTAAAGCGGTGTGACAATGAAGATTTTACCTATCACAAAAAAGTGTCACCTCCTCATAGTAAGTCAGGACATAGTAAGCATAAAGATGGAAAAAACTGTTCTATGGTGATTAAAAACGCTTACGAAGCAAATCAAAATTCAAATAGTAGCATTAAGTTAACTATAACAAATAAATCTAAAGTAATTATAAAACATAATGGCCAAGACTCGCAGAAAATTAAAAATAAAGACAAATGTAAAAAAAGTGTTAGTATGAAAGCAAATAATTTGAAAGAAAAAGACTTCTCTCGTCTTAAAGATATAAAAACACCCAAAGCCATTGAAAAGAGGCCCATTGACTACAAACTTCATAAGTGTGTAGAAACAGAAGTGTCTAAGTGTCCCACTGAAGTAACCCCACCTGACAACATCAAGCAACAGATTCTCAGGAAAATTTTCATCCGGAAGATAAAGAAAAAAGAAGAAATAATGAAGAAAGATGAGGCTATAAAAGTAGAGAAATTACAGCTTCAGCCACAAAAGAGTGACTCTGAGATGATTAAAATAGTAAGAATGAACGAAAAGCCTCAATTGCCATCTGACTATAAACAAATTACTTTAGTTAGTGACGGTGAACTTTCATTTAAAGGAGAAGAAAATCATATAAGTAAACATATAGTAATGGATAGCGTTAAAAGAAGCAAAATAACTCCTATGGATGAGAAGAGTCATACTGTTGTAAAAATAAATGAAGAAAGATGTAAAAATATTAGACCAATGTTAAAAAGCGTGGAAAATAGAGTTGAAAGTAAAATATCGTGTAATTCTATGCACGCGAGCATGCAGGATATAGTTATGCAGAAAGCTTCTGAAAAACACGGTGACAGACATTTAAAGCTGGGTTCGCCTTTAGCAAAATGTGACTTCTTAACCACGACAGCAACAGTAAGGGATTATGACCCTAACACTGTACACGGAGAAGATAAAATTATTCTTCATTTGGATAAAACTAGATACAAATCAACATTTTCTTCTGCTGCCGCCCAAACTAACTCAAAACCTGATTTTGATATGCTGGCAAGTAGTCAAACTAAGAAGGTAATACCAACAAGCAAAAGGCGCAACGAAGCAACTGAAATGTCTCTGTCTAGCGATGGAAGTTCAGCTCGGACGAGAGAGTTTACGCCACTAAAGCAAAGGAAATCAAAGGAACGTGGGGAAAACCTAAAGAGGTGCGAACTGTAAGAGTCGAAAAAGACCCAGAAGAGAAAAAGAGGTCCCGTTCAATAGACAGATCGTACAGACAAACATCAAGATCTGTTTGTCGCAGTCGCACAAGACGCTCGCATAGAAGGAGTCAATCAAAATCTCGTGACCGTTATCCTACAGCTAGGGGGAAACTCAGGTCACGATCACCACATAATAAGAGAAATTCTTCATCAGTTAAGCGTGAAAGATCAGAAATTCCACGGTCACACTCAAGACCTTCTACTCAGTTGGTGATGCCTGTAGCCGAGTTTAAGATTCCACTAAAATTTAAAGCAGTTCCTCATACGAATGGTGTGGAGAGCACATCACTACCTCCACCAATCGGGAAGTCAACGGTCTCCGGAAACTGCGGTTCGACATTTAGGTGAGCTTTTACTACATAATTATATACTACGTACATACCTACTATAACTGCTCTGAGTTTTAATTGAATGGAAGCGGTAATTTCAATTTATCGAATACATAGGGAAAAAGAATCTTCTCGGGCGGGACTCGAACCCGCAGTCTTTCCCTTACAGGGGGAATGCCTGACCAATTCGGCTACCGAGACACGCCCGATATGACTCAAATTTCCCACCTTATACGTCTTTGAGGCGACGTAGCGTCATCTACCGATTTTCTTACGAACTATCGGAATCAATGAATGATGTTACAATCATTTTTAAACATTGATTTTTTGATAACTGCGCCCAAACAATTGAAGGAATTTTTATAGCATTAAGTATGCTAACTATACAAATCGAATACATAGGGAAAAAGAATCTTCTCGGGCGGGACTCGAACCCGCAGAGAAGATTCTTTTTCCCTATGTAACATCATTCATTGATTCCGATAGTTCGTAAGAAAATCGGTAGATGACGCTACGTCGCCTCAAAGACGTATAAGGTGGGAAATTTGAGTCATATCGGGCGTGTCTCGGTAGCCGAATTGGTCAGACATTCCCCCTGTAAGGGAAAGACTGCAGGTTCGAGTCCCGCCCGAGAAGATTCTTTTTCCCTATGTATTCGATTTGTATAGTTAGCATACTTAATGCTATAAAAATTCCTTCAATTTCAATTTAGTTAACTTGTATAGGTCCTTCGGGTGTATGTTTATGGGCTTGAGTTTATCGTTGTTTCTTGGTTGAAGGTGCATGATATAATACATAATATATACCTATTACATTGTATAAAGTTCTGCACATCGTCCATTCAAATAATTCATATCAATAAACCATCTTAGATGTCATACATATTTTTACGTAATTCATGAATATGGGTATGCATTGCATAAGTGAGTAGTCATAACTAATATAAACGAATAATGTAAAGAATTCATGAAATGCTTTATCGTTTACAGTTGGTTTTTTGTCGGTAAACAAAGATCTTTTTCTTTTTGTTTCAGGTCATCTAGTAAATCAAGGTCATCCAGAGACTCAAAATCATCCAAAGACTCGAGGTCACCTAGAGACTCGAGATCATCCAGAGACTCGAGGTCATCCAGAGACTCAAGGAATTCAAAGCGATTTGCAGGCTCTCACAACCAAGACAGAAAACAGAGGCAAGGTTACAAAGATGGCAGTTCAAAGAATGGGTATGTATACTTTGTATAGTTCAACTATGTATTTCATTAATTCATAATAATGGACAAAATAAAAATAGTTGTTCTTGATTTTAGCCGTTTTGAATAGATAGTTCAAAAAGTAACGGATAAATTCAATTGAAGTAGGTATGCTTTAGTTGTAGATTGTGTAGAATATTTATCATTTTTTTATTTTTAATAGGCAATATAAAGAAAGGCGGATGGTATTCGTGGGGCGGTTGGAGAGAGATATCGACGAGAACCGCCTCAGGAAGTTATTTTCCAAGTTTGGTACTATCACGGATGTTCATCTGCATAGAAAGCAGGATGGGTGAGTATCTTATTGCATTTGATTAACTATAAACCTTACACCAATAATATAAAGGCCAAAATAGAAAGTAACTACTTGCAATAATCTGCACAGAATTTTCAGCATTGTAAAATTTGTATTAGATTGATATTTATTAGGAAATTCTAATTAATTCACATTTATTTTGGCACGTTATGGCGTTATTGGCAAGGCCCAGCAGTGGACTGCAATAGGCTGATTGATTGATATCTAATGAACACTTCTAAGCATCGAGAATTTTTCACTTGCTCTATGTAGCTCCTTAGAAGTTAGGTTAATTTTGTAATCTAATTTAAAAACTGACTTCATTGCATTGCAGTTCCCGCTATGGATTTGTGACGTACCAATGCTACCGTGAAGCATGTTTAGCTGTGGGGTCAGCTGCCAAATTACCTCAATATACCATTGGCTTTGGTGCTGGAAGATGCTTCCACAGACGGGGCTATACGGACTTCGGTAAGAATATATCGTCACTGGAAAGCCAATAATACTAAAGCGCCATTTTAGTCAAAATGAGTTATATATATCGTTGGATAGGATTTTTTTTTCTGCGTCGAATGGTCTAGGTTTCGTGTTGATCAGGGAACTTTTTTGGCGCTTAAGCACTTCAAAATAAGGAGATGTTTCATCATTTTGAATTCGTGACAAAAACTTACGTAGTACAAGTTTTGATTAATTTTTAGTCGTTGTCGCTTCAGTATTTTTATTCACTGACACCGGCCAATTCAACCTTGTTCAGCAACTTAAAATACTGATGTTGAATCATTGATGTCGCTTTAGTATTTATTGCCGGCCGTAACTACTAGTTGATTATTAGTTAAGTAAATTTGCTCTACGTAGAAACTGATGCGCATGGCGCTTTAGTATATTTTGTCTACGTACTGTTTTGATAGGAAACGGTTTTAGTGATTTTGCCTCACATATGAAAGTATTTGAGTGTCTGTTTAGAATGTTTTCCATTCAATAATATTGAATAATTATTTTATTAAGCATGAACTATTTTAGTCGACGAAATATTAATGGTTCGTTTAGCATTTAGTTGGGGGAAAAACATACGAATTTAAGTTCGTTAAGTCTTTTAAAATCATATTTCGTTTTAATTACAATGCGATAAGTACGTATAATTCATATTTTGCGCGCGAGTCGTCGGTGGTTTAGTCGACCTCGTAGTCAGCTTCGTGCTGCGTTAAGTTAATTTTTTATTTATTTATTTAAAATAAAGTGAGTGACGCGTTCATACAGGTCCCGCAGAAGAGTGAATCTTTCAGATTATAATTCTTACATAACATAAACTCACGCCTGTATTCTTCTTGTAGCACCCATATTTCGCCAGTTTATGTTTAAGTCCCAATGTAATAGGTGGCGAGCCTATTGCCATTAACCGGGCACTTAATTCTTAATGATTATAATAATTTAGGGATGCGATGATGTAGCCATACTACGAGCCAACATTTCCTACAATATTGTTAGCGCATCGCCCTCTCCCTGTACTGCCAAGACATCTGAGCACTTGTCTATAGAAATTAAGTTAGTCCACACTACGGTTCTACTCAGGGTATTCTATAGTCCAAATATGCATATTGATTATTTCAATAACTTTGAGAGTCTACTCCACTCTCACTCTCCTTATGATCACGTAGTCATAATAGGTGACTTTAATACCTGCTTATTGAAGGATGATAGCCGGTCTCGACAACTAATGGGCATTCTATCCTCCTACTACTTTAATGCTTTGCCACTACCTGCCACTCACTATCCCCCTGGCCACCCTTCCACCTTACTTGATCTCCTTATAGTATCCTCCTCTGACTACGTAGATACACATGGCCAATTACCTGCCCCTTTTTCATATCACGACCTAATATACATCTCTTATCGGATAAGAACTCCTAAACGTAAGGCACAGTACCGGATAGGATAGGATAGGGGGATAGGACTCTTTTTGTCCGCACTTAGCCTCTCTCTTGGGCCATTGTACGTGAAGAGTACTGGCTAGAGCAGCCAGCCTAGCTCCGCCCAGAAACGCAGAAGCTTACTGGGGGATTCACAGGCTTCGCGGAGCGACCTCATTGTGCCGAGGATTTGGGATCGTTGGGCGGCCACTGCCTCGCATTCCAGTATTACGTGGGCGGCCGTTTCCTCGGCGCTGAAACAACCCCTGCAAAGGGGGCTATCCGTGACACCGATGGTATGTAGGTGCTTGTTGAGGGGACAGTGGGCCGTTATTGTCCCTATAATTAGCCGTTTATTTATCGACGGCACAGCCTGTTTTGATTGCCTGCAGTCGATGGTTTGTACCCATCTTTGGTTATGTAGTTCCACAGAGCTCTGGCGTATCCAGGTACGGATCTGTGAAAAAGGGATCGGCAGTACTGTAGTGGCCCAGCAGTGGTCATATAGGAGCCCCTCCTCGCGAGTTCGTCCGCAGCATCGTTGCCGTAGGACCCACTGTGCCCTTTTATCCACTGCAGCGTTACTACATTATGGGTGGATAGCTGGTTCAAAGCAGTTTGGCATTCTGCTATTAGTGTGCTGTTGGTTATTTGGTGGTCTAGCGCTTTTAGAACGGCTGTGCTGTCGGTTAGGAGCTTTATGTTAAAACCCTTAACCTGCCTTTCGCTTATTGCCGTCGCTGCTGTTGTTATGGCGACACACTAGCATTGGAAGATCGAGCTGCGTTCGCCTAGTGGAAGGTGGATATATAAGCCAAGGTCCAAGGAGTGTACGCCGGCTCCTGAGCCATTCCTTGTTGTGGAGCCGTCGGTGTAAACGCGTACCTCTTTAGTACCGGAGTAGTCCTTTTCCTCGGCTTGCGTTATTATCTGGTATTTTTTGTTGAAAAAGTGTTTTTTGAAGGTTTTATGACAGGGAGCAGCTATTAGTGTTTTGTACTCCTTCGCCTGCACAAGAATTGTGGTGTGGGGACTATTGTGGTTAAGGCACAGTACCGTTGTCTTCGCAAGAGGCATTACGTCGTGACACCAGTGGCACTGACTGGACGCCCATTTTGAATTCGACAGACGTCAATGAAATGGTGGACATTTTCGGGTCGAGGGTTATAGAATTATTTGACCAACACGCCCCTCTAAGACGGGTCAAGATCAGGCACAACCCAGCGATTAAAACCCTAATGGCTCGCAGGGGAAAAGCAAAAAGGCGCTACAGAGGCAGTCCATCGGAACACAACTTGCTCGCATTCAAGACCCTACGCAACCGCTACAGCCGTATATGTAGAGACGCAAAGCGACGCCATTTCTATAACTCTCTCAACAACTGAAACTCCTCGGACACATGGAGATTTCTCAGGCCTGTTGGCATTAGCAAATCACCTGTTTATGACTCCAGGGATATAGACTTGTGTGCCCTAAATGATCACTTCTCTCTACCACCCGTCTCACTGGACGCAGTTACCAAGCAGAGCACTTTGCATGCGCTTTCTAGTGTCCCAACTCTACAGACTCCACCTTTTCATTTAATGCATGTATCAGAGGCGGAAACTCTAAAATCGCTGCTGTCTATTTCCTCGTCCGCGACTGGCTCTGGTCATATCTGCTATAGTATGATTCTTCCACTTCTCCCTACTGTACTTTCTATTATAACTCACATTCCCTATTCCCTCGTACCTTTCCTGACTCCTGGAAACCAGCTTTTATTATTCCATTACCCAAATCTCCTAAGCCTTCCACAGTTACCGATTTTCGGCCAATTTCCATACTTCCGTTTCTCTCAAAAGTTCTCGAGCATATCGTGCACCAACAACTGTCTATATTTTTATCTTCCTCTAACCTCCTCAACACTTTCCAATCTGGATTCCGTAAAGGCCATAGTATAGCTACGGCTCTCGTTAAAGTGACTGATGATATTCGATGGGCCCTGGAGAGGAAAGAACTAACTTTACTAATATTGCTGGATTTTAGTAGTGCTTTTAACTCGAATGATTTTGACATTTTGCTTGGCGTATTGAAGAGTATTAATGTTTTCTCTAATGCTATCTCCTGGTTTGATTCGTATGCGAGGGCGGTCGCAGCGTGTTCAGTTGGACCAGGAATCTTCCAACTAGTGTAGACTTGTTGCGGGTGTACCACAGGGTGGTCTCTCTCCTCTCTTGTTCTTCATCTTCATCAACTCTGTCACCGGACTGATTTCATCTAGCTACCATCTTTATGCCGATGACTTGCAGGTATACAATCATTTTGCGGTGACTGATGGCTCCTCTGTAGTATCTTATTGCATTAGTGTCTGGGCTAAATCATTTGGACTACGTATCAATCCAACCAAATCTAAAGTAATGATTATTGGTAGCACTCACATGCGCAGGCAGCTCGATTTCTCCGCACTTGCTCCTGTCACGCTGGAAGGAACTCGGATAGCCTATTCGGATCTGGGAGTACTCTTTGATGTCCTCGTATCAATGAGGTTAGCATAAAAGTACACTATAGCTTCCACTCCTTAAAGTGCGTGCAGAGCTTTCTACCTTTAAGAACCAAAATTTCCCTTGCCCAAACTCTTATCCAAACCATTATAGACTACGCAGATGCCTGTTTTCTAGATATCACTGAGGAACTCTTAAACAAGTTGGAGAGATTGCAAAACTTGTGCATTAAGTTCATATTCAACCTGAGAAAATACGACCATGTCTCGCAGTTTCGCAGAGAACTCAAGTGGCTCCCTATCGGCCAGCGTAGGAACACTCGTATTCTCTGTTATCTTTTCAACATTCTGTACAACCCTGCTGCGCCGTCTTACCTGAGGGAGCGGTTCTCATTTATACGTGCTCCTGATGACCCGTGCAGATCCAGCCTTCGCTTTCGCTTTCGCTTTTAATTATAATATTGCCATGGGTAATTACCAGAACACTAATTCCTATTCCCTTGCTTATTTCTTTTTTGGCAGAAATGCATAATAATACCGTATTGGTTTTGTTAGAACACAATACCAGTACGTTACGATATAAAAATCGATCACACCTATTATAATTACTTTATTGTTTGGAATTGGATTTTGATAAGCATATTTATTTAATTATTACCGTTTTATTTAATTCTCTATATTTTTTAGTTATGTTGGTACTAAAAATCTATATAACCTATAATAATTGTGAAATTATTAAGGTTCAATTGATTTTTAATAAAAATAATCGTTAATTAAACAAATACAGTACAATAATATTTAAATAAAAAGATGCTAGACGTATTATTTTGTTGGCAACTATTGCAATTATTAGGATTTACTAACTGTTGATTATGTCTGTTAGGAAACATAAATAGAAATTAGAATGAATAATCTTTTAATAAGTATTTTTGACGTAACAATGATCCCAACAAATAATTCCATCCATCGTTTTACCGTGCGGTCCTTTGACATATTGTGGTGTTTAAGTATTCTTATCCTGAGTCTGTGTCCAACTGTAAAGCGCGTTAGTACTTTTTCTTGACATACTTTTGAAAGGATGAGCGTTTTCAGTAATATTTGATCACAATACCTTATAATAATTATTAAGATAAGTACTTTTTCGTTACCAAGTGTACAGAGCATTTGTACTTATGCGACAGCTATCTCCTGAATTACGCAAAATATGCAAAATATATCGATTCCAGTACATAGGGAACAGTGTTACAATATATTTTTGCCTTTACTGTTTGTCAATTACTAAATTAGAAAAAAACTTCCTAGTTTTGTAAAAAAAAAAACTTTAATTCGCTCTCCTGTGAAATGGCCTTTTGGCGTTTTAGTATTATTGGCTTTCCAGTGACGATATTTAATACTAGCTTATGCCCGCGTGGATATCGGTTATCGCGACTAAACATAGCCTATGTCCTTTCTCAAGGTCTAATCTACCCTTATACCAAGTTTCATTAAAATCAGTTCAGTGGTTTAGGCGTGAAAGCGTAACATGCAGACAGACAGACGGACAGATTTACTCCATAATTTTAGTATGGATTGTCTTCAATGGTTAAATTAAAAATAACTGACTTCCTTGAATTTGTAGTCAGTACCTAACCCTGTGTAAATCAACGTTAATGATTTAATTAGAAATGCTACAGCTATGGATATTTTTTCCAGATGGTATAGAAGAGAAATACAGAGAGAGTGAATTCTACGGTGTTATGGCACCGCCTGTTCGAAGGAATGATGATAACTCCTTCGAGCAAATGCTTGCAGAAGTGAGGCAAGATATAGAAAGCAAAAAATGGAATAGAATCAAGAAGACTGAAGATTATTCTTCTGACTGAGCGTTATCAAATGAAGCTGGGTCCCTGGCCGGTCTTCTGACTGCTACAGCGCTGGTACGCTTGCAGATAGCTAAAATAATCAATCTTGGATTTTTGATATGCAGGACCATGAAAGAGGCAGTTATATAAAACTGCTGAATTGCCAAGACTAACTTGGTCTTCATTTAGACGTACTTACCAGAGTGGAATAGGACCATCCCATCTTCCCATAAGTGTCGTAAACGGCGACTAAGGGACTCTCCATTTAATAGTAAACATACAGCGCATAACAAAATGCCCACTTGATGGCAATAGGTTCTATTTTACTTGGGATCGAAAATCATAGTTGGCGAAATGTGAAATATATGTATGTATGCAACATACAAGCAATTCGGATGCACCAAAACCTTTCTGAAAAGACGAAGCAGAGGAACATTCAAAGATATAACAGTCAATTCAAATGTACAGCACAAGCTGGATTCAGATGAACGAGTAGTCATCGTAGACGTATCTATAAACGAATCCGATTCATAAATTCTACCAATGCATAATTAGAAGTGTAGAAAAAATGAAGTGGTATTTGATGGAAGATATACCGGATACTATTAAGAAATTATGTCAAGTTAAAAAATCCTTTCACAATGTCTATGCAGTTGCAGAGCAATACAATGGATGTAGATGACGCGAAAACATGTTTATAATTTTGGAGACACAAATCAAGACATAAGTTAAGACATTTTTATAACAGATAAAACCGAAATCAATGAAATCAAATCAGACGAAGATGGTTTCAGTCGTTAAGACATGGAAATTGAATCGATCCATAGGAGCTATCTCTGAATTATACAGGTTACTCCAAGAAAAACTGCTCGGCTGCAGCTTGTTATAAAAAAGTGAGTGAGTGTTATAAAAGCAGCGATAAGGAAAGTGAGGACAAAAAAAACTAAAAGTAAAGCACTGTGACGATAAAGATTTAAAAACCAATTTAAAAACCAGCATATCAAACTATCCCAAAAAAGTGTCACGTCCTCTAAAAGTAAATCTGAAGTTATGATGATAAAGACAACAGAAAGTTAAAAATAACAAGTATCAAAAAAGTGGTAGTGAGAAACCCTGAGAAATCGGATAATTTAAGAGAAAAAGACAAATCTTAAATGTTGTAAAAATACCCCAAGCCCTGCAACGCAGGATTGAAAAGAGATCGTTTGACTACGAACTTAACAAGTTCGTTGAACCACTATTGCAAAAGACGAACAACCACAAATGGGGCAAAAAGTTGTTTCGTTGTTACTTCACAAGTGAACCTTAAAGTAAATGACCTAGATATTCCGCACCCTAATTTACAAAAAGTTTCGAAGTGTTAACAGGTATTAACCATAAAAAATAATCTGAAGTTATACAAAAAGTAATGACATAGACTCTCAGAAAGTAAAAAAATATAGACAAGTGTTAAAAAGTGTTAGCGAGAAATCCGAAAACCTAAAAGAAAAAGACAAAATACTAAATGATGTACAAACACCATAAGCCCTGCAACCCAAATTTAAAAAGAGGACATTTGACTACGAACTTAATAAGTGTATAGAAGCAGCTATTACAAAGGTTGATCAACCACGAAAGATACAAAAACTAAGCATTCATGAGTAAAAGTTGGGTAAAACTGTTTCGTCAAGTAATGGTGCTGCACAAGTGAACCCTAAAGTAATGCATGCTGATATGCTGGACCCTTCTTCTTGAAAAGCATCTAAAGGTCCCAACGAACAGCTCTGGTCGTGTAGATCAAAGGTATTAAAGTGAAGGGTTTTTTAGTGCAAATGCTGTGACGAACAGTAAGAGACTTAACTCAAGACAAAGGACGTGTATAAGCAAAGAAATAGTGGTTTATTGTGACAGCACCGATGGGGAAACAAAGGACAAAAAATAAAAACGTGAAAAGGAGTGACGATAAAGAGTTCAAAGCCAATTTAAAATTTCGGCATAAAGCCTCCGGTATAGTAAAACAGTTGGAAAAATGTATATAAATATGCATAAAAGTGATTAAAAATGCTTGTGATAATCACAGGTAATAATCGTAATAGAAATTTTAATAGTGGCATTAAATTCAATATAAAAAATAAATCTTAATTTAAAAAAAAATACAGACTTTCAGAAAGTTAAAAATATAGACAAGTGTAAAAAAATGTCAGTGCGAAAACGGATACTTTAAAAGAAAAATATAATAGGCTAAAAGATGTTACAAACACCCCAAAGTAAAATTGAAAAGAAGTCGTTTGACTACGAACTTAACAAAGTTCGTTGAACCACTGGTGCAAAAGACGAACAACCACAAAAGAGGCAAAAACTAAGTATTTACGAGAAGAAGTTAAAGAAAGTTGTTTCGTTGTTGATGCACAAGTGAACCCTAAAGTAAATAACCTAGATATTCCGCATCCTAATTCACAATTAGTGTCAAAGTGTTAACAGGTGTTAACCATAATAAAATAAACTGAAGTATAAAATAAGTGATGTCATAGACTTTCAGAAAGTAAAAAAATATAGAAAAGTGTTAAAAAAGGGTCCGCGAGAAATCTGAGAAACCTAAAAGAAAAAGCGAAAATACTAAATGATGTACAAACACCACAAACCCTACAACCTAAAATTTAAAGAAAGAAAAAATTAAATCTCATCAATCATCTCGAAAGAGATGGTCCTGGGTCTGCCGGGGTGCGAGAGATATGCTTTCGGCAATCTCACCTCCGGCAACCAAGGACCCAAGACGGCGTGCGTTTTAGTCGGTTCGAGTCTGACATAACCGCCTCCACCGGCTCCGTGGGGGTGGTATCCATGGGGATTTTGCGCACAATAAAAAAAACCCAAATTTAAAAAGAGGACATTGGACTACGAACTTAATAAGTGTATAGAAGCAGCTATTACAAAGGTTGATCAACCACGAAAACTAAGCATTCATGAGTAAAAGTTAGGTAAAGCTATTTCGTCAAGTAATAGGGTATGCCACTGTTTGCCCGAATTTTATTTGCCCTAATATCATTTGCCATAATAGTCAACAACCGTAATATTATATGACGTAATTATTAATTCATTTGCCCTACTCTTATGTCATATTAGTCACATGCTAGAAGCTTTGTTTCCCATAAAGCCACTTACTATAACATAATTTGTCATAATCATTGCAAGCCCTAAATATCACATGCACTTATAATCATATGTCCTAATTATCACACGCCAATTGGCGCGCAGGATCAGAGGTGAACGCGCTTAAGCGTTTACATGAACTCTGGCACGATTGCGCCGCCGCCCAAATGGCCCTTTTCAGGGCCACAAATGATTCATATATTTTATCTTTGTATACGTTAATGATACTTAGATGAGTATGTTTCACGATGAACAGAGATAAGTCAAGTCAATGATAACATAACATGTTAATAAATAAAGGCGCACGCGCGCGGACGCTCACTTGCGGCTTTCACAGCTTTAGCCACGAATGAGTGAAGTTGAGATGATGAAAATAGAACCTATGACGCAGCATTAAGATTTTGCAAACATTGCCAATGCTTGTCGATCGAAGCGATCCTGTAGTTATTACAATCGAGACGAGACCTACAAGAGGCAAACAGGAGTTACAGTTCAGAGGATAGGTATGTGTACTTCGAATATTGAATTACTATTTATCATGTATTGTCATATATTTGTGATGAAGACTAAGATATTAGGGGCCTAAGTCAAACCTCACCTTTCACTTGGACATCTACCGACAGACGATGACTAGCGCAGGTTTTCCTCTAGAAGTTGAAGGTCGTCACTTCCATATATCGTCCATTATAATATGCATCAGGTGGTAGGCAGTGGAGTGGGCTCCGGGCTCCATAGTATACTCTGCTTTATTATTTTGGGTATCTATAAAGGTGTAAATCTACAGTTCTTCATCTTAGTTCTATCATCAGGTTAGCTCTATTGTGTCTAAGTATTGTGTAAAACCTTATCATCCAGCTTTGAGATGAACTAAAACTGACGTCATTAAATTGCAGTTCCCGCTACGGATTTATGACGTACCAATGCGCCTGTGACATGTGTCTACCAGATTCCCTGGTTACGACGGTTTCTGCTGATGTGACTTTGTTGATCTTGGCAAAAATATTGGAATAATTTAATATTGTCGTCAATTATTTACTTTGCATCCTCTGAGGTTTTTCCCAAATAAGTTGGGGTTGCCTTTCAACCTAACTGTTTTATTTCCTGTAAAACTAATCCACCATTTGAACTGGTCCAAGTATCCGTAACGACACCACAGATGGTCAAATGGTGCTCTCGGAGGCACAGAGGGGTCTGATTGTCACCCATCTTAATACCGACTGACTTGACTATAAATGTCTCACTATAGTAATATGTTTACTATCTGATTTACTCGAATTTGTAATGAGTAACTGGCCCTGTGTGAATTAGAGATAATGATTTAGATTGAAACTCTACAGCTATATTCATGATTCCAGATCGTCAAGAAACGAAATATGCCGAGAGTAAATTTCATGGCGTTGCGGCACCACCTTTTTTAAGAACGTTAACTAGTCCTTCGAGCAAATCCTATAAGAAACGAAGAAAAAAATAGTAATTTAGGTGTGGTAGCCGTGTTGGTCCTGTCCTCTTACACGACTGTGAGGCGTGGCGGCAGTTGGAGCGACACAAGTAGATGCTGTGTGTCACGGAGATGAAAATGCTGCGGTGGATGTGTGGAGTCACGCATAAAGATCGCGTGAGGAACTCTCGCATCCGCGGCAGCCTTCATGTCCGTGACATCGCAGATAAAATGCAAGAGAGCCACCTCTTGCGGAAACCGCCCAGCTACGTGGGTAACAAATGCCTGGCAATGGCGCCCCCACCGGGTCCAGGTAGAAGGGGTAGGACCAAGAAGTGCTGGCATGGCGTCGTGGAAGGTGACATGCGTGAAAACGGTCTCACTACCTTGGACGCCCAAGGTCGTGTGAAGTGGAGGAGGAAGAGCCGGAAGGAGGACCCTGAGCTCCGAGGGCACCGTGGCGTCGGATGCAATCAGGACTAACGTCTCTATATGGGTGATTTTCTCAAACGTAAAATTTTCGCGGCGTGACTGAAAATCATACCTTAAAGTTAACTTATAGTAATGATTATTTTTTGTAAGAAAGATATCGTTTTTCTCTATATGCACGTATAAATTATATTATTGAAACTATTTTTGTGAGTGTATAAAAAATGTCTTTTCACCTAAATTCTAAGCTTGGTGGCGCGTCCACAACCTGTTTTCTTGGGAATGATCACAGTTTAATCAAAACTTCATTAGTTTACCGAGTATACTTAATAATAATTCGATTCGGCATTATTTTAGCTATCTTCGATACCGTCATTCGTAGTATTTAGTACTATACTTTATCTTAAAAATAATTTATAAGTTGCGTCCGCGGCAAATGTAAAATTTTGGTGGGATTTATAAAATCATCGAAGGAGTTGTATTGAAAGTACCTATAAGGACGACACTATCATCATTGGAAACGTTCAGTTGGGTGTTAATGAGCACCAGTGCCAGTTGTCCCCAGTCCCGTTTCGTTTTTCTTCCAAACACGTAAGTAGGTCGTTTCATAAGCATCGGACAAAAATATTGTAATTTTTGTGTTGATTATTTAAAACGGTTTATTCTCATTGTATGTTTTAATATTTAAGTATAGTGTACAGGTTCAGTATGTGTATTAAATTTTGGTAACGTAACCACTATATTCTAAATAGTATTTTTATAAATAATTTTTTTAGACGTGAAACTAATTTTGGTGGAGCAATTTTGGTGAATTTGGTGGGGTTTTACTAATCATCAAAATTGTATATTTACACCAAAATTTGTTTTCATAGTTATTTGAAGGGCTACTAGGTCAGGTGACCTCTACGTAGTATACCCTGGGTAATGGAGAAAGCACCGCCTCTTTCCCTAGGTGGGAAAGAGGTTGTTGGCAGTTGAGGGTTGTTAGGAAGCTTTCCTAATTTTCTCTCAGATTAACCATTAGCATATGAACTACGCATACAAAAGACGGGCGAGTAGTTGGGTGAAGTCAGCTGATGCCGCAGTAGGGACAGGCCAGTGTGGTGGAGCATCGTGCGCTTTTTCCGTCACCTGCCTCTGAAAGGCGGCCTCACTCTTTACTACTAAGCCTACGCCGTTAAAACCTGCCCACCCTTCTTCCCTCCTCTCCAATGTCAACATCATTTGGCTTTTCTTCCTCTGCTTTCTCACTTACATGAAAGCTACCGTGGATGCAAGAGTGCCTCATGCAATCTTTTGCACGTGACTCCACGCAACAAAGCGATGAAGTCGAAGATGTAGGTGACACGCAACTCCTGCTTATGTTGCTCCAGCAGCTAGCACTTTGCTATCGTGTAAAAGGTACTCAATCTTCTCCACAGAAGGCTTCTGACCTCTACCGTCCTCAAGCTCCTACATCCACATCCTCACATGTTGCACCAATCTATCGGCGTCCACCACCGATATTAACAGCATACATGGGCAGTTATGGAGTGATTGTCTGATGCTATCCGACCAAAATACCACGCTGATTGGGAATGGACTAAGGACAGATCACAGATCACAGAGACAGTGATAAGGAAGATTCTCATATTGCCAACAGCGGTTCGAACAACGGAATCAGAATCGTGGTACATGTCTCGGATGGTGTAAACCTCTGGAACCCTTTTGAACCGCAATGCCCATCAGCTCACCGCGTGAGAAACTTAGTTTAAGGACTCCTGTAAGTTCAGGAATAGACATCACACTACCAACTTGTCTTGTCACTACCAAGTGTCCATGGCATATCTTCCGTCCACCCTTAGGCATACCGAGTACCACCTCTCCCACTTTGAGAATAACTGCCTAAATCTTTTCCCAGCAATCTTGAATAAGTTCGTCGATAATATTGGCGCCATTAGAATAAAATATAATCCTTGCTAGAAGCAAGGATAGATAGAACAATCAAATGTTTTGCTTTTATACTGATACTACTAACAACTAAAGTGGTTTTGCCATATAAAAATGAAGTTGGTGATAAAAGGGTAAAAATTAAGGGTTATATGTAACTATTAAGTGCCAAATTCTAGAAAAAAAAACAAAGAAATAGTATAAGTAATAATAAATAAAAAATAAAAATAAGTTGATATGCAATTTTGGTGTTAGACACCAATTTCGGTGTATTGAAAATTCAGGTGTATAAAATAAACAAGTAATTCCCAGGGCTAATTAGACTATTCAAACATAATAGGCATAAAATATGTATTTCTAGCTAAATATTGAAAGAGATTACCTAAATACCTAGAAATAAAAAAAATCACCAAAATTAGCTAAAAATTCATAGATGTTGAAATTCACCCATATGGATGATGATGATGATGAACAGAACGATACTTTCTCCAAACGAAGGACGTGTAAGAGCAAAAAAGTTGTATACTATGACAGCAGCAATGCGGAAACGAGGCCAAAAAATTAAAACAGAAAAGTAAAGCATTGTGACGACGAAGATTTTAAAACTATTTATAAACCAGTATGAAGCGCCTTGTACAGTCTACTTATCGCAAAAAAGTGTCACTCATGAGTGAACCTGAGATGATGAAAATAGTAGTAAACACTAGCAAACAAGTGGAGATACGTTTGTATCTTTTTTGTTTGGAGGCTTCCCGTCATATTTACCGACAAGCAATGAAAAAAAGGTAAAATTTTCTTCAAATTACGTATTTTTTTGAGGTTATGAGAATGTCCTAGCTGGTTATACTGATACGGGGCCCTACGGGGTCAAGGATGAAGAAAACGATTGGTACGAGATCCACAACTTTAATCCGTAGGTCCTGCTTTACAATAATAAAAATACTCTAATTCAAGGTCGAGTGTCGGTTCGGGTACGAGTACACGTCACTATAAACGGCGGGCTGAGTAATGTACTCAACTTGGGGTTCCGTGCGAGTGTGACGTTGTCTTCCCCTCAAGGTCACCAGGCTTCGCAGCTGCTAGTTCGGTCCGCCGGAGTCGTCGCCAAGGCCGTCTTCAAGACGGTACGGAGAGGGCAGGCACCTCAGCTGGCTCGGAGGTGGGCCGATACGGCGCGGTGCTGATATTCCAGACGGTATGTAGTTGACCGGTATTCCAGTCGGTACCAAGTTCCCTTATATTGGGAACAGCTATTATATTAACTAGCCTTCGTATGTTAGACTAGTTCGTATATAGGTACACTAATATAATATAATATAATAGTAACTGGCAGAATCTAGATTACTATCTAGTTACGCGTTAAGATTACGATTGCACGTTCCGCCGCGGAGTCTCGCGATCGAATGAATCTGCCGTCTACCTCGGCGCGAGCGCGGGGCGTGTTTTTTCTTTGTTGTCGGTTAGTGTTGGGCCATCAGCTGATTCTCCGTTTGACGAAATGCGCTGATTGGTTATCAATTCGTGTGACTCATTTTATATGTGCGTTAGAACGATGCATTACCTTAAAAGGTAATGACCGCGTTCACCACCCAGTGATGGGGTACGCGCCGCAATCGTGAGATACCGGTATTTACCGTTTATTACTGCTATGTTCAAATGTTTTCATTTTTTATTACCGGAACCAGTGTTCACGTAACAATACCCGACGAACTGGGAGAAGGATTTTTACTGGGGGAACAGTGAAAATCCGCCTGAAACAAACCCTCTGGAACGAGGTCATTGGCTTCAATGCAAGCAAAACCCTTTCGTACAACAATACAGAAACACAGACACACCACCTAACATACACCTATCACACCAAGTCTTCCTCCCGCGGAGGTAGGAAGACGAACCACACATACCTTGTCCGGCCCTATCCAACCTGATGGGACGTACCACTTGCGATTGAGGTGTTAAGTTTGGCGCCAGCTTTCCTCGACGGTACATTGCAAACCACTTGAAGCTAACCTACCGGCAACAGAGTCACTAACCGCTCTGACGTGCTATAGAACCCAGGGAGAACATAAGTCTCCCTCAGATAAAAAAAGACTTCACACTAAGGAAGCTTTTATACACAGTGAAGGCTTATTTTTAACCCAGCGGTTACCTCAAGCCTAGGTTGACAATGCTAAGTACGAGACCACTAAAACGGTGCTAAATGATTAATTATGAACTGAAATCAACCACATTAACAAAATTATTTAATACACATAAACTACATAACCAATATATGCACGAGATGATCGGTGCTTACGGGCTTAACCTAAGTGCGTAGTTAATCTGGATCATCAATTCCTACAGACCGCGTAACGACTGCAACAGGAATGACGGTGGTCTACAACCCAGCTCGAGTTTTGCACTAAACTCTACCACATGTCTTTTTACATATCTTACTATTGCAGATAGTAGAAACAAAAATAATAAAAACTTAGTTGTGCTTCCCGCCAACCACTGGACGTTCACCTAGGTATACCATTCCACGTAGCTCCTAGCTAACCTAAGGCATCGGATATAAACTACGGTACTTGGCAACGAACAATGGGGAAAGCCGGATGGTTGGAACAACGAGACTAAACATAGTACAAACGTAGTTACCCTACAATAAAAATAAAAAATTACAAAATATGAGAATGTCAGCTCGTCATTTTGAAGTCTTTTATATGCCAGTTGCCAATGTTGTTTCCCGCCGTGTCTTCTAATGTAAAGACTAATGGGGAACGCTTTGCTATAATCTTGCACTTTTGATATTTCGGGGCCAATTTCTTTGTAAACCGCGCATTCTTGTCACTTTGGAATTGCGTGCGCTTCCAAACTATGTCCCCGACCTCAAATGTAGCCGGCTTCCTGCGAAGATTGTAACGTTGGGAGCGTCTTCAAGACGGTACGGAGAGGGCAGGCACCTCAGCTGGCTCGGAGGTGGGCCGATACGGCGCGGTGCTGATATTCCAGACGGTATGTAGTTGACCGGTATTCCAGCCGGTACCAAGTTCCCTTATATTGGGAACAGCAGGCTATTATATTAACTAGCCTTCGTATGTTAGACTAGTTCGTATATAGGTACACTAATATAATATAATATAATAGTAACTGGCAGAATCTAGATTACTATCTAGTTACGCGTTAAGATTACGATTGCACGTTCCGCCGCGGAGTCTCGCGATCGAATGAATCTGCCGTCTACCTCGGCGCGAGCGCGGGGCGTGTTTTTTCTTTGTTGTCGGTTAGTGTTGGGCCATCAGCTGATTCTCCGTTTGACGGAATGCGCTGATTGGTTATCAATTCGTGTGACTCATTTTATATGTGCGTTAGAACGATGCATTACCTTAAAAGGTAATGACCGCGTTCACCACCCAGTGATGGGGTACGCGCCGCAATCGCGAGATACCGGTATTTACCGTTTATTACTGCTATGTTCAAATGTTTTCATTTTTTATTACCGGAACCAGTGTTCACGTAACAATACCCGACGAACTGGGAGAAGGATTTTTACTGGGGGAACAGTGAAAATCCGCCTGAAACAAACCCTCTGGAACGAGGTCATTGGCTTCAATGCAAGCAAAACCCTTTCGTACAACCATACAGAAACACAGACACACCACCTAACATACACCTATCACACCAAGTCTTCCTCCCGCGGAGGTAGGAAGACGAACCACACATACCTTGTCCGGCCCTATCCAACCTGATGGGACGTACCACTTGCGATTGAGGTGTTAAGTTTGGCGCCAGCTTTCCTCGACGGTACATTGCAAACCACTTGAAGCTAACCTACCGGCAACAGAGTCACTAACCGCTCTGACGTGCTATAGAACCCAGGGAGAATATAAAAATTTTGCTCTGTGATTATTTTATTTATTAATATATATTAAACCTTATTTTAAATGTTATATACCTGTTAAAAATAATAGTTATCCTGTAGTGCACCAAAACAGTTTTCTATCTCTCCTATAAAGTCTCACACGCACTGATTAAATCACATCAACACTTTGGATCTGTACACTAAACTGTCAAACTGCATGGAAGAACTTTCCTCAACATTTACATCGCGCATGGCCCAATATGAGGAAGACTTGAGGAATGTGGCGGGCACCGACGCAGCACATAAGTCTATTGCTGGCCTCTCACGGGACTTCATGGATTTCAAGGCACTCATCTGGAAGACCATGTGTATGATGAAATCACAAATGGAGCTGTTACTTTCTGGGCTTGACAGGCATGAGATGGCTTCCCGTAGAAAAGTTCTTCTGCTTCATGGCCTGGATGAATCAAAAGAAGCAGGTATAAGTCAGACCCTTTCAGTTCTAAATGAGAAACTGCAGTTGCCTCACATCAATGTCAACGATTTGGAGAGCTGCCACCGCCTGGGGAACAACGCCTCGAAACCCCGGCCGCTACTCATCAGGTTTCAGACTTATCAACTGCGTAATGAGGTATGGACCAGCAAGACTAGGCTAAAGGGAACAGGGTTGACTCTGTCAGAATTTCTTACAAAGCCCCGCCATGACGTTTTCATGGATGCCCGCAGGCACTTCGGAGTGAGGCGGTGTTGGACCTCTGACGGTAAGATCGTTGTACAACTCTCAGATAATACACGGCGTAGGATTGAATCTTCATCTGAACTGCGTAAGCTGCGTACGGAATTCCCAACCCCGCAGATACTTCCACCAGGAACATCAAAGACTCCACAGCCAGTTCAAACCGCAGCCGTAGGCACCGTCAATGAGAGAAGACCCCGTAAACAAAACAAGTAGGTAGCAACAATATTTTACTTTAACCTCCTTTAATCTGCCGGGTAATCCTTGTATGTATATGTGATTGTATTTTGGAAATTGCGTTTGAGGTCAGTTATGTATTTGCTTTTTCTGTCTCCTTCTAACTCCAAATTTACTCCCTCCTCGCAGATTTATTATGTGTTAGGTATCCTTATTTGTATTGTTTTCTCATAACCTCACTTTCATAATAAATTTTGTAAATTTTGTATTACGTATATATGACAGATGGTGTTGTACACTGCCTTGTGACATTCAATATGTCATTAAGTTGTCACTTGTCAGTGCGTTTAGTTGTTGCATCGATATATTTATTTGTCTCTAGCACCTATAGTGCTTTGAGGATAACAAAATGAGAATTTATTTACATAGTTATTTATTTTAAACAATTTATATACTATATTATTTAATTATTATATTTTTTATTTATGTCTGATTACGAGGAATCTTATCTTTCTTGTTCCTCTTCTGATACATCTGCTGGTGACTATGCCAGTGCAGATAGTGATAACGAAGGGGATGCAGTTCGTTTACACAAAGAACTGGTAACTGTATTCGGTCCATCAAATAACTTCTTAAATGTTGTACATATCAATGCTCAAAGCGTTCACGCCCACTACCCCGATTTACTTACATCTTTCGATTCTCTTAACATCCATGGTGTGCTTATCTCCGAAACATTTCTGAAACCTACTCTTCCTTCGAAACAATATGCTTTACCTGGATATAAGCTTATAAGAAATGATAGAGTGGGCCTGGGATATGGCGGAGTGGGGATTTACCTTCGTAATGATCTTGCCTTCAAAGTTATAGACCAGTCTCCTAATGTTTACACCGGTTTTACCGAGCATATTTTTGTTGAAGTTGACTTTCACCATGTTAAATTCCTTTTGGGTGTCTACTACAGTCCTTCACTTAAAATTGACTTCTTCTCTTCTTTTGAATCTAAGCTTGAAAACCTATCCACTTTATATTAGCATTCCATAATCTTGGGTGACTTCAACACGTGTTTACTTAAGGATGATGCGCGCAGTAAGAGACTCCAGTCTGTAGTATCCTCTGTGAACATGCACATTCTTCCGTTAAATGCAACACATCATGCTCCTCACTGTACCCCTTCTCTCTTAGACCTCATAATTGTATCCGACCGTGATAAAGTTATTACTCATGGCCAACTTTCTGCTCCTTTCTCATACCACGATCTAATATACCTTTCTTACAAAATTCGTGCGCCGAAACCGATACCTAAATTTTTCTTTCGTCGGAGTTTCAAAAACATTAACTGTGATAATTTGAGAGCTGATCTGAGGGAAACTGACTTTTCTCTGGTGTATAACAGTAATGACATCGACATAAAAGTAGACATCTTTAATAGATTACTCTTAGATATTTATGATAAACATGCTCCACTGAAAAGGATTAAAGTGAAACATTTGCCCGCGCCATGGCTTTCAGAGGAAATCAAAACGGCTATGTCTAAACGGGATAAAGCTAAAAGACAGTACAATCGTAATCCCTCTGATGAGAACTGGTCTACCTATAAAATCTTTCGGAATCGCTGCAGTCGTCTGTGTAGGGACGCGAAAAGGCGCCACATTCACGACTCCCTTAATAACTCGAACACATCTCAGGTATGGCAATTTTTGAGGTCCCTTGGTATCGGTAAAGTCCCTAGTGACATCACCGATAATACTGATCTCAATGCCCTGAATGCCCATTTCTCCACACCTCCAACCTGGATAGATGACGTTAATAAAGCTTCTACTCTCAGTTATATCTCCAGTCTTCCCCTGCCTGGATGTGCCTCCTTTATATTCAACCCGGTTGCAGAGGACGATGTAAGGAAACAAATCACCTCAATTCCAACAAAAGCTATGGGTAACGATGGCATTCAGCTACAAATGCTGCTACCTATCCTCAGTGAACTTCTTCCAGCCATCACGCATATTATTAATTTTTCGCTTGAGAATAGCTCTTTTCCGTCGGCTTGGAAAAAAGCGCTTGTTATTCCTTTGCCCAAAACCACCAATCCCACCTCAGCATCCCAGTTTCGTCCTATTTCAATCCTGCCAATTCTTTCCAAAGTCCTCGAGAACACGGTGCGAAATCAATTAGCTTCTTACCTTTCCTCTCATGGTCTACTGAGTCCATACCAATCTGGCTTTCGTTCAGGCCATAGCACAGTCACGGCACTAGTTAAAATATCGGATGATATAAGACTGGCCATGGAGAACAAACTCCTGACAGTAATGGTTTTGCTAGATTTCAGTAGCGCCTTCAACTCTGTTGATTTCGACATCCTCCTGGGCATCCTATCATCTTTAAATATATCGTCCTCTGTAATCGCTTGGTTTAACTCCTATCTTCATGGGCGCTCGCAGCGGGTTCACTCGGACGAGGTATCCTCTGACTGGTGTGACCTTACTGCGGGCGTCCCACAAGGTGCCGTTCTCTCTCCTCTTCTTTTCTCAATCTTCATTAACACTATCAGTAAAGTTATATCCTCCAATTTTCATCTCTACGCAGATGATTTGCAGCTATATCGCCATTTAGGGACTAACGAGAGCAATGAGGCCATTACCATTGTCAATAAGGACCTGAAAAACATTAGTGCTTGGGCAAAATCGTTCGGACTGCTTGTGAATCCCGCCAAATCCCAGGCACTCATTGTTGGTGGTAGATACTTCTACAATAATCTTGACCATGCTTCTCTGCCTCCGGTCTATTACAACAATACTGTGATACCGTATACCACTGTGGTCAAAAATCTAGGGGTCTACATTGATTGCAATCTGTCGTGGACTAAGCATATCACCGAAGTTAGCAGGAAAATGTTTGGTACGCACCACTCTCTTAAGCGCCTTCAGAATTTTCTTCCTTTTAAGACCAGAATCTGTCTTGCTCAATCTCTTCTCCTTCCCCTATTGGACTATGCTGATGTCACCTTTCTCGACGTAACCGAAGAACTCTGGAACAAGCTGGAAAGGTTACAGAATCTTTGTATCCGGTTCATATTCGGTCTACGAAAGTACGATCACGTTTCGGAGTTCCGAAAGCAACTAAAATGGTTACCAATTCGGCGGCGTCGAGATGTTCACATTCTTTCCTTACTCTTTTCTGTTCTTCATAATCCCAAATCTCCTATATATCTTCGTGAGCGTTTTGATTTTCTTGTCCCCAGGGGTAAACCCTGTCGCACTTCATCTTCTCTACTACTTCGAACTCCGTCCCATAGTTCTTCTTACTATGACAATTCCTTTACTGTCTCTGCTGTGCGGTTGTGGAACTCTCTTCCTCATTCCATACGCGACAGCCCTTCTTTAGATATCTTCAAAAAACGAACGAGTGACTACTTTCTCTCTCAACAATAGCAGACATAATATGTATTTAAGTATAATATATATATATGATTATATATGTATGCAGGTATATGTATGTATGTAGGTATATGTAGGTATGTATGTTTATATATTCTTAATTATTTCTACTGTACTGTATGTGTATGTAGGTCTAAGATGTTTATACATGTATGTAAGTATTTATTATATAATGCCTTTGTCAGGAGTATACATTTCGTATACCCCTTCACTATAAAATTTGACATTTCTTGTACACAAGACTTTTGCCTCTCATTGGATTGCTATAATTCCTCTGTGCACTGTCCCGGGTTTGCTGGAAGAAAACTCAACATTGAGTTAAGCTCGCCTTTGTACATATTATTTCTTTTCGATGTTTAAATGCCTTTGTGTACAATAAAGTATAAATAAAATAAAAATAAGTCTCCCTCAGATAAAAAAAGACTTCACACTAAGGAAGCTTTTATACACAGTGAAGGCTTATTTTTAACCCAGCGGTTACCTCAAGCCTAGGTTGACAATGCTAAGTACGAGACCACTAAAACGGTGCTAAATGATTAATTATGAACTGAAATCAACCACATTAACAAAATTATTTAATACACATAAACTACATAACCAATATATGCACGAGATGATCGGTGCTTACGGGCTTAACCTAAGTGCGTAGTTAATCTGGATCATCAATTCCTACAGACCGCGTAACGACTGCAACAGGAATGACGGTGGTCTACAACCCAGCTCGAGTTTTGCACTAAACTCTACCACATGTCTTTTTACATATCTTACTATTGCAGATAGTAGAAACAAAAATAATAAAAACGTAGTTGTGCTTCCCGCCAACCACTGGACGTTCACCTAGGTATACCATTCCACGTAGCTCCTAGCTAACCTAAGGCATCGGATATAAACTACGGTACTTGGCAACGAACAATGGGGAAAGCCGGATGGTTGGAACAACGAGACTAAACATAGTACAAACGTAGTTACTCTACAATAAAAATAAAAAATTACAAAATATGAGAATGTCAGCTCGTCATTTTGAAGTCTTTTATATGCCAGTTGCCAATGTTGTTTCCCGCCGTGTCTTCTAATGTAAAGACTAATGGGGAACGCTTTGCTATAATCTTGCACTTTTGATATTTCGGGGCCAATTTCTTTGTAAACCGCACATCCTTGTCACTTTGGAATTGCGTGCGCTTCCAAACTATGTCCCCGACCTCAAATGTAGCCGGCTTCCTGCGAAGATTGTAACGTTGGGAGCTCTTGACGTGGCTTTGATGGAGAGCTGCCTGTACCTTATCGAACACAGCTGCCAGCGCGCCTTTGTTCTCCGCGTACTCGTCCCGTGGGGGAAAGACTAGGTCACTGGAATCAGTGGCTGATGAGTAGTATGATCCACAAGGGACCAATTCCCTGCCATATACTAAGAAGGCGGGGGAGAATCGCGTTACCTCATTAACCGCGCTGTTGATGGCAAACTGTACCTGAGGCAGGTGCACGTCCCACGTCCGGTGATCATCCTCGACGAAGGTGGCGATTGCAGTGACGATAGTGCGATTATAACGTTCTACCAAGTTGACTTGAGGGGTGTATTTTGGCGTGAACTGTACCTTCGGAATCTTGTACTTTTTGTAAAGTGTGTCCAATTCTTTACTTACGAATTGGACACCGTTATCCTGCAGTATGATTTCTGGAATCCCATGGACCATAAATACTTCCTCCTCTAAATTTCTTACGACTTTGGCCGCTGTAGCACGGCGCAGTGGAAATATCAGACAATACTTCGAGAAACAGCAACATACGACCAGTATATAGGCGTTCTGTTTCCTTGAAACGGGTAAAGGGCCAACCAAGTCAACTGATAGCATCTGGAACGGTCTATTGCATTCCTTTGGCTTGCCGTGTGTGCCTAAGGTACAATGCGTGGAGGCTTTATATGCTAGGCAAGTCTCGCAGGATGCTATGTACCTAGCGACATCCCTGTACATTCCTGGCCAGAAGAAACGAAGGCGAACCTTGTGATAAGTTTTGAATGTACCAAGATGACCCGACGTAGGTTCCGCGTGGTTCTCCTTGATGATGCGCTCACGATCCTCCACAGGAACGACTTCTTTCCACTCAAAGTCCCTAGTGAGAATATTGTGAACTTTGACCTGTTTATAAAGCTTACCGTTTTCGATCAAGTACCCTGGGAAACTCAGTGGTGTCGATTTACAGCCATCAAACACATTCAAATACCACTGGTCGTCTGTTTGTACTGGTGTTATGGCACCAGCAATGGCTGCTACCGGAACTGACCGTGACAGAGCGTCTGGAATAATATTATCCTTCCCTTTTCTATGTCTAATTTCGCAATCGAAAGATGATAAGCGAGTGCCCCAACGAGCCAGACGACCCGTGGGGTTCGACAGTGACAAGAACCATTTCAACGCTGCATGATCAGTGTAAACAATGAAACGCTTCCCGTTCTCTATATAACAACGCCAGTGTTCCAGGGCCACTAAGCCTCCCGTTCCGTGACGCTATAATTGCGTTCCGGCTTCGTGAGGGAACGACTCATAAAAGCTATCGGCCTGTCAACGCCATCAATATTCTGCGTTAACATGCCACCTAACCCATAGTCACTAGCATCAGTGTGCACCTCGAATGGTAATTCCAAATTAGGGCACGCTAGGACTGGTGCCTCACTCAGACAGTTCTTTAACGTGACAAAGGAATCCTGAGCCTCCTTGTTCCACTGGAATGGAGGAGCCACTCTTTTGGTAGACGTTAGCTTGTTCCATTGAACAAGCTAACGTCTACCAAAAGAGGGGCCCGCAATGGTGCTGAAATCTGGAATGAACCTACGGTACCAGGACGCAGTGCCTAAGAACCGCTTTACGTCCTTCTTACTCATAGGTGTAGGGTAGTCCAAGATGGCATCTACCTTGTGAGGATCCGTTCGCAAGCCTTGCGCGTCTACTACATAACCTAAATACTTGAGACTATCACGAAAGAACTGACACTTATCATAATTAACGGCCAAGTTGGCCTTCTTCAACTTCTCCAACACACGCAGTAGTAGCGACACTTGTTCGTCAAACGAACTACTGACAACTATGATGTCGTCGAGGTAGCAGAACACCTTGAGGTCGAACTCTGGGCTGAACAGAGCGTCCACGAGCCTTTGTTGCGTCGCTGGAGCGTTAGTCAAACCGAACGCCATGACATTGAACATAAACGTACCTTTATTTGGCACGTAGAAGCAGGTCTTCTCTCTGTCTGCTGGATCCAGAGGAACCTGCCAAAATGCCTTAGAGAGATCAATGGAGGACAAAAACCTAGCATCTCTGAGATTGTCTAAAATCTCGGATATGTAGGGCAAGCTGTACGAATCCTTCTTTGTCACCGAGTTGAGTTTCCTACTATCTAGACAAAATCGCGCTGAGCCATCTTTTTTCCCTACCACCAGCACAGGTGAGTGCCAAGGGCTTTCTCCAGGTGAGATGACGTTCAACGCCAACATTTCGTCGACCTGTTCCGAGATTATCCTTTGCTTGTCTGGTGATAAACGATAACAACGCTGCTTGATTGGTGGTGAGTCACCTGTGTCTATTTTATGAGTAATGACGGTAGTTCTGCCCAAACCTATGGTGTCAAATGCGACGGATCGAAATTCCTTGATGATATTGTCCGCTATGATCCTCTCTGCGGACGAGAGAGTCCCATAAGCATTTACGTGGGTCACTTGATGTGGTAGTGCATCCAGCGACGCCACCCTCATATCTGAATCTAACTGAAAATCCACGAATGATAAAAACTTCAGGCAAATATTAAAAGATTTCCAAAAATCGATACCCAAGATCATGAGTGAATCGATGTCTGGTATTATATGGAACAATAAATGTTTTGTGTCGCTCTCAAAAGAAACTGGTAAGGAGATTGAACCAATCGAGTTAAAAACTTGGCCAGAAGCCGTGGCAATAGAGATCCGCTGACTTTCCTCCAGCCGTGCACCGTACTTCATCATAGTTACATGTGCGTTGCGGCCGATGATAGACACTGCAGATCCGGAGTCCAGCAGACCATACATCTCCCTACCACCACAACTAGGAAATAATAAAGACACCCTTCCGACCGCAACCAACGCACTTTGGGACGAAACCGCTCTTAGGTTTAGGTGTGTAGCCTGGGGCACAATCTGGACACGAGCGCTTAGTCACGCCTTCTTTCCCGCAAGCAAAACAATAGTTATTGGATTTTGGCCTACCAGGGGGAACTGACATCGCCGCCACTGCGGCGTGCACCAATGACCTCGGCTTGCCGTCCTTCTTGGCCGCTTGTTGGTTGTAGTTGAACTCTGGGGCCATTGTCAACTGTGCTGGCTCCTTGAAGGCGTTCTTGCGCGCGAGCGAGTGCTCGTAATTCCGGCACCTAACCTTGAAACGTCGTAACACGGTCTGATGTTCTGAAAAATTATATTTAACTGCTGCGCCTCGGACAACGGCGTAGACAATCTCGCGAACATGCCTTGCATGATCGCAAGGTAAACCACTATACCCTCGTTTTCCCCTTGGGTCCGCGCACGAATCTCCTCTAGAAAACGAGCATCAAAATTTGGAGGGTCGAAGTCCTCCAAAAAAATGCACTTTAATTGCTGCCACGATGTGATGGTTGCACGTACGCTACGGAACCAATGAAGCGCATCACCTGTGAAGAACTCTGGCGCCAAACTTAACAATTTTTTATCCGGAATTTCCCGAGCTGAACGGACTTCCTCCATCCGCTCTAAGAATGCACGAGCACAGCTCTTCCCATCGAATTTGATTTTGATGATATCTAGGGCGTTAGAGCGGTCACATGAGACCCTAATTCTTTCGACGGGCATGTCACGTGAAACTGGCTCGGTAACAGGTTCGTTCACCACCAACGTTGGTGCAACCTGCGGCGATTTCAAGAACATAAACTGGTTGTCCTCGAGTACCACCGGTGTTCTCAATGAGGGACTCCTAGCTGCGTACGGGTTTGCTATATTTTTAAATTGAGCAGAACAAGAATCGAAGAGCTGTTGTACCTTCGCGATATCGGTGCTCTCGTCCTTCGTGGCAGGCTTCTCCAACCTCCGAAGCCTAAAATATACGTGATTGAGAAAAGTCAATGTACGCTCGTATAGAGATCTATTATCGTCCGACTCCGTTGACAATGTCTCGATGTTGTCCGACACCTTCTGTAACGTAGCCTCGATCCCTATCAAATCGTCAGCCAGAGGGTAACACGACTCGACAACAGAATGAGCCGGGTATTCCTCGAGCGACTTCTGCAGCTGTACTCTCAACGTATCTACCCTATCTGCAGGTAAGAGTCCTCTAATGGCCACTTCATATATTAATTCCGCCTTATTTAATTGTAAGTATTTTATTTTACGGTCAGCCATGCTTCGGTTCGGTGGGCTATTAAATCAATAAAAATCTACGCAGAAGTAGCTGAGTTGGGAGAAAATCCCCATATGTCGATGACAACCTCACCTCCGGCCTAGCACCACGACCCACAGTCGGCGTGCGGTTTTGGTCGGTTCGAGTCCGACATAACCTCCCCTTCCGGCTCCGGCAGGGGGGTATCCGAGGGGATTTCCGCACGGAAAAAAAAAAGGGAGAAATTCCCCTATAACTAAAATACTAAAATTCGTTATCTACTTAATATTCGATAGCTAAAATACAATTATCTCAATACCTGGTCGCGAGTTCGGCAATCAAGGTAGTATAATATTAAAATAATTCCTGTATGGGAAGACAAACACAAAATATTTGGGTACCCTCCCTTGTGCTCGGGGACTCTAAAAAGAAAAGAAAAAAGAAAAAGAAAAAAAAATTTGGAAGGTGGTTCGCTAAGGACCCTTGGTTTTTGGTGGGCTCCTACCACCTGCCTAACCCAACGAGAGGCAACTGGATGCTTTCGAAGTTATTTTTACTCTCCCGACCCAGTACAGGAGTGAGCACAAAAGACAGTACAGTGTGTAAACATACAAAGTAGCGCAACCGCTCACAGTAATCGACGTGGACGTATACCCTACAGACACTCTTTTTGTTCGGGCGCCAATGATACGGGGCCCTACGGGGTCAAGGATGAAGAAAACGATTGGGACGAGATCCACAACTTTAATCCGTAGGTCCTGCTTTACAATAATAAAAATACTCTAATTCAAGGTCGAGTGTCGGTTCGGGTACGAGTACACGTCACTATAAACGGCGGGCTGAGTAATGTACTCAACTTGGGGTTCCGGGCTGGCCCCGTGCGAGTGTGACGTTGTCTTCCCCTCAAGGTCACCAGGCTTCGCAGCTGCTAGTTCGGTCCGCCGGAGTCGTCGCCAAGGCCGTCTTCAAGACGGTACGGAGAGGGCAGGCACCTCAGCTGGCTCGGAGGTGGGCCGATACGGCGCGGTGCTGATATTCCAGACGGTATGTAGTTGACCGGTATTCCAGCCGGTACCAAGTTCCCTTATATTGGGAACAGCTATTATATTAACTAGCCTTCGTATGTTAGACTAGTTCGTATATAGGTACACTAATATAATATAATATAATAGTAACTGGCAGAATCTAGATTACTATCTAGTTACGCGTTAAGATTACGATTGCACGTTCCGCCGCGGAGTCTCGCGATCGAATGAATCTGCCGTCTACCTCGGCGCGAGCGCGGGGCGTGTTTTTTCTTTGTTGTCGGTTAGTGTTAGGCCATCCGCTGATTCTCCGTTTGACGGAATGCGCTGATTGGTTATCAATTCGTGTGACTCATTTTGTATGTGCGTTAGAACGATGCATTACCTTAAAAGGTAATGACCGCGTTCACCACCCAGTGATGGGGTACGCGCCGCAATCGCGAGATACCGGTATTTACCGTTTATTACTGCTATGTTCAAATGTTTTCATTTTTTATTACCGGAACCAGTGTTCACGTAACAATACCCGACGAACTGGGAGAAGGATTTTTACTGGGGGAACAGTGAAAATCCGCCTGAAACAAACCCTCTGGAACGAGGTCATTGGCTTCAATGCAAGCAAAACCCTTTCGTACAACCATACAGAAACACAGACACACCACCTAACATACACCTATCACACCAAGTCTTCCTCCCGCGGAGGTAGGAAGACGAACCACACATACCTTGTCCGGCCCTATCCAACCTGATGGGACGTTGCTTTATCGAAGGCCCCCTCGACATCGAAGAAGCATCCTAGTGCGTATTCTGTGTTGCTTATTGACCTCTGTATCCTATTAACCAGGTTATGCAGTGCTGTTTCTATGGATTTGCCTTCCATGTATGCATGTTGGTTATTATGGAGCGGAGATCCACTGGCTGCTATTTATTCTCTTATTAGTCTATCTAGTATCTTTTCTAGGGTTTTGAGTAGGAATGAGGAGAGGCTTATGCATCTAAAGGCTTTTGCCTCTTGATAAGTCTTCTTACCAGGCTTTGGTATGAATACCGCCCGGACTTCCTTCCACTTCCTAGGGATATATTTCGTTCTGATGCTACTGTTGTATAGCTCCAGTGGGTCATCTTCAATGTGCTTGATCGCTTTTTGGAGCATTCCCGGGAATATACCATCCGGTCCGGCCGCCTTGTACGGCTGGAATGATCGTATGCTCCACTTGCTTACTTACACTTACACTATGCTCCACAAAGAATACCTACTTCTTTGGTGATCAGTGTCTTTGCTTCAGTGTCCGTCGGGTTTCCTGTGTCCACGGACACGTCGTTGCTAGTGTATTCTACGCATTCTGGAAAGTGTGTTTCCAGCATTATTTCCAGTATACTTTCCGGGTCAGATATTAGTTCGTTCCCTCTCTTGATGCTACCTATGTGTTGGGGAACATTTTGCCGAGTCTAGCTGCGTCAGTCACGGTCACCCTGGTCTCTCTTTATGTTGAACCCGATAAACCCCTAGGCCCGCACCTGATTCAGCTCAAACGAGTTGTATCCAGGCTGGGCAATGACCGGCTTATACTTGGAGGTGACGCTAATACGAAGAGCGCTTGGTGGGGAAGTCCCATTGAGGATGACAGGGGGGAAGATCTGTTGGGAACGCTCATAGAGCTGAAACTACACGTCCTCAATGACACTGTCAGGGGGGGCAAAAGGTACTGCAGTTACATCGACGTCACTGCTTGCTCGGGCGACCTATTAGGACTGGTCGGCGGCTGGAGGACCGACGATAACATAGTGGCTAGCTTCGATCACATCGGCATAGTATTCAAATTAAATTTAATAAAACCCAAGGGCTCTAATATTAGTAGAACAACCAGGCTATTTAACAGTAAGAAACAAACTGGGATAATTTTCATGAGAAAATGTCCCGCTCCTTGGTGGAAAATGGCCTGGACGTGGAAGTCATAAAACACGTAAAATCTACAGAGAAAATGGAAGAGAAATTACATACTAAGGGTATGTAATTTCTCTTCCATGTTCTCAAATGCATCACAACATCTTGCGAACTAAGCATCCCAAAAAAGACCAACAAGGAAACGCTTAGTATGCCGTGGTGGTCGGAGAAGCTCCACCAGATGAAGAAGGAGGTCGTTACCTTCAGGCGCCGAGTCAGGTGCGCTGCTCCGGTTCGGAGGCAGTGGGTCGTAATGTAGTACCTGGAGCGGAAGGACAGGTACGAGTCGGAGGTAAAATTAGCACAAACTGCGATTTGGAAGGAGTTCTACACTAAGCAAGATAAGGAGGGGTTATGGGAAGGTATTTATAGGGTGATAGGGAGGTCCACAGCAAGGGAAGAAGATCCACCGTTACAGCACAATGGGGTAACATTGGACGCAAGTGACTCCGCGGGTCTCCTCGCCTCAGTCTTCTATCCGGAGGACCGAGACGAGGAGGACGACGCGGATCACAGGATAACTCGCGCGCTAGCCAAAACGGTTAATGACGGGAGGGAAGATGACCTTTGCGACCCGCCATTTACTGGCGGCGAACTCAGGGATGCGCTAGACTCTTTTAACCCCAAAAAAGCACCGGGGGCTGACGGCTTTACGGCCGACATTTGCACTCACGCTATTAACTGCGCACCGGCACTGTTCTTGGAGCTGATGAACAAATGCCTGGCCTCGAATACTTCCCCAAACCTTAGAAGGAAGCGACAGTTGTCGCACTTCGGAAGCCAAGCAAGGAGTCGAACAGTTCTCCCAAATCGTACAGACCGATTAGGCTTTTGCCTGTGCTAGGGAAACTGTACGAGAAAATGCTGGCAGCTCGGCTCAAGTTTTTCCTACATCCGCGAATTGTGTTCGTCAATTTAGGGGCCAGTCGTCGGAAATGCTCCCCGAAGTTCCACCGGCCGTCGAGCACGAGCCCCAGGTATTTCATCTGGGGCTTGATGCCGATGGAAATGTCTCCCATTTTGAGGCTGGAATCCTCCGGTGGCATGCTCCGAAGCCCATGAAAGAACATGGCTTCGGTTTTATGCAGAGCCATCTCAAGACCCAGCCGCCGGATCCGCTCCACGACGTGGGCAACCGCGGTCGTGGCCTTCAGGGTCACTTCGGGGTATGAAGCCCCGCACGCCATCACCAGCGTGTCGTCCGCATAACACGTGAGGGTGGCACCTCCGCGAGCTCACCGCGAAGCACCCAGGCGTAACCGATGTTCCAAAGTAGCGGTCTCAGGACCGAACTCTGCGGAACACGGCACGACATCTCTCGACGGTCGAAGCGCAGGGCCTACCTGATAAAACATGTTTGTAATTATTTTACATTTTGCTTAGTTATAATACCTATACAAATAAAAAAAATAGTGTCTGCTTATAACGTTAAAATAATAGCTTTTAAACTGGAAGTGTAAAGTCGACAGACGGATAGACAGAGTTACTTTCGGATTTATAATACCTATTAATCACTACGGATAGCATTTTTGGAAATTTTGTCAATCTGTCGGTCTGATATTCTATTTGTTTGCTAAGTAAAGTGACTTAATCGATTTTGAGAGGATTTTTATTGTTATTAGTTGAAAGGTAATTCTCGTAACAAAAATCTGTTCAAAATCTTAATCCCAATCTAATCTCCCAAATGTCTACAATGGTATTCTCGTTACACACTTTTCAAGATCGAACGTTGACTGTAATGTTATTATATTGAACTAACATTTGAATATGTGCAAATCGATCAAAAAATGGTACCTACTCTGCAAAACTTTGTAACTGATCTATTAATTATTCTAATCAATTACATAATAATTAAAGATGGATTTTTCTGATTCGAACATGCGGGGTGGGGAAATGAAATCTGCGCGAGGGTGTGAACTTCCATTCTGTACGCTAGTACTATTACTTACTCTGTGATATTACTTTGATCCTTTTTCATAGTATGTCCATACCACGACAGTCACTCGCTTTTCTTTTTTCATTCCTTGATACCACTTACAAACTTCTTCTATTATACTATATTCTATAACATAGCCTAAAATATCTTATAAAGTACCTACATTTTGAATAGGTACCAAATTATATTAAATTTATTACAAAGTTTTCGTGACTGACTGTACACAAATACGTCAATTTTGACAATCACGCGAGTTGACGACATGAAAATAATTAAAAATTGAAAGTTGCCAACTCGCGGTTTCCCGCAAGTTTATTGCCCGCGAGTTGATGAATGACCCAAACAATAACTACTAATAAAATTATTAGTGTCAAAAAATATAAAAGTGTCACTATGACGACAAGTCAAGGCCTCCGTGGCGTGACGGTAGTGCACGCGACTGCCACGCAGGAGGCGCGGGTTCGATTCCCGCTCAGTGCAAATATTTGTATGCATGAATATGGCTATTTGCATTGGTCTGGGTGTTTCTATGTATAATATGTATGTATTTACAAAAATTCCATAATACAAGCTAGTTAAGCTATGCTTACCATGGGTCCAGATAGCGTTGTGTAGAATGTTGGGAAATATTTATTATTATTTATTATTAATGTATATTTCTATTGTAACATGCAGACTGGCATGACACATATGGGAATGCACATAATATTATTTTAAATACTTTTAATTTACTTAGGCAGTCTATACCGTACATTAATTATTTCTTGCCTACTCCATTACCTTCACCCACCAGCAACACAATAGTGGAACTACTGTTATATTTAGAAGACACAATTTTGTCTATAATTTGAGAGTAGGTCGCATTGGGCATGCAATAATGCATACAGTTCTTCAAATGACGACTAAACATTGAGCCCATATTGCGACCCACACTGTCAGAAAATACCATTGTATTACTAGGCAGCTTAATGTTGACATTAAAATCACATGCAGAGTCTGGAGTACTGGTACAAGTAGAGAGAACCCGTATGGTGTCACTGACAGGGGGGGTGGAGCATGGCAAGGATTTGTCACAGTCATCAAATTTTTGCCTATACAGGTTTTCCAGTGAATGGAATCTTGCTTCATTACTATGACATGAGTCCACTAGGCTATTTAATGCCTCAATGTAATCACCTATCTCCTTTTGAGCTGTTTGGTATTTTAGTGTAACAGAATTTAAGGAGTCATTTAAATGTGAGATTTCTAGCTGGAGTTCATATAGATCAGACTCATATTGGTCCGTCTGTGTTTTACCTACCTCTATTAACTGTCTCAATTCTACATTAGACCTACAGGCTCTACGACATTTGTTAATGCCCATTTTGAGGTACCTGATCTGTTTCTGTGACTTGCTAATAAATTTATTGAGTTTAACATATTTTTTATACTTATTTCTGCCACTGCTAACTAATCTTACTGAGGAATTTAATAACAATTTATCATCACAGGCTATAACCGTTGATGCAACTGGGATGTTAGTTGTTGTGATATCTATCAGGTCTGCAGTGATGCATGGCTCCAGACAAATCAGGTCAGGTTCCCCTGCCACCAGCTCATTATAGAGGCTGTTGGAGAAAGCAGCCTCATCTGCCAACCTGATCGATTCCATGTGAGTAATGGAATTGTGCACGTCACTCAGTTCACACTCCAGAAAGCTTATGCGTTTCAAAGCCTGTTCGTGGGTGTTACTGCATTCCTCTAGGCCTGTCAGTGTTGCCTGGAGGTGATCTCGTTGGAGTGTGAGCTCCATGACTTCAGTATGTAGGCCAGCCAACTCTTTTTGAGTTCGGTATTTTTTTCAACAACATTTAGCACTTCCTTTTCACTCTCTTCCCGCTCCTCTATCAGCTGCTTATTAAGTATATAGCTGATTTCAAGCTCCTTTAAGGTGAGGTTTAGCTTCTGTTGCAATTCACGGGTTGCAGCGCTGCGGGTCATCATTGTTTGTTTCATATTTAATTTTATGTCAAAAATGATTTGGTGGTACTGAAATGAAAGAATGTGATAAGTAACTGAATGTGATAATAACTGTAAGTAATAATAAGAATCGATAAATTGAAAAAATAAAGTATTTTTACTTCAAATAAATTATTAACTAAGAAGGGACGGTAAAAAAACAATAATAATTATGGATAGTTTTTTTTAAGTAAGTAAGTATTAAAGAAGAATTAATATTATGTAGCTATTTATTAAACTGAAATATAAATTAGTGGTTAATTTAACAAGTTAAGATAACATTAGACATAAGTTAGAAAAGTTGAACTACTTTAGAGAAGTAGGTAGGCAAAGAACAGAATGTTTGCAAGAATTACTAGTGAACTGAGAGAAATATGTTAGTGTATGTATTGGTGAGTGTGTTAAATTTGTCTGAGGCTATTTTGCTGGCGTCTTCTAGCTGGCTTCCACAAATTGTCAAGGCAACTGAGACTAGCAGAGCCTGCTGTGTGGATGGACGTTGCTCACAGTTATGTGAGCGTTTGTATAGTTTGTAATTTGTGGTGTGTGAGAAAAGGTATAAGGAATAAGTGTAACACCAAATACTTCCCCTGATTTCACACGTAGCTAGCGCAGGCGCAGGTTTCAGAGACAAATCCAATCAAAATTCCGTTTCACTAGTTCTTGTTCACTTAATGGATGATTTCACAGCAATTGATGTAGCAGACACAATACATACATTATACTTTAACTGTAGTATTATCATATATACACTTGACACTAGATTACAATTTTTTATTCAATTATTTTCTTAAAATTATACGGAGCTACAAAATTTCACAGCTGTTCGTGCCGGTGTTGCGCTGTTGTTCGACTGTCGTGCGCTGGCCTGTTTGTCCTTTACTACAAGCATTGGCAATACTTCATGCTGCGTCATACGTTCTATTTTCATCATCTCAGCTTCACTCATTCGTGGCTGAAGCTGTGAAAGACGTGAGTAAGCGCCCGCGCGCATTCGCCTTTATTTATTAACATGTTACGTTATCATTGACTTGACTTATCTATCTGTTCATCGTGAAACATATTCATCTAAGTATCATTAGTGTATACAAAGATAAATATATGAATCATTTGTGGCCCTGAAAAGGGCCATTTGGGCGGTGGCGCAATCGTGCCAGAGTTCATGAAGTACATGAAACTGAAACGCGTAACGCTCGCGCATACACACACGAGCCAAACGCTTAAGCGCGTTCACCTCTGATGCTGCGCGCCAATTGGATGTCCTTTTAGGGCGTGTGATAATTAGGACATGTGATAATTAGTGCATGTAATAATTAGTACATGTGATAAAGGCTAGCAATGATTATGACAAATTATGTTATGGTAAGTGGCTTTATGGGAAACAAAGCTTCTAGCACGTGACTAATATAGCAAATAAGAGTAGGGCAAATGAATTAATATTTATTTGCCCTACTCTTACGTCATATAATATTACGGTTGTTGACTATTATGGCAAATGATATTAGGGCAAATAAAATTCGGGCAAACGGCGGTATACCCTATTACTTGACGAAACAGCTTTACCTAACTTTTACTCATGAATGCTTAGTTTTCGTATCTTTCGTGGTTGATCAACCTTTGTAATAGCTGCTTCTACACACTTATTAAGTTGATAGTCCAACCTCCTCCTTTCAATTTTGGGTTGCAGGGCTTGTGGTGTTTGTACATCATTTAGTATTGTGTCTTTTTCTTTTAGGTTCCCAGATTTCTCGCTAGCACTTTTTAACACTTGTCTATATTTTTTTAGTTTCTGAGAGTCTATGTCATTACTTTTTTAACTTCAAATTATTTTTTTATGGTTAACACTGACACTTTTTGTGAATTAGGGTGCGGAATATCTAGGTTATTTACTTTAGGGTTCACTTGTGCATCAACAACGAAACAACTTTCTTTAACTTCTTCTCGTAAATACTTAGTTTTTGCCTCTTTTGTGGTTGTTCGTCTTTTGCAACAGTGGTTCAACGAACTTTGTCAAGTTCGTAGTCAAACGACTTCTTTTCAATTTTACTTTGGGGTGTTTGTAACATCTTTTAGCCTATTATATTTTTCTTTTAAAGTATCCATTTTCTCACTGACATTTTTTTACACTTGTCTAAATTTTTAACTTTCTGAAAGTCTGTATTTTTTTTAAACTTCAGATTTTTTTTATATTTAATTTAATGCCACTATTAAAATTTCTATTACGATTATTACCTGTGATTATCACAAGCATTTTAATCACTTTTATGTGTATTTATGCTTAACATTTCCAGGCTTACTATGATATGATATTTTTCAACTGTTTTACTATACCGGAGGCTTTATACCGAAATTTTAAATTGGCTTTGAATTCTTTATCGTCACTCCTTTCCACGTTTTTATTTTTTTGTCCTTAGTTTCCCCATCGGTGCTGTCACAATAAACCTCTATTTCTTTGCTTTTACACGTCCTCTGTGTTGAGTTAAGTCTCTTACTGTTCGTCACAGCATTTGCACTAAAAAACCCTTCACTTTAATACCTTTGATCTACACGACCAGAGCTGTTCGTTGGGACCTTAAGATGCTTTTCAAGAAGTAGGGTCCAGCATATCAGCATGCATTACTTTAGGGTTCACTTGTGCAGCACCATTACTTGACGAGACAGTTTTACCCAACTTTTACTCATGAATGCTTAGTTTTTGTATCTTTCGTGGTTGATCAACCTTTGTAATAGCTGCTTCTATACACTTATTAAGTTCGCAGTCCAATGTCCTCTTTTTAAATTTAGGTTGCAGGGCTTGTGGTGTTGGTATATCATTTAGTATTTTGTCTTTTTCTTTTAGGTTTTCGGATTTCTCGCTAACACTTTTTAACACTTGTCTATATTTTTTTACTTTCTGAGAGTCTATGTCATTACTTTTTTTATAACCTCAGATTATTTTTTTTGGTTAATAGCTGTTAGCACTTAGAAACTTTTTGTGAATTAGGGTGCGGAATATCTAGTTCATTTACTTTAAGGTTCACTTGTGAAGCAACAACGAAACAAGTTTTTGCCTCATTTGTGGTTGTTCGTCTTTTGCAATAGTGGTTCAACGAACTTGTTAAGTTTATAGTCAAACGATCTCTTTTCAATCCTGCGTTGCAGGGCTTGGGGTATTTTTACAATATTGAAGATTTGTCTTTTTCTGTTAAATTATCTTATTTCTTAGGGTATCTCACTACCACTTTTTTGATACTTGTTATTTTTAACTTTCTGTTGTGTTTTTCATCATAACTTCAGATTTAATTTTAGAGGACGTGACACTTTTTTGGGATAGTTTGATATGCTGGTTTTTAAATTGGTTTATAATCTTTATCGTCACAGTGCTTTACTTTTAGTTTTTGTTGTCCTCACTTTCCTTATCGCTGCTCATAAAGCACTCACTCACTTTGGTATAACAAGCTGCAGCCGAGCAGTTTGGAGCTCTATCGGTTGATTCAATTTCCATGTCTCAACGACTGAAATGTTCTTTGTCTGGTTTGATTTAATTAATTTCTGTTTTACCTAATAAAAAAATGTCTTAGGTCTTGATTTGTGTCAGGTGTTTCATTGTTTGTCGTATCGCACTGCATCGTCTTTGCAGAAGGGTTTTGGTACATCCACATTGCTTGTATGTTACATACATGTACTTATATTTCACATTTCGCCATCTATGATTTTCGGTCCCAAGTAATATAGAACCTATTGCCATCAAGCGGGCATTTTGTTATGCGCTGTATGTTTACTATTAGATGGAGAGTCCCTTAGTCGACTTCTACGACACTTATGGGAAGATGGGATGGTCTTATACTTTTCCACCGGGAACCAGCACCGGTAGGTACGTTTAAATGAACACCAAGTTTGTCTTGGCCACTCAGCAGTATTATATCACTGCCTTCTCCATGGTTCTGCATATCAAAAATCTAAGACTGATTATTTTAGCCATCTGCAAGCGTACCAGCGCTGTAGCAGTCAGAAGGCCGGCCAGGGTCCCAGCTTCATTTGATAACGCTCAGTCGGAAGAATAATCTTCAGTCTTCTTGATTCTATTCCATTTTTTGCTTTCTATATCTTGCCTCACTTCTGCAAGCATATGCTCGAAGGAGTTATCATCATTCCTTCGAACAGGCGGTGCCATAACACCGTAGAATTCACTCTCTCTGTATTTCTCTTCTATACCATCTGGAAAAAATATTTATAGCTGTAGCATTTCAAACTAAACCATTAACGTTGATTTACACAGGGTTAGGTACTGAATACAAAAAGGAAGTCAGATATTTTTAATTTAACCATTGAAGACAATCCATACTAATATTATAAATGCGACAGTAACTCTGTCTGTCTGTCTGTATGTTACGCTTTCACGCCTAAAACACTGAACCGATTTTGATGAAATTTGGTATAAGGGTAAATCAGACCTTGAGAAAGTACATAGGTTATGTTTGATCGCGATAACCGACATCCACGCGGGCGGAACCACGGGCAAAAGCTAGTATTAAATATATTCTTACCGAAGTCCGTATAGCCCCGTCTGTTGAAGCATCTTCTAGCACCGAAGCCAATGGTATATTGAGGTAATTTGGCAGCTGACTCCACAGCTAAACATGCTTCATGGTCGCATTGGTACGTCACAAATCCATAGCGGGAACTGCAATGCAATGAAGTCAGTTTTAGATCGTCTGAAAATTAGATTACAAAGTTAACCTAACTTCTAAGGAGCTACATAGAGCAAGTGAAAAATTCTCGATGCATAGAAGTGTTCATTAGATATCAATCAATTAGCCTATTGCAGTCCACTGCTGGGCATAGGACTTGCCAATAATGCCATAACGTGCCAAAATAAATGTGTATTAATTAGAATTTCCTTATAAATATCAATCTAATACAAATTTTACAATGCTGACAATTCTGTGCAGATTATTGCACGTAGTTACTTTCTATTTTGACCTTTGTATTATTGGTGTAAGGTTTATAGTTAATCAAATGCAATAAGATACTCACCCATCCTGCTTTCTATGCAGATGAACATCCGTGATAGTGCCAAACTTGGAAAATAACTTCCTGAGGCGGTTCTCGTCGATATCTTTCTCCAACCGCCCCGCGAATACCATCCGCCTTTTTTTAAACTGCCTATTAAAAATAAAAAAAATTATCAATATTCTACACAATCTACAACTAAAGCATACCTACTTCAATTGAATTTGTCCGTTACTTTTTGAACTACCTATTCAAAACGGCTAAAATCAAGAACGACTATTTTTATTTTGTCCATTATTATGAATTAATGAATACATAATTGAACTATACAAAGTATACATACCCATTCTTTGAACTGCCATCTTTGCAACCTTGCCTCTGTTTTCTGTCTTGGTTTTGAGAGCCTGCAAATCGATTCGAATTCCTTGAGTCTCTGGATGACCTCGAGTCTCTGGATGACCTCGAGTCTCTCGATGACCTCGAGTCTCTAGGTGACCTCGAGTCTTTGGATGATCTTGAGTCTCTGGATGACCTTGATTTACTAGATGACCTGGAACAAGAAGAAACAGATCTTTGTTTATCGACACAAAAAAACTTAATGCATTCCATGAATTCTTTACATTAATCGTTTATATTAGTTATGACTACTCACTTATGCAATGCATACCCATATTCATGAATTACGTATAAAATATGTATGACATCTTAGACGGTATAATGATATGTATGATTTGAATGTACGATGTGCAGTACTTTATATAATGTAATATATTATGTATTATATCATGCACTTTCAACCAAGAAACAACAATAAACTCAAACCTATCAATATCAAGCCCATGATCATACACCCGATGGTCCTATACCAGTTGACTAAATCCAAATTACCGCTTCCATCCAATTAAAACTCGGAGCAGACATACTATATATGTAAATAGTTTATAATAGTAAAAGCTCACCTAAATGTCGAACCGCAGCTTCCGGAGACCGTTGACTTCCCGATTGGCGGAGGTAGTGAATTAGATGTGCTCTCCACACCATTCGTATGAGGAACTGCTTTAGATTTTAGTGGAATCTTAAACTCGGCTACAGGCATGGCCAACTGAGTAGAAGGTCTTGAGTGTGACCGTGGAATTTCTGATCTTTCACGCTTAGCTGATGGGGAATTTCTATAATGTGGCGATCGTGACCTTAGTTTCCCCCCGCCTGTAGGATAACGGTCACGAGATTTTGATTGACTCCTACTACGCGAGCGTTTTGTGCGACCACGAGAAACAGATCTTGATGTTCGTCTGTATGATCTATCTTTTGAACGAGACCTCTTTTTCTCTTTTGGGTCTTTTTCCACTCTTTCAGTTCGTACCTCTTTAGGTTTTACCCCACGTTCCTTTGCTTTCTTTTGCTCTTGTGGTGTAATCCCTCTCGTCCGAGCTGAACTTCCATCGCTAGACAGAGACATATCAGTTGCTTCGTTGCGCCTATTGCTTGTTAGTATTACCTTCTTTGTTTGACTACTCGCCAGCATATCAAATTCTGGTTTTGAGATGATTTGGGCAGCAGCAGAAGAAAATGTTGATTTATATCTATGTTTATCCAAATGAAGAATATTTTTATTTACTCCGTATACAGTCTTCGGGTCATAATCCCTTATTGTTGCTGTCGCGGTAAAGAAGTCACGTTTTGCTATAGACGAACCCAGCTTTGAATGTCTGTCACCGTGTTTTTCAGGAGCTTTCTGCATAACTGTATCCTGCGTGCTTGCGTACAAAGAATTACTCGATATTTTACTAACAACTTGATTTTCCACGCTTTTTAACGTTGGTCTAGTATTTTTATATCTTTCTTCATTTATTTTTACATTAGTATGACTCTTCTCATCCATAGGAGTTATTTTGCGTCTTTTAACGCTATCCATAACTATTTGTTTAATTATATGATTTTCTTCTCCTTTAACTTTCACTACGTCACTGACTAAAGTAATTTGTTTATAGTCAGCTGGCAATTGAGGCTTTTTGTTCCTTCTTACTATTTTAATCATCTCAGAGTCACTCATTTGTGGCTGAAGCTGTAAATTCTCTACTTTTATATCCTCATCTTTCTTCATTATTTCTTCTTTTTTCTTTATCTTCCGCATAAAAATTTTCCTGAGAATTTGTTGCTTGATGTTATCAGGTGGGGTTACTTCAGTGGGACACTTAGACACTGCTGTTTCTACACATTTATGAAGTTTGTAGTCAATGGGCCTCTTTTCAATGGCTTTGGGTGTTTTTATATCTTTAAGACCACTGTCTTTTTCTTTTAAATTATTTGCTTTCATACTATCACTTTTTTTACATTTGTCTTTATTGTTAATTTTCTGAGAGTCTTTGCCATTATGTTTTATAATTACTTTAGATTTATTTATTATAGTTAACTTAATGCTACTATTAGAATTTTGATTTGCTTCGTAAGCATTTTTAATCACCTTAGAACCGTTTTTTCCATCTTTACGCTTAACATGTCCGGACTTACTATGAGGATGTGACACTTTTTTGTGATAGGTAAAATCTTCATTGTCACACTGCTTTACCTTTTTGTTTTTATTTTTTTTATCTTCAAGTTCCTCATCGCTGCTGTCATAATACTCCACCTTTTTGTTTCTACAGGCCCTACGCCTAGAGTCAGGTACCTCGCTGTTCATTAAAGCAATTGGTTTTGATATGGGAGACATCTTTAAGGAATTATCCAACTTAATTTCTACACCCTTCGTATTTTTTTTTATTGCCGTTTGCTCGTTGTAAGAATCCACGACCTTTGGTATAGCGGCAGCAGCAGTTATTGTATGAGACTGTAGAATTAATGAATCGCTCCTAATTGTCGATTCAATGTCCATATTTTGAGGACTGATATCATCTAGGTCTGTTGTCAAAAAGTTGCTTGTTACTTCATTTGTCATCGATGTTTGATTGCTCGTCGGTAAAGAAGACAGAAAGCCGTATGTATCTTGATGTGCCCCGGGTGCATCATTGACTATCGGGAAATCAGTTAGAAAGCTCTGTGTGTCTTCATTTGCTCCAGGTGTTGCATTTGTATTTGGGAAACCAAACAGGATTTCGTCTAGGTCTTCAATACTCTGCATAGCCAATGGTGAAGAGTTGCCATGGTCTCCCAATACTGGAAGATATGCCGGACAAGTATCTTCCATTAAATACTGCTTTATTTCTTCTACACTTCTACAATGAGCATTAGGTAGAATTTCAAAGCCGGATTGGGGAATGGGCAAGTTGTGCAATGGTAAAGGGTTGCCACGATCTCCCAATATTGGAAAATATGCCGGACAAGTATCTTCCATCAAATACTGCTTTATTTCTTCTACACTTCTACAATGAGCATTAGGTAGAATTTCAAAGCCGGATTGGGGAATGGGCAAGTTGTGCAATGGTAAAGGGTTGCCACGATCTCCCAATATTGGAAAATATGCCGGACAAGTATCTTCCATCAAATACAGCTTTATTTCTTCTACACTTCTACAATGAGCATTAGGTAGAATTTCAAAGCCGGATTGGGGGATGGGCAAGTTATCGATGACCGCTTGTTCATCGGCATCCAGGTTTTGGTGCAAATCGCCGGGTACGTCTAAATTTCGGTCTAGTCCCTCTTGGCAAGATTCACTACCTGATGACGTTTCATCACTAATTGCATAACTTATTGCATCGTCTTCTGGAAGATCAACAAAATTCGGGTCCACTTGATACACATAAACAGCTTCATAGTCAACCCCTTCTACTAAATCATCACTACCACTGAACTGTATCGTATGCATGTTATATGGGCTGGAGAGAATGCTCATGATTTCTTTTACTGAACTTCGTTCACTGGTTCTTGACTATGCTTTATTGATCTGTAAAAATAAGAGCTACATTGAAGTTATTGCTTTAATTTTAAACTCATAGCTAACTGTGATAGTTATAGTTTCACTTGGGATCTTTAGATGATTCCTACGCTAAAAAGATCGCTGTCCTATATTTTGATTCCTACATTAAAGTCACGCCTGCTATCACACAAGAGTTAGGTATCCACGTGATTCTGAATGACTCGAAAGAACTCTTCAGTAATTTAAAGCCACACCTTAAAACAGCCCTGCTTTTCTATCTATACATACTTTTAACATCCAATATAATTGAATAATAAACAGATAAGTTGTTAGCAAATTCTAAGGTTCAGTAATAAGTGAGTCTCTCTTAATATTTAGATAGACCTATTTTAATTTTCCAAGCGACTACAATAGTCTTCAAAATGGGCAAGGTCCTGATTGCTCGGTCCAAGAGGACCTAATTCGCGAAATATAAAAGGCCCTGGCGCACGCGGATTATTTTGTAATAATCTATACTTGGTGAATATGAGCTCGTCCACCGCAGTAGCACCCTATGCTATCTTCAAAACATATATTATACAAGAACCGTGTACATACTGCACGTATAGAGCACATTTTAGGTCCAAGATATATAAAAATAAATACATTAGGCTAATAGTGATATTAAGTATGGTATGACTCTGAATCTGATTAATAAGAGTGATACGATTAGTCATGTGTATGCAGTAAATTCTCACGAAATTTATGTCTAAATTATAATTTTATATCATCATTTTATATAATACTTTTATAGTTTAAGGAAACCTTATATAAATAAATTCTTTAACGAGCACTAAGTAACTAATCGAGTTATTTCGCATGTTTAATGTAAGTACATTTTACAAAATTTTACGCGAGGCGAGGCGAGGAGCTGCTCAAGAGTTGACAGGTAATAGCGGGTAGTGGGCGTGGCGCAAATAATGTCTACAATGGATTTACGGACTTAATTACGTAGTAGTAAGGGGGAGGAGTTGCTTGCGTCCGTAGGACTTACCACCTTTCCTAGGCCCACCCTACACGTTCCCCCCGGGTGGTGCTAAACGAGTAACAACGCCGAGCAACAGGCGGCGGTCAAATAACCTGACACTGGCATCCACAGGCCAAGGGGATCTAAATGCCCCCTAAAAGTCGTGGCAATAGTGTCCTGGGAAAACACTATTTGTACCTCTCCTACCTCTTTTATAATAGAAATGTCGAATAATAGAGATTGTGATATGTCATGCGAACCGGCTAACCCCCGGTGCCTTCCAGTATCCGAGCTGGAAGGTGTGAAATTTGCTACCGAAGACTCCACGTGGGCTGGTACCCAGGCCCCCGTGACAGTAAATGCTACTGGTCAAAATAAAAGATATGTACAGCCAGCCTTTCACCCAAGCCTTCTACAAAGACCAAGAAGTGCCTCAGTTGGAAATGCATCGCATATCAGCAACAGGGAACTACGAGACCCCCAACAACCAACATCCAGTCATGAGACTCCACCAAGTACCAGTACAAGCACTGAGGTACAAATTATAGAAGATTCGCCTACTGAACCAACAACCCCAACAAATACATATGAGAAAGAATGGGTGCAAGCCACGAATAAAAAACGGCAACGATCAAGCCCAGAGCCACTCAAGTAACAAAAGCAAAGCAAACTTGACACATATTGGCTATCCCAACCCACACCAATATCAACTTCCAACAGCTTTGCAGTATTGGAAAGCGACCAGTTGCAAGAACCAAACAGGCCTCCACTACTAAAAAATAAACCAGACAAGCCACCCCCCATTTTTGTTGATAGAGTTAGTAATATCCAGCCGCTTATAGAACTCCTTTAAACATATGCAAGTAACAACTATGATCTGAAAGTACTTCATAATGAACAGGTAAAAATACAAACTAAATCATCTGAAACATACACTGCAGTGGTAAAAGAACTAGAAAAAAAGAAAACAGAATTCTATACATATAAACAAAAACAAGACAGGAGCTTCAAAGTAGTCCTAAAAAACATACACCCTTCTACTAATATAGACGAGATAAAAGAGGCACTAGAAAAGCTTGATCATGAATGCACTAACATCTGGAACATCAAACAGCGCACAACTAAAAAAGCACTACCGATGTTTATAGTGGAATTAAAACAAAAAGAAAACAATAAAACAGTATATGATATAAAATATCTGCTGCATTGTAAGGTTGTACTCGAACCACCAAGACCTAAACGGGAAATCCCCCAATGTGGAAATTGCCTCCAATATGGATATACGAAAACTTACTGTAAGAGGAGCCCAAAGTGCATTAAGTGTGCATCATTTGTCAGCTGATTGCCTACGAAAAACTAGATCCGACAGTGTTAAGTGCGTTCTGTGCAATGGCAACCATCCAGCAAATTATAAAGGCTGCAAAGTATACAGGGAGCCGCAAAAAATCAAATTTCCACCACCTCCTGCAAAGGTTCAAAAATATAAACAACCATATGTTAAAACAAAAGAACCATACAACCAATCAACAATGGGAGTAACATATGCCGAAATAGTGCAAAATAAAACTCCACCCCAAGCCGAACCTACAATTAAAACAAGAAATGACCAGAACTGCGTCATAAAAGAACTAATGACAACAATGAAACAAATGATGGAACAATTAACAGCAATGACAAATCTAATTTTAAATCTCACGTCCAAATTAGCTGCATACTGGACTCCAAAGAAATGTTGCTCTGGAACGCCAATGGGCTGTCACAACATACCCTTGAGGTAAAAAAATATATTAAATTAAATCACATTGATGTCATGTTAATCTCTGAAACGCATTTCACAAGGAAGAGCTATTTCTACACACCAGGATACAAATTCTACCACACTATGCACCCTGATGGTAAAGGCTATGGAGGAAGTGCAGTTCTGATCAAAAATAATGTTAGACATCATTTTGTTCATGATTATTGTACTGAAAAAAATCAGGCTACAAACATTGTGATAGAGGATTGGTCGGGACCTGTCACAATATCAGCTATATGCAGTCCACCAAAGCATGTCATAAAGCAAGAGGAATACGATGACTACCTTAAAACATTAGGACATCGGTTTGTATCTGGCGGTGACTTTAATGCCAAGCACACATTTTGGGGTTCTCGGATTGTGAATGCAAAAGGTCGACAGTTAATGTTCACAATAAATAAGCTCCGGCTGGACGTTATCTCAACCGGAGAACCAACATATTGGCCTACTGACCGAAATAGGAAGCCCGATCTCATTGACTTCTGCATCATTAATGGTATTTGCAGGACCAACTTCAGCTGCAAATCTAGTTCTGACCTATCCTCTGACCATTCTCCTGTTGAGGTGTTGTTGAGTCGAAGAATTCAGCAAAAGGAACGACCATGCCGCCTACATACTCGCAGAACTAATTGGGAATATTTCAGAGAATTAGTGGACAAATCTATTGATGACAAAATACCATTACAAGAGGATGAAGATATTATAAGCGCAGTCGAGCATTTTAACCACACAGTCCAGCACGCTGCATGGGAAGCCACGCCCTCATCAAGCTACAATTATCGAGATAAACCTCTATGCTCACCATCTATCAAAAAACTATTAGAGGAGAAGCGTAAAGCTAGAAAGAGATGGCAAACCACACGATACCCAGGAGACAAAACAATATACAATGGACTAGCTGCAAAACTTAAGCAACTACTGAGCGATGACAGAAATCAGAAAATGGCACCATATTTACAACACCTGGACGCTAAACCTTTATCAGATTATTCATTGTGGAAAGCAACAAAAGGCTTGAAACGCCCAATTAATCACCAACCACCTTTGCTCAAAGCAGACAAGTCATGGGCTAAGAATGATGCTGAAAAAGCCAACGTATTCATGGAGCATCTGCAAGACGTTTTTCGACCTAATCCCAATAATGGCTCCACGAAGACCGAAATGGTTGCAGAACTATTGAACCAGACGCCAACTAGAGCTGCCCATTAAGAAGTTTAGCAAAGCGGAGATCAAATCTGCAAACGGAAAACTGAATGTGGGGAAAGCACCTGGGTATGATCTAATTACACCAACTATTCTGAAAGAGCTACCAGAATATCTGACGACGTTGTGATGGGCACATTCGCAGATGACACAGCAATCATGGCATCAGATGAATAACCAATCCAAGCGTCTCATAAACTACAGAACTGTCTGGATAAAGTTACAACATGGCTAAAAGACTGGCGCATCAAGCGCCAATGAGACAAAGTCTGGCCAGGTAACATTTACAACGCGGCGACAGACTTACCCTCCAGTTAAATTAAACTCTGTCTAGCTTCCACAATCGGATGAAGCAAAATATCTTGGGATGTACCTGGACCGACGCTTAACATGAAAAAAAAATATTTTTACCAAACGCCTAGCAATGGGACAACAGGTGCGCAAGATGTATTGGCTGATGAATAAAAATAGCCAGCTCCCAATAGAAAACAAACTTTTATTATATAAGAGTATATTAAAACCAATATGGACATACGGAATACAGCTATGGGGCACGGCTGCCAACTCAAATTGCAGCTTTCAGGTTCAATTTCAAGGTTTCAATCAAAAATGCTAAGGATGATAGTAGACGCACCATGGTATGTCACTAATGAAAGACTTCACCGAGAGCTTGGGATCAAAACCGTAAAAGAGGAAATAAAGGAAAGAGTCACAACGTATAAAGACAGACTGCAGCTGCACCCTAATATATTGGCACACCTGACCACCTTATGGACGAAATATTTCCAAGTGTGAGGAGACTTAAGAAAAGAGTCCCTCAAGATTTACTTTAAAAACTCATTAAAGAGGACATGTCACTGGACCTGTACCTCACATAACAACCATCACTACATAAATATCGCTGAATGTCTCCTGGACAGATTGCGATAAATAAGGAAGGCAAAAAAAATTACGTAGTAGTAATTATAGTAAGGATTGTACTATTGATTATACAGCCTTCGCCCGATTTTTCGTCATAGCACATATTTATAGGTAATTTCATGACAAAATAAATGGTTTATCAACTTCAGTATCGTGGCCTAAATCGCGTCTGAAAAGATTGAATTAATTAAATCACTTTCCTGTATCCGTGGGTCGATTAAGAGTTTATAAAGACCTGCGAACTTGTATAATTTCAAACAAAGTGGGTTTAAGGACTGTTAAATTGATGTTAACTCACGAGTGAGAGAAAGCACTCGCAGGAAAGATTTTCAGAGCAAAATTGTGCCTAGCCTGGACGTCGTAAAGCATAGTACGCTCTACAATTCCATCAGAATATTCACCAGACTGCCTCTAGACTTAAAAACCATTATTTACAAAAGAGAGTTCCATGACAAATTGAAAGCTTTTCTGTTAAAAGGGTGTTATTATTCAGTCGATGAGATTTTAAATAAATAGATTTTATACTGACAGCAGAGGTTAAATGTAATTACACTGCTATTTTTTACGTGTCATGATATTTTCCACTTCTTTTGATTGTTAATTTACTTATGATTTTTATTTATATTATTTGATTTGATTACGAATTGATTTACATTTGATTTTTATTTATATATGCAATGTATATGTACAAACGATGTTCAAACACGATGTAAAAATTGTTAATGAATAAATAAATACAAATACTATACAATACAATAATATAAAAAATCCATTCAGTTCTTGAAAAGGTAAGCTTTCTCATAAACAGTGGAGTTAATCCGATTCAGAGTCATATGTAAAATGAAATGAATAAATTTAATAATCAATCTGCCTCGGAATTAGTCAAAATGAAGTGATTAGTCAAAGGTATAGAGTTAAAATACTTACAGAATTTTTTTTCGGAGTAAAACACACAAATACACTAAAAAGTTGTTAATATTGAGAGTTATCACTAACACTTACAATTATTATAGTATAGCACTTAGTATTCTCAAAGAATAACACTTAGAATATTGCACTTTAACCACAGTATTGCACTAACTGATAAGTAAGTATACAAATTGGGAAAGCGCACGAAGAGCGAGTACTTCAGGTGAGAGCTCGATCTCGAATGATTTATTATTGAGACATTTCACAGTCCTTCGTACGGTGCGACGGGTGAAGGGGACGCAGAGAGGTGGGGGCTGCGCGAGAGTCGACAGGTAGTAGCGGGTAGTGGGCGTGGCGCGAGTATGTCTGCAATGGAATTACAGCTCGTGCGAGTTAACATGGCACCTGGCCTTGCGAACAACCCTCCTCCCACTTCTCCGCGCGATGCCCCGCTCTCGTCCTGCAGTAGCGTCCGCATCACAGTGACTGTTGTACATTTTAATATCGTAGTTTTTAATATCAGATTTTGTAGAGTTTTGTTATTGATACATTTGGAACATTTATATTGATTTATTTCATTGAGTTTTCGTCATAATACTTTATAACATACAGATTTACTATGTTCTGCATTTATAATATTAGTATGGATTTCTTGGATTTTTTGAATTGAATTGCTTGGATTATGAAGTATTCCTTTTTTTTAAATTCTCTATCTCTGCCAAATTTCATCCAGATTCGTTCTACCGTTATGTGGTTTGATTAAATACCTAACAAACATGCATCCACACTTTCAATAAATCTCATTATCAATATAGAACCTTATTACAACGGCAGTAATCATCACCATAGTAAAAACTAAATTAATCCATCAATATAATATTATAAAAATAATGAATAGGACTTTTTCCCTCTTAGTATGCACGTGTACCGTCATAATTTAGGCAGTAAACTACCCCTAAAGGAACTGGCGCTAATAAAATTATTATGTCCTCTTATAATTTGGCATGTTTAGTCACTGCTGTGATCTCCGATATCCTTTCCGATAAAAATACCTTTAACCAGGTTTAATAATAAGGGGTGCGATACAAGGATGTGAAAATTGTACAGATAAACAATCACAATATTTTATTGGGATAACATTTCATATATCAATATTTATATTAATAATTTCATTTTTAGAAATAAAAAATGTCTAGTAGTTTCACCAACAGTGATGTTATTAAATAAACCTGTAATACGTTATACTTCAGCTTTACAACAATGTAAGTATAACACAAGCTTATTATAAGAAAAACATGCCATGAATATTGTTTATTTTTTAATCTTACGATCAGAAATCTATTAATTATTTTAATCAATATTAAAGAATTTAAGATCTAATAAAATATGGCGCTCTCGGAAATTCAAAATTTCTTTTGCAGTCAGTACTTTAAACGTCACTTGATTGAGCCAGGTGCCATGTTAACTCGCACGAGTAGTACGTACATATAGATAAGGTATAGTAATGGTTGTACTTTTACGAATCGCCTTGAAAGGGTTCACGAGCAACTGAAGTAAAAAATGTAGATTTGACAAATTTTTCGTCATAGATTTTAGGTATAACAGAACGAAATTAAGGGTTTTTGGATCTCTTCCTAAAAAGATTCAATTAAATAAATCACCTTCCTGTTAACCGGCGAGCTTGTATGATCTCATACAAAGAGTAGATTTAAGTAACACCTGAACCTCAACTCTGCTATTTTCTGCCATTCCCCTGACCCTGTTAAAATGCCATTTCATTTTAGACTATATTTGGCTCTTCAGTTTAAGTTCAAAATTAAATTAAATAGTTTCATTCCTAATTCGAAAATAAATTAAATTCGCAGTTCGTTACACCTTTTCATCAAATCTACATAATGACATTTAATTTTAGACTTAAACAACATAGAATTATAGTCTAAATCACAATTTGACATAAAACATCGGAAACGAGGCTCTGCTGATTGGCAGAAGAAGCTCTGACGCAGGCTTCCCTCTTGGGGTTTCCCTTATAATAGCCAATAATGTTAAACTAAACTTAAGTCATATTAATTAAATTAATCTCCGGGGATAAAGGCATTATTATATGTACCTATGTACTAGCTGACCCGGCGTACTTCGTACCGCCAATTTTTATCCACTTCCGTAGCGTCAGATCCGCTGCAACTTCTACTATATTAAGCATGTATTATACATATAATCCTTCCTTTTGATTCACTCTATTTATTAAAAAAACCACATCAAAATGTATGAACTTTATTGAATAGCAATAAATTTCAAATTCACTCTACATTATATTTAGAAAACTTTTATATGAGAAAAAGAAATGGCTCTTTTTAGGGTTTTCCCGGCAATAGTTCGATTTTTGCCCACCTTTTAAACCTTACCTAGACCTCCACGAACATTTCAAGACCAAGATAAGATAAATCCGTCCAGTCGTTCTCGAGTTTTAGCGAGACTAACGAACAGCAATTGATTTTTATATATATATATAAATAGATAGATAGATATAGATAGAAGAGAAGATATAATGTATGTACATACAATTAAATTAGACGCTATCCCGGCAATAGGCTCCATGGGTAGCAGGAAAATTAGTAAGATCACCCTGTGAACTGTGTTGGATTTTAAAGTTTTTATTATTACTATTATTATTGTCTTTATGGACGAGCAGCAAACATGCTGATGTGTCCACATCACTGCACTGGAGTAGGGTCTTTTTAACATTTTTAACATTGTTAATTTTAACATTTTAGAATTATGTATGTAAATTATATGCCTAACATAACAAAATGTTATAACATTTGTGATAATTTCTTAAATAACTAAGTACCTAAGTAATAAAACCACACATGGAGGTATGGCGAGTGAGCCCTTCACCTGGTATAATTCCTTTATTACTTTCTTTTGTTCTGTTGTCGTAGATAAGGTGTAATTTGCAAATCGATACCTTTACAACAATAAAACTGGCATTCTTAGAAATTCGTCATTATTTACTACTTGTACATTCAGCTCCGAGTCAACCTTTTGTTTCATTGCCGCAAATGTGTTTATTTTTTAAAGAATATTAGAATCCAGAGATTAGAGAATAATACAATAGTTGTTGAACAACAACATTTGCGGAATTTATACAAAAGGTATCATTTCTGCAAATGTGGTTGTTTTCTCGTGAAGCACATTAAAGACACATTAGTGCTTTGGTTATGGAACTGAGTCATGCGGGCCTAATTAATCTAGCTCCTGAACCCTTTACCTGATGGGTCCTGGAATGTTGAGGGAAATTTCTCTAACTTCGTAATTATATTAATAGAGGCTCGATAAGCAAATCTAGATGGTTTACTCTTGTGGTTATCCAAATAAATTGCAAACATATGCTTGGAACACTGCCGAGCAGATTTTCGTAAATGGTTAAATTATGTGTCTTTTTGAGCTTATGAGAATTTTCTAGTTGATTATACCAGCATTTATTATGGAGATCTTTTCCTTTAAATTAATGGGTAGTTAGTATATATTAGTACGTATACCTTAGTTCTTCCAGGTATCTTCCAGGTGGAAAGATATTGTATGTATTTACAAAAAAAATGTATCTAAATATGTCTCTGGATTCCATAACACAAGCTATTTAAGGACTTCCTAGCAACTTTTTCTCCATAGTACCGTTCTCCCCTTTTTCCTCCCTGATTATTGCTTCTAGAACAATATTTTTGTTTTCATAAAATCAATATCTTCTGTACGCATGTCCCTGTTATTTTATTTTTGTTGGCAGTCAATAAAATAAGAAAATATGATTGTCTAAAGATGATAAAAAGTGACTAAGTTGGAGGATGTTTGGAGGACTACCAGAGAAATTCGAAAAGGTTTTATACGTTATAAAAAATAACAGGAATATGGATACGTTATTTCCTAATAAAACGGTGTCAAAAATATTTAAATCGTCGTTGTTTTCGCTGAAAAAAAAAAACGAGAAATATGAAACCTCGATTTTACCCAAAAAAATTGTGATAAAATCGGTCTGAGCTGCGGCTATCCTTATCGCACTCTACGGGGACAGGAGTGAGACGGGGGCGACGGCAATAGTATAAACAATAGGATTATTCGCTAGCTAGGAAGTCCTCTTAAGCTTACCATGGGTCTAGATAGCGTTGTGTAGAACGTTGTGGAATATTTATTTATTAGCAGACCCGGCGAACTTCGCACCGCCAATTTGTTTCCGCTACTACTTAATATATTTAGCATGTATTATACGTATAAACCTTCCTCTTGAATCACTCTATCTATTAAAAAAACCGTTTCAAAATCCGTTGCGTAGTTATAAAGATTTAAGCATACATAGGGACGGAGAGACAGCGACAGCGACTTTGTTATAAGCTATGTTATGATGATTGTCTGTGCCTACCTCAGTAACAAAGAGGCATGGTTATAAGCAGGTTATACGTGTGGTGACGGAGAAAGAGTACAAGTATCACCACCCCATCTCATCCACGGGGTGTCGTGAGAGGCGACTAACGGAAAAATACGCAGACGATATCACTGCGAGAGAAGGAAAACTCAAAATACAGCCTGTACCAACCGTCTGGCCAGCGTGGAAACACAGTAAGCCAAAAGCCTCCCAATATTGGGAGAGGGCTATGTCCAGGAGTGGACTGCGGTAGGCTTATTGATTGATAATGTAGGCAGGTAATCATTCTAGCTAGATAGTTCTCACGCTCGATTCTGATCCAAAAATAAGTTTTTGTAACTCTTGTCTGTTTTTGCACTTATTTTTTTGCTGAAATACAGAACAGATATTTAAGCGGTTATTTCTGTTAGATAGGCTTTAATCAGACCAATAATTTGTCGTACGTTTGATAGCAATTGGTTGTGTAGAGATATGAGCAAAAGTTTGATATAAACGACATCAACGCGGACAGAGTTGAGGCATCACCTAATAATTCTACCGAGATATAATACAAAAGAATCAGCATATAATGACATTGAAGGGCAATGACGAACACTTCATATTAACCGCATGTCATAAATAGCATATTCTCAAAACAAAACTTGCTAGTTTTATATGTATTTATGTTAAGAGAAGTAGAAATGGTCTTATTCTATTTAAATTTTCGACTGATAGCTCTCGTCTAGACCCCAGTGTCTCATGTTTTTCCCGCTTTATATGTCCAGAACTGTCTTGTTTCTGGTGATGTAAACGAGACAGTTCTGGACCTACAGAGTGGAAAAAACATGAGATAGGTAGCTATCAGTCGAAAATTGTGTTTTAGCAATGGAGTTAAACAGGGTGAGAGTCATGTGTATCATGAAGCATTTGAATCATAGGTAGTGGTCTACCACACCAGAAACGAGACAGTTCTGGACATACAGAGTGAAAAAAACATGAGATACTGGGGTCTATACGGGAGCTATCAGTCGAAAATTGTGTTTCTAGCAATGGAGTTAAACAGGGTGAGATGCTGACACCTAACTGAGAGTTCTGTGTCTAATAAAGCATTTGAATCATAGGTAGTGGTCTGCCACACCAGAAACGAGACAGGTCTGGACATACAGAGAGGAAAAAACATGAGATAAATGGGTCTAACCAAGAGATGTCTGGAGTAACATACAGGGTACTTATTATCCCGGGAATAGGTTCCTTTTTTGTTTTTTTTTTCGTGCGGAAATCCCCTCAGATACCTCTCCCGCGGGAACTGGAAGGGGAGATTATGTCGGACTCGAACCGACTAAAACCGCACGCCGACTGCGGGTCGTGGTGCCAGGCCGGAGGTGAGGTTGTCTTCGACATATCCCTCGCACCCCGGCTGACCCATGGCCATCCTTACGGTCTGGCCCTCCTCGGAGGGAATAGGTTCCCATGGGTTGCGGGAATACCAGTAGGAATTGGCCTTTGAACCTATATATCGCAGAATAAATTATGTGGTTGCATATAATTTTATTGCATATAGGATTGCAAGAGCTACCGCGGCATTAGCCTGCTCAGTGTCGTCGGTAAACTATATGCAAAGGTTTTGATTAAAAGAGTAATGAATGAGACTGAAGACAAGATGTGGGATGTGCAAGCAGGATTCATGAAAGGAAGGGGGTGTATGGATCAGGTCTCTTCCCTGCGAAGCATAGCCGAAAAAATCTTGGCTCAAAAACAAAAGGTCTATTGTGCTTTCGTAGATTTGGATAAGGCCTATGACAGAGTGGTAAGAAATGAATTGTGATCAACATTGTCTGTATATGGGGTGAGCAGCAGCTTGATAAGAGCATTGAAATTACTCTATGAGTGTTCTAGTGCTTGTATGAGGATGAATGGAGTGTGCACAGACTGGTTTAAGATTGGAAAAGATATTAGACAGGGGTGTGTAGCTTTAACCTGTTTATAGACAATTGTCTGAAAGTTCTACAAGAAAGTGCGTATTGACTAAGAATGAATGATCTGACCATCAAATGCCTCCTATATGCTGATTATCAAGTTATTCTGGCATCATCGGAGGAGGAGCTACAGGCGATTGTCAATATTATGCATGGCGCTCTAAGACGCAAAAGGATGAAAGGGAATGTAAGTAAAACCAAAGTGATAATTTTCGAACGAGAAGATAGTGTGACAAATAGCACAGTCCGGATTCAAGAGTGAAATAGTTTATGTGTTTGGGTTCGAAGTTTACTAGGGATGGGAAATATGGGAGTGATTTTGAACGAAAATGTTATGGCTGAAAATCAAGTGAATGGGGCAAAATATAACTTTATGAGTATCATAACGTTATCTAAAGAGCACGACTAGTTGTACATAGGGGAGTGCTCGTCCCTACGCTTATGTGTGGTAGTGAATGTTGGGTTTTGAAGAAGGAGTATGAAAGTAAATTGAATGCTGTAGAAATGAGAAAACAGAGAGGTATAGTTGGCGTGAAGTTAACGGATCAAGTGAGGAATAGCGTGATAAGGGAACGTTGTGGTGTGTTTGAAGATGTAGTGACTGAGATAGAGAAAGGGATACTTAGATGGTTCGGAGATGTAGAGACGAGGGTCAACAGAATTCTGACGATACGGATTTATGAGGCGAGGGTGAATGAGCGACCCGGTAGAGGGCATGTCAAGCGTATCCTAAACCGAGCGTGCATGAAAACAATTATGAAAGTAGAAGAATCAAAATATTTATGTCAGGATCGTTGCAAGTGGTAAACTAGTCTCTGCCTACCCCGCTGTAAAAAATGCCTGACATTTTTTTGGCCTGCCTGTGTATGTATGTATATATAATATGAAAACAAACATGGCGGGTCAGAAGTACTCTAAACCAGCGGGCTTGCATCAAAAGGATTAAGTAATGACAGTGGAGGAAGCTCGTGAACTATGTAAGGACAGACTCAAATGGGAATATCCGAGAGGGAAATAGACGTGAGCGTATGTATGTAATTTTAAATAACTAGATAATAAATAGCGATAGCCTTGAGCCGTTTGGAATCGAGACGCTGGGATCATGGGGTCCAAGTGCACGTCTATTATTCAAAGACATATCAAAACGTTTAATAGACACTACCCGTGACCAGAGGGATGGTTTATTCCTTGCGCAAAGGTCTGGCATTGCCATTCAACGTGGCAATGTCGCCAGCCTTCTGGCCACCCTCCCGGTTGACGTCGATGTGGAGAAATTCTTTGACGCATGAACCTGCAGTTTTGCACATATATATTTTTATTAAAATAACTATTACGTATATTGTGTACACTAGATGAGTAATAAAAACCACACATGGAGGTATGGTGAGCGAGCCATTTACCTGGCATAATTCCTTTGATACTTTCTTTTGTTCTATTGTTTTACATAAGGTGTAAACTGTAAATCATACTTTCAAAACAATAAAACTGAGGTTTTTACAATTGCGCCATTATTTACTACCTATAGGGGTACATTCAGCTCCAAGTCAACCTTTTGTTTCATTGCCGCAAATGTGTTTTTTAAAGAATATTAGGACCGAGAGATTAGAGAATAATACAATGGTTGTTGAACAACCACATTTGCGGAATTTTACCTTTTGCAAATGAATGCAATTGTGGTTGTTATCAAGTGAAGCTCACAAAAGATAATGGAATGTCTAGTGCTTTTGTTATTGAACTGAGTTATGCGGGCCTAATTAAACTAGTTGCTGAACCCTTTACCTGACGTGTCCTCGAATATTGAGTGATATTTCTCGAAATTCGTAAATATGTCAATAGAAGCTCGATAAGAAATTCTAGATGGTTTACTCTTGTGGTACAAATGAATTGCAAACATAAGCTTGGAACACTGCTGATTATTGTAAAAGAATAACATTTTCTTCAAATTACGTATCTTTTTGAAGCCATGAGAATATTCTAATTGATAATACCAGCGTTTCCTATTGAGATCTTTTCCTTAAAAATCTATTTTCACCATGGGACAATAAATATCGTCGTTGCGCCTGGAAAAACCGATAAACTTTTTTTTTTCCGTGTCCCAAACCGCTTTGTGTTTTACTGACACAAAGCAGTTTGGGACGCGGTTTTTTTTAAAGATACATAGCGGAAAATGTTATTTTTAGTCTTTTAAGATATCACAAAACGGGTTTTACAGGTATGACGGGCATGGCAAATTAAGCCTTAAAAGTGAATAAAGTCGTTTTAAAAAAAAAAGTTTATCGATTTTTCCAGGCGCAACGACGATATGTGGGTCCCTAGTTTTGCACTACTGAGCTACTGAGCAAAACTGAACTATTTATAATAATTTGAGGAAAAAAAAAATTTATTGGATACAATCGCGATTTATTTGGTGATATTTTATTGAAAATTGAGACTTACGTCTCGGTTGCTTTTCAGCAGCAATGGTTTCGGGGAGAGAACCGTATGTATAGAGCATCTTTGATTTTTGAAGATTAGTTCACCAAAGATTTTTAATATAGGTTTACATTTACTCAATCAAAGCAGTTGATTAAAATTAAAACATTTATATTGATAGCGAAAGCAAATAAATGGCAGTTATTTTTTACTCGGCCGTCCATCACTATAATACCTAAAATTAACTGGACCTCATAAATTTTGACTAATAAATCCTGATTTCGTGTAATCGATTTTCTGCAAATCGATACTCTTTATCTACGCAATGGCGTACATTGGGATAGACCTTTGTCCAGCAGTGGACTGCAATAGGATAATTGATCGATTGATTAAATCAAAAAGGACATGAATTTATACGAAACCAAGAGACAAAAGTCAAAAGTGATGAGGTCAATTTCATTTTTGGTACTTTTTTTTTATCGTGCGAAAAATCCCCATGGGTGCCACCCCCACGGAGCCGGTGGAGGTGGTTATGTCGGACTCGAACCGACTAAAACGCACGCCATCTTGGGTCCTTGGTTGCCGGAGGTGAGATTGCCGAAAGCATATCTCTCGCACCCCGGCAGACCCAGGACCATCTCTTTCGAAATGGCCCCTTCGGGTTGTGGGGACCTTAGTGTCCCCATCTATTGGTACTTTAGTGATGAACGGCCGTGTAAAAAAGAACTGCCATTTATATGTTTTCGCTATCAAATTAAATGTTTTGATTTTTATCATCTCGATTAAGCAAATATGCTCAGAAAGTACCCATATTAAAAATCCTGTCTAGTTTTGCCTTATTTTTGGTGAACTGACATTTAAAAATCAAGAGCGAAATTTTGCTCATGTTATTTGAGGCTGGCGGTGGTCTCCCCGAGACCATTACTGCTGAAAAGCAACCAAGACGTAGGTTTCAATTTAAGTACACCAAATAAATCACGATAGAATCCAATAAAATAGTTTTATCTCAAATTACTATAAGTAGTTCAGTTTTGCTCAGAAGCTCAGCAGTAGTACTTCATTTAGCAAAGCTTGGGTTTTTTTATGGAATAGGGAGGCAATTTTTTTTCCCACATATTTTTTTCCCTTTAATGAATTGTAATGATAATAGATTTTAAAGGAAAAGATCTCCTTAATAAATGCTGGTATAATCAACTGGGACATTCTTATGACCTCAAAAAGATACGTTTATAGTTTTTAATTTTCACACCCAAGATAAACCCATAAGGTTTTAATGGGTGCTTTTATATTCATCTTTATATCGTTTTGTTATGTAAAAAAACGTAATTTGAAGAAAGATTTTACCTTTTACAAAAATCCGCTCGGCAGTGTTCCAAGCATATGTTTGCAATTTATTTGGATAACCACAAGAGTATACCATCTAGAATTTCTTATCTAGCTTCTACTAATAATTACGAAGTTCGAGAAATATCACTCAATATTCGAGGACACGTCAGGTAAAGGGTTCAACAGCTAGTTTGATTAGGCCCGCATAACTCAATTCCATAACAAAAGCACTAATATCTCTTTATGGAAATCATACCTTTTGTATAATTTCCGCAAATGTGGTTGTTCAAATGCCATACTATTATTCTCTAATCTCTCGGTTCTAATATTCTTTAAAAAATAAACACATTTGCAGCAATGAAACAAAACTCGGAGCTGAATGTACCCCTATAAGTAGTAAATAATGACGAATTTCTAAGAATGTCAGTTTTATTGTTGTAAAAGTATCGATTTGCAAATTCCACCTTATCTACGAAAACAGAACAAAAGAAAGTAATAAAGGAATTATACCAGATGAAGGGCTTCTTCATTTCTTTCTTCATTTATATTATATATATATATATATATATATATATATATGCTGTTCGTTAGTCTCACTAAAACTCGAGAACGACGGAACGGAATTTATCTTATCTTGGTCTTGAAATGTTCGTGGAGGTCTGGGTAAGGTTTAAAAGGTGAGAAAATCAAATAATTGCCCAGAAAACCCTAAAAACAGCGCTTTTCTTTTTCCCATATAAAAGTTTTCTAAATATAATGTAGAGTCAATTTGAAATTTATCGCTATTCAATAAAGTTTTGATGTGTTTTTTTTAATTGATAGAATGAATCAAAAGTAAGGTAAGGTTTATATGTATAATACATGCTTAATATAGTAGAAGTTGCAGCGGATCTGACGCTACGGAAGTGGATAAAAATTGGCGGTACGAAGTACGCCGGGTCAGCTAGTACATACGTACATATAATAATGCCTTTATCCCTGGAGATTAATTTAATTAATATGACTTAAAGTTTAGTTTGACATTATTGGCTATTATAAGAGTAACCCCAAGAGGGAGACCTGCGCCAGAGCTTATTCTGCCAATCAGCAGAGCCTCGTTTCTGATGTTTTGTGTCAGATTGTGATTTAAACTTAAATTCCACGTTGTTAAGGTCTAAAATTAAATGTAATTATGTAGATTTGATGAAAAGGTGTAACGAACTGCCAATTTAATTTAGTTTTGAATTTGAAATGAAACTAACGAATTTAATTTTGAACTTAAACTGAAGATCCAAATATAGTCTAAAATGAAATGGCAGTTTTACAGGGTCAAGCGAATGGCAGAAAATAGCAGAGTTGAGGTTCAGGTGTTACTTAAATCTACTCTTTGTATGAGATCATACAAGCTCGCCAATCAACAGGAAACTGATTTAATTAATTGAATCTTTAGAGGAAGAGATCCAAAAACCCTTAATTTTGTCCTGTAATTATCTAAAATCTATGATCAAAAATCGGTCAAATCTACATTTTTTACTTCAGTTGCTCGTGAACACTTTCATGGCAATTCGTAAAACTTAGTATATATCTTATCTATACGTACCTAATTACGTCTGTAATTCCATTACAGTCATTACTCGCGCCACGCCCACTACCTGCTACTACCTGTCGACTCTCGCGCAGCCCCCACCTCTCCGCGTCCCCTTCACCCATCGCACCGTACGAAGGACTGTGAAATGACTCAATAATAAATCATTCGAGCTCGAGCTCTCACCTGAAGTACTCGCTCTTCGTGCTCTTTCCCAATTTGTATACTTACTTATCAGTTAGTGCAATACTGTGGTTAAAGTGCAATATTCTAAGTGTTATTCTTTGTGAATACTAAGTGCTATACTTTAAAAATTGTAAGTGTTAGTGATAACTCTCAATATTAACAACTTTTTAGTGTATTTGTGTGTTTTACTCCAAAAAAAAAATCTGTAAGTATTTTAACTCTATACATTTGACTAATCAATTCATTTTGACTAATTCCGAGGCAGATCGATTATTAAATTTATTCATTTCATTTTACATATGACTCTGAATCGGATTAACTCCACTGTTTATGAGAAAGCTTACCTTTTCAAGAACTGAATGGATTTTTTATATTGTATAGTATTTGTATTTGTATTTATTTATTCATTAACAATTTTTACACCGTGTTTGAACATCGTTTGTACACATACATTGCATATATAAATAAAAATCTTAAGTAAATTAACAATCAAAAGAAGTGGAAAATATCATGACACGTAAAAAATAACAGTGTAATTACATTTAACCTCTGCTGTCAGTATAAAATCTATTTATTTAAAATCTCATCGACTGAATAATAACACCCTTTTAACAGAAAAGCCTTCAATTTGTCATGGAACTCTCTTTTGTAAATAATGGTTTTTAAGTCTAGAGGCAGTTTGTTGAATATTCTGATGGAGTTGTAGAGCGTACTATGCTTTACGACGTCCAGGCTAGGCACAATTTTGCTCTGAAAATCTTTCCAGCGAGTGCTTTCTCTCACTCGTGAGTTTACATCAATTTAACAGTCCTTAAACCCATCTTTGTTTGAAATTATACAAGTTCGCCGGTCTTTATAAACTCTTAATCGACCCACGGATACAGGAAAGTGATTTAATTAATTCAATCTTTTAAGACGCGATTTAGGCCACGACACTGAAGTTGATAAACCATTTATTTTGTCATGAAATTACCTATATGAGCTATGACGAAAAATCGGGCAAAGGCTGTATAATCAATAGTACAATCCTTACTATAATTACTACTACGAAATTTTGTTTTCCTTCCTTCTTTATCGCAATCTGTCCAGGAGACATTCAGCGATATTTATGTAGTGATGGTTGTTATGTGAGGTACAGGTCCAGTGACATGTCCTCTTTAATGAGTTTTTAAAGTAAATCTTGAGGGACTCTTTTCTTAAGTCTCCTCACACTTGGAAATATTTCGTCCATAAGGTGGTGTGCCAATATATTAGGGAGCAGCTGCATTCTGTCTTGATACGTTGTGACTCTTTCTTTTATTTCCTCTTTTACGGTTTTGATCCCAAGCTCTCGGTGAAGTCTTTCATTAGTGACATACCATGGTGCGTCTACTATCATCCTTAGCATTTTTGATTGAAACCTTTGCAGAATTTCAAGGTTTGAGTTGGCAGCCGTGCCCCATAGCTGTATTCCGTATGACCATATTGGTTTTATTATACTCTTATATAATAAAAGTTTGTTTTCTATTGGGAGCTGGCTATTTTTATTCATCAGCCAATACATCTTGCGCACCTGTTGTTTGGTAAAAATATGTTTTTTTCATGTTAAGCGTCGGTCCAGGTACATCCCAAGATATTTTGCTTCATCCGATTGTGGAAGCTGGACAGAGTTTAATGCAACTGGAGGGCAAGTCTGTCGCCGCGTTGTAAATGTTACCTGGACAGACTTTGTCTCATTGGCTTTGATGCGCCAGTCTTTTAGCCATGTTGTAACTTTATCCGACAGTTCTGTAGTTTATGAGACGCTTGGATTGGTGATTCATCTGATGCCATGATTGCTGTGTCATCTGCGAATGTGCCCATCACAACGTCGTCAGATATCGGCAGTATAAAGTCAGCGGTATAAAGAAGATAGAGAGTAGGTCCCATTACACTACCTTGTGGCACTCCGGCTAGGATTTCTTTGAGCTCTGTATTTGCTTCACCTTGACTGATATAAAAGTGTCTACCGAGCAGGTAAGATCTTATTAGACTGTAAAAGTTGATGGGCAGTGTCTTTTTTATTTTATACAGGAGTCCATCATGCCAGACTTTGTCGAATGCTTGTGATATGTCAAGGAATGAAGCCGTACAGTATTCTTTCTGCTCAAATGATTTAGCAATACCATCAACGAGTCTGTGAATTTGCTCGATTGTACCGTGCTTTGCCCTGAATCCAAATTGATGGTCGGGAGTTAGTTTATTCTCCTTAATAACTGGGTTTAACCTTCCGAGGATCAATGTTTCCATTACTTTAGATGTTACTAGGAGTAGGCTAATTGGCCGATAAGATTTAGCTTCTTCGGGGATCTTGCCTGGTTTTGGGATCATAATGATTTTTGCGACTTTCCATTGTGGGGGTACGTACTCCCTTCGTAGGATGGCATTATATAGGTACGTCAAAAATGTTATGCCCTTATCTGGTAGCTCTTTCAGAATAGTTGGTGTAATTAGATCATACCCAGGTGCTTTCCCCACAATCAGTATTCCGATTGCAGATTTGATCTCCGCTTTGCTAAACTTCTTAATGGGCAGCTCTAGTTGGTGCGTCTGGTTCAATAGTTCTGCAACCATTTTGGTCTTCGTGGAGCCATTATTGGGATTAGGTCGAAAAACGTCTTGCAGATGCTCCATGAATACGTTGGCTTTTTCAGCATCATTCTTAGCCCATGAGTTGTCTGCTTTGAGCAAAGGTGGTTGGTGATTAATTGGGCATTTCAAGCCTTTTGTTGCTTTCCACACTGAATAATCTGATGAAGGTTTAGCGTCCAGGTGTTGTAAATATGGTGCCATTTTCTGATATCTGTCATCGCTCAGTAGTTGCTTAAGTTTTGCAGCTAGTCCATTGTATATTGTTTTGTCTCCTGGGTATCGTGTGGTTTGCCATCTCTTTCTAGCTTTACGCTTCTCCTCTAATAGTTTTTTGATAGATGGTGAGCATTGAGGTTTATCTCGATAATTGTAGCTTGATGAGGGCGTGGCTTCCCATGCAGCGTGCTGGACTGTGTGGTTAAAATATATCTTCATCCTCTTGTAATGGTATTTTGTCATCAATAGATTTGTCCACTAATTCTCTGAAATATTCCCAATTAGTTCTGCGAGTATGTAGGCGGCATGGTCGTTCCTTTTGCTGAATTCTTCGACTCAACAACACCTCAACAGGAGAATGGTCAGAGGATAGGTCAGAACTAGATTTGCAGCTAAAGTTGGTCCTGCAAATACCATTAATGACGCAGAAGTCAATGAGATCGGGCTTCCTATTTCGGTCAGTAGGCCAATATGTTGGTTCTCCGGTTGAGATAACGTCCAGCCGGAGCTTATTTATTGTGAACATTAACTGTCGACCTTTTGCATTCACAATCTGAGAACCCCAAAATGTGTGCTTGGCATTAAAGTCACCGCCAGATACAAACCGATGTCCTAATGTTTTAAGGTAGTCATCGTATTCCTCTTGCTTTATGACATGCTTTGGTGGACTGTATATAGCTGATATTGTGACAGGTCCCGACCAATCCTCTATCACAATGTTTGTAGCCTGATTTTTTTCAGTACAATAATCATAAACCAAATGATGTCTAACATTATTTTTGATCAGAACTGCCCTTACTCCATAGCCTTTACCATCAGGGTGCATAGTGTGGTAGAATTTGTATCCTGGTGTGTAGAAATAGCTCTTCCTTGTGAAATGCGTTTCAGAGATTAACATGACATCAATGTGATTTAATTTAATATATTTTTTTACCTCAAGGGTATGTTGTGACAGCCCATTGGCGTTCCAGAGCACCATTTCTATGGAGTCCAGTGTGCAGCTAATTTGGACGTGAGATTTAGAATTAGATTTGTCATTGTTTTTAATTGTTCCATCATTTGTTCCATTGTTGTCATTAGTTCTTTTATGTCGCAGTTCTGGTCATTTCTTGTTTTAATGTTAGGTTCGGCTTGGGGTGGAGTTTTATTTTGCACTATTTCGGCATATGTTACTCCCATTGTTGATTGGTTGTATGGTTCTTTTGTTTTAACATATGGTTGTTTATATTTTTGAACCTTTGCAGGAGGTGGTGGAAATTTGATTTTTTGCAGCTCCCTGTATACTTTGCAGCCTTTATAATTTGCTGGATGGTTGCCATTGCACAGAACGCACTTAACACTGTCGGATCTAGTTTTTCGTAGGCAATCAGCTGACAAATGATGCACACTTAATGCACTTTGGGCTTCTCTTACAGTAAGTTTTCGTATATCCATATTGGAGGCAATTTCCACATTGGGGGATTTCCCGTTTAGGTCTTGGTGGTTCGAGTACGACCTTACAACGCAGCAGATATTTTACATCATATACTGTTTTATTGTTTTCTTTTTGTTTTAATTCCACTATAAACATCGGTAGTGCTTTTTTAGTTGTGCGCTGTTTGATGTTCCAGATGTTAGTGCATTCATGATCAAGCTTTTCTAGTGCCTCTTTTATCTCGTCTATATTAGTAGAAGGGTGTATGTTTTTTAGGACTAATTTGAAGCTCCTGTCTTGTTTTTGTTTATATGTATAGAATTCTGTTTTCTTTTTTTCTAGTTCTTTTACCACTGCAGTGTATGTTTCAGATGATTTCGTTTGTATTGTTACCTGTTCATTATGAAGTACTTTCAAATCATAGTTGTTACTTGCATATGTTTCAAGGAGTTCTATAAGCGGCTGGATATTACTAACTCTATCAACAAAAATGGGGGGTGGCTTGTCTGGTTTATTTTTTAGTAGTGGAGGCCTGTTTGGTTCTTGCAACTGGTCGCTTTCCAATACTGCAAAGCTGTTGGAAGTTGATATTGGTGTGGGTTGGGATAGCCTATATGTGTCAAGTTTGCTTTGCTTTTGTGACTTGAGTGGCTCTGGGCTTGATCGTTGCCGTTTTTTATTCGTGGCTTACACCCATTCTTTCTCATATGTATTTGTTGGGGTTGTTGGTTCAGTAGGCGAATCTTCTATAATTTGTACCTCAGTGCTTGTACTGGTACTTGGTGAAGTCTCATGACTGGATGTTGGTTGTTGGGGGTCTCGTAGTTCCCTGTTGCTGATATGCGATGCATTTCCAACTGAGGCACTTCTTGGTCTTTGTAGAAGGCTTGGGTGAAAGGCTTGCTGTATATATCTTTTATTTTGACCAGTAGCATTTACTGTCACGGGGGCCTGGGTACCAGCCCACTTGGAGTCTTCGTTAACAAATTTCACACCTTCCATCCCTGATACTTGAAGGCGCCGGGGGTTAGCCGGTTCGCATGACATATCACAATCTCTATTATTTGACATTTCTATTATAAAAGAGGTAGGAGAGGTACAAATAGTGTTTTCCCAGGACACTATTGCCACGACTTTTAGGGGGCATTTAGATCCCCTTGGCCTGTGGATGCCAGTGTCAGGTTATTTGACCGCCGCCTGTTGCTCGGCGTTGTTGCTCGTTTAGCACCACCCGGGGGGAACGTGTAGGGTGGGCCTAGGAAAGGTGGTAAGTCCTACGGACGCGAGCAACTCCTCCCCCTTACTACTACGTAATTAAGTCACGCCCACTACCCGCTATTACCTGTCAACTCTTGCGCAGCTCCTCGCCTCGCCTCGCGTAAAATTTTGTAAAATGTACTTACATTAAACATGCGAAATAACTCGATTAGTTACTTAGTGCTCGTTAAAGAATTTATTTCTATAAGGTTTCCTTAAACTATAAAAGTATTATATAAAATGATGATATAAAATTATAATTTAGACATAAATTTCGTGAGAATTTACTGTATACACATGACTAATCGTATCACTCTTATTAATCAGATTCAGAGTCATACCATACTTAATATCACTATTAGCCTAATGTATTTATTTTTATATATCTTGGACCTAAAATGTGCTCTATACGTGCAGTATGTACACGGTTCTTGTATAATATATGTTTTGAAGATAACATAGGGTGCTACTGCGGTGGACGAGCTCAAATTCACCAAGTATAGATTATTACAAAATAATCCGCGTGCGCCAGGGCCTTTTATATTTCGCGAATTAGGTCCTCTTGGACCGAGCAATAAGGACCTTGCCCATTTTGAAGACTATTGTAGTCGCTTGGAAAATTAAAATAGGTCTATCTAAATATTAAGAAAGACTCACTTATTACTGAACCTTCTAATTTGCTAACAACTTATCTGTTTATTATTCAATTATATTGGATGTTAAAAGTATGTATAGATAGAAAAGCGGGGCTGTTTTAAGGTGTGACTTTAAATTACTGAAGAGTTCTTTCGAGTCATTTAGAATCACGTGGATACCTAACTCTTGTGTGATAGCAGGCGTGACTTTAATGTAGGAATCAAAATATAGGATAGCGATCTTTTTAGCGTAGGAATCATCTAAAGATCCCAAGTGAAACTATAAATATCACAGTTAGCTATAGGTTTACAATTAAAGCAATGACTTCAATGAAGCTCTTATTTTTACAGATCAATAAAGCATACTCAAGAACCAGTGAACGAAGTTCAGTAAAAGAAATCATGAGCATTCTCTCCAGCCCATATAACATGCATACGATACAGTTCAGTGGTAGTGATGATTTAGTAGAAGGGGTTGATTATGAAGCTGTATATGTGTATCAAGTGGACCCGAATTTGGTTGATCTTCCAGAAGACGATGCAACAAATTATACAATTAGTGATGAAACGTCATCAGGTAGTGAATCTTGCCAAGAGGGTCTAGACCGAAATTTAGACGTACCCGGCAATTTGCACCAAAACCTGGATGCCGATGAACAAGCGGTCATCGATAACTTGCCCATCCCCCAATCCGGCTTTGAAATTCTACCTAATGCTCATTGTAGAAGTGTAGAAGAAATAAAGCGGTATTTGATGGAAGATACTTGTCCGGCATATCTTCCAATATTGGGAGATCATGGCAACCCGTCACCATTGTGCAACTTGCCCATGCCCCAATCCGGCTTTGAAATTTTACCTAATGCTCATTGCAGAAATGTAGAAGAAATAAAGCAGTATTTAATGGAAGATACTTGTCCGGCATATCTTCCCGTATTGGGAGACCATGGCAACTCTTCACCATTGGGTATGCAGAGCATTGAAGACCTAGAGGAAATCCTGTTTGGTTTGTCAGATACCAATGCACCACCTGGAGCAAATGAAGACACACAGAGCTTTATAACTGATTTACCGATAGTCAATGATGCACCCGGGGCACATCAAGATACATACGGCTTTCTGTCCTCTTTACCTACGAGAAATCAAACATCGATGGCAAATGAAGTAACAAGCAACTTTTTGACAACAGACCTAGATGATTTCAGTCCTCACGATATGGACATTGAATCGACAATTAAGAGCGATTCATTAATTATACAGTCTCCTACAGTAACTGCTGCAGCCGCTATACCAAAGGACGGGGATTTGTACATCGAGCACACGGCAATAAAAAAAAATACGAAGGGTGTAGAAATTAAGTTGGATAATTCCTTAAAGATGTCTCCCATATCAAAACCAATTGCTTTAATGAACAGCGAGGTACCTGACTCCAGGCGTAGGGCCTGTAGAAACAAAAAGGTGGAGTATTATGATAGCAGCGATGAGGAACTTGAAGATAAAAAAAATAAAAACAAAAAGGTAAAGCGGTGTGACAATGAAGATTTTACCTATCACAAAAAAGTGTCACCTCCTCATAGCAAGTCAGGACATAGTAAGCATAAAGATGGAAAAAACTGTTCTATGGTGATTAAAAACGCTTACGAAGCAAATCAAAATTCAAATAGTAGCATTAAGTTAACTATAATAAATAAATCTAAAGTAAATATAAAACATAATGGAAAAGACTGGCAGAAAATTAAAAATAAAGAAAAAATTAAAAAAAGTGTTAGTATGAAAGCAAATAATTTGAAAGAAAAAGACTTCTCTCGTCTTAAAGATATAAAAACACCCAAAGCCATTGAAAAGAGGCCCATTGACTACAAACTTCATAAGTGTGTAGAAACAGAAGTGTCTAAGTGTCCCACTGAAGTAACCCCACCTGACAACATCAAGCAACAGATTCTCAGGAAAATTTTCATCCGGAAGATAAAGAAAAAAGAAGAAATAATGAAGAAAGATGAGGCTATAACAGTAGAGAAATTACAGCTTCAGCCACAAAAGAGTGACTCTGAGATGATTAAAATAGTAAGAATGAACGAAAAGCCTCAATTGCCAGCTGACTATAAACAAATTACTTTAGTCAGTGACGGAGTGAAAGTTAAAGGAGAAGAAAATCATATAAGTAAACAAATAGTTATGGATAGCGTTAAAAGAAGCAAAATAACTCCTATGGATGAGAAGAGTCATACTAATGTAAAAATAAATGAAAAAAGATATAAAAATATTAGACCAATGTTAAAAAGCGTGGAAAATAGAGTTGAAAGTAAAATATCGTGTAATTCTTTGCATGCGAGCATGCAAGATACAGTTATGCAGAAAGCTCCTGCAAAACACGGTGACAGACATTCAAAGCTGGGTTCGCCTTTAGCAAAATGTGACTTCTTAACCACGACAGCAACAGTTAGGGATTATGACCCTAAGACTGTACACGGAGAAGATAAAATTGTTCTTCATTTGGATAAAACTAGATATAAATCAACATTTTCTTCTGCTGCCGCCCAAACTAACTCAAAACCTGATTTTGATATGCTGGCAAGTAGTCAAACTAAGAAGGTAATACCAACAAGCAAAAGGCGCAACGAAGCAACTGATATGTCTCTGTCTAGCGATGGAAGTTCAGCTCGGACGAGAGGGATTACACCACAAGAGCAAAAGAAAGCAAAGGAACGTGGGGTAAAACCTAAAGAGGTGCGAACTGTAAGAGTCGAAAAAGACCCAGAAGAGAAAAAGAGGTCCCGTTCAATAGATAGATCGTACAGACAAACATCAAGATCTGTTTCTCGCAGTCGCACAAGACGCTCGCATAGTAGGAGTCAATCAAAATCTCGTGACCGTTATCCTACAGCTAGGGGGAAACTCAGGTCACGATCACCACATTATAAGAGAAATTCTTCATCAGTTAAGCGTGAAAGATCAGAAATTCCACGGTCACACTCAAGACCTTCTACTCAGTTGGTGATGCCTGTAGCCAAGTTTAAGATTCCACTAAAATCTAAAGCAGTTCCTCATACGAATGGTGTGGAGAGCACATCACTACCTCCGCCAATCGGGAAGTCAACGGTCTCCGGAAACTACGGTTCGAAATTTAGGTGAGCTTTTACTACATAATTATATACTACGTACATACTATAACTGCTCGGAGTTTTAATTGAATGGAAGCGGTAATTTCAATTTAGTTAACTTGTATAGGTCCTTCGGGTGTATGTTTATGGGCTTGAGTTTATCGTTGTTTCTTGGTTGAAGGTACATGATATAATACATATATTACATTGTATAAAGTTCTGCACATCGTCCATTCAAATTATTCATATCAATAAACCATCTTAGATGTCATACATATTTTTACGTAATTCATGAATATGGGTATGCATTGCATAAGTGAGTAGTCATAACTAATATAAACGATTAATGTAAAGAATTCATGAAATGCTTTATCGTTTACAGTTGGTTTTGTGTCGATAAACAAAGATCTTTTTTCTTTTTGTTTCAGGTCATCTAGTAAATCAAGGTCATCCAGAGACTCAAGATCATCCAAAGACTCGAGGTCACCTAGAGACTCGAGGTCATCCAGAGACTCGAGGTCATCCAGAGACTCAAGGAATTCAAAGCGATTTGCAGGCTCTCACAACCAAGACAGAAAACAGGGGCAAGGTTACAAAGATGGCAGTTCAAAGAATGGGTATGTATACTTTGTATAGTTCAACTATGTATTTCATTAATTCATAATAATGGACAAAATAAAAATAGTCGTTCTTGATTTTAGCCGTTTCGAATAGATAGTTCAAAAAGTAACGGATAAATTCAATTGAAGTAGGTATGCTTTAGTTGTAGATTGTGTAGAATATTTATCATTTTTTTATTTAATAGGCAATATAAAGAAAGGCGGATGGTATTCGTGGGGCAGTTGGAGAGAGATATCGACGAGAACCGCCTCAGGAAGTTATTTTCCAAGTTTGGTACTATCACGGATGTTCATCTGCATAGAAAGCAGGATGGGTGAGTATCTTATTGCATATGATTAACTATAAACCTTACACCAATAATACAAAGGTCAAAATAGAAAGTAACTACGTGCAATAATCTGCATAGAATTTTCAGCATTGTAAAATTTGTATTAGATTGATATTTATAAGGAAATTCTAATTAATTCACATTTATTTTGGCACGTTATGGCGTTATTGGCAAGGCCCAGCAGTGGACTGCAATAGGCTGATTGATTGATATCTAATGAAAACTTCTAAGCATCGAGAATTTTTCACTTGCTCTATGTAGCTCCTTAGAAGTTAGGTTATCTTTGTAATCTAATTTTGAGACGATCTAAAACTGACTTCATTGCATTGCAGTTCCCGCTATGGATTTGTGACGTACCAATGCGACCGTGAAGCATGTTTAGCTGTGGGGTCAGCTGCCAAATTACCTCAATATACCATTGGCTTTGGTGCTGGAAGATGCTTCCACAGACGGGGCTATACGGACTTCGGTAAGAATATATTTAATACTAGCTTATGCCACCGTGGATGTCGGTTATCGCGACTAAACATAGCCTATGTCCTTTCTCAAGGTCTAATCTACCCTTATACCAAGTTTCATTAAAATCAGTTCAGTGGTTTAGGCGTGAAAGCGTAACATACAGACAGACAGACGGACAGATTTACTCCATAATATTAGTATGGATTGTCTTCAATGGTTAAATTAAAAATAACTGACTTCCTTGAATTTGTAGTCAGTACCTAACCCTGTGTTAATCAATGTTAATGATTTAATTAGAAATGCTACAGCTATGGATATTTTTTCCAGATGGTATAGAAGAGAAATACAGAGAGAGTGAATTCTACGGTGTATTGGCACCGTCTGTTCGAAGGAATGATGATAACTCCTTCGAGCTCATGCTTGCAGAAGTGAGGCAAGATATAGAAAGCAAAAAATGGAATAGAATCAAGAAAACTGAAGATTATTCTTCTGACTGAGCGTTATCAAATGAAGCTGGGACCCTGGCCGGTCTTCTGACTGCTACAGCGCTGGTACGCTTGCAGATAGCTAAAATAGTCAATCTTGGATTTTTGATATGCAGGACCATGGAGGAGGCAGTTCTATAAAACTGCTGAATTGCCAAGACAAACTTGGTCTTCATTTAGACGTACTTACCAGAGTGGAATAGGACCATCCCATCTTCCCATAAGTGTCGTAAACGGCGACTAAGGGACTCTCCATTTAATAGTAAACATACAGCACATAACAAAATGCCCACTTGATGGCAATAGCTTCTATTTTACTTGGGATCGAAAATCATAGTTGGCGAAATGTGAAATATATGTATGTATGCAACATACAAGCAATTCGGATGTACCAAAACCTCTCTGAAAAGACGAAGCAGAGGAACATTTAAAGATATAACAGTCAATTCAAATGTACAGCACAAGCTGGATTCAGATGAACGAGTAGTCATCGCAGACGTATCTATAAACGAATCCGATTCATAAATTCTACCAATGCATAATTAGAAGTGTAGAAAAAATGAAGTGGTATTTGATGGAAGATATACCGGATACTATTAAGAAATTATGTCAAGTTAAAAAATCCTTTCACATTGTCTATGCAGTTGCAGAGCAATACAATGGATGTAGATGACGCGAAAACATGTTTGTAATTTTGGAGACACAAATCAAGACATAAGCTAAGACATTTTTATAACAGATAAAACCGAAATTAATGAAATCATATCAGACGAAGATGGTTTCAGTCGTTAAGACATGGAAATTGAATCGATCCATAGGAGCTATCTCTGAATTATACAGGTTACTCCAAGAAAAACTGCTCGGCTGCAGCTTGTTATACCAAAGTGAGTGAGTGTTATAAAAGCAGCGATAAGGAAAATGAGGACAAAAAAAAACTAAAAGTAAAGCACTGTGACGATAAAGATTATAAACCAATTTAAAAACCAGCATATCAAACTATCCCAAAAAAGTGTCACGTCCTCTAAAAGTAAATCTGAAGTTATGATGAAAAAGACAACAGAAAGTTAAAAATAACAAGTATAAAAAAAGTGGTAGTGAGAAACCCTGAGAAATCGGATAATTTAAGAGAAAAAGACAAATCTTAAATGTTGTAAAAATACTCCAAGCCCTGCAACGCAGGATTGAAAAGAGATCGTTTAACTACGAACTTAACAAGTTCGTTGAACCACTATTGCAAAAGACGAACAACCACAAATGAGGCAAAAACTTGTTTCGTTGTTACTTCACAAGTGAACCTTAAAGTAAATGACATAGATATTCCGCACCCTAATTTACAAAAAGTTTCAAGTGTTAACAGGTATTAACCATAAAAAATAATCTGAAGTTATACAAAAAGTAATGACATAGACTCTCAGAAAGTAAAAAAATAAAGACAAGTGTTAAAAAGTGTTAGCGAGAAATCCGAAAACCTAAAAGAAAAAGACAAAATACTAAATGATGTACAAACACCATAAGCCCTGCAACCCAAATTTAAAAAGAGGACATTTGACTACGAACTTAATAAGTGTATAGAAGCAGCTATTACAAAGGTTGATCAACCACGAAAGATACAAAAACTAAGCATTCATGAGTAAAAGTTGGGTAAAACTGTTTCGTCGAGTAATGGTGCTGCACAAGTGAACCCTAAAGTAATGCATGCTGATATGCTGGACCCTACTTCTTGAAAAGCATCTAAAGGTCCCAACGAACAGCTCTGGTCGTGTAGATCAAAGGTATTAAAGTGAAGGGTTTTTTAGTGCAAATGCTGTGACGAACAGTAAGAGACTTAACTCAAGACAAAGGACGTGTATAAGCAAAGAAATAGTGGTTTATTGTGACAGCACCGATGGGGAAACTAAGGACAAAAAAATAAAAACGTGAAAAGGAGTGTAAAGAGTTCAAAGCCAATTTAAAATTTCGGCATAAAGCCTCCGGTACAGTAAAACAGTTGGAAAAATGTATATAAATATGCATAAAAGTGATTAAAAATGCTTGTGATAATCACAGGTAATAATCGTAATAGAAATTTTAATAGTGGCATTAAATTCAATATAAAAAATAAATCTTAATTTAAAAAAAAAAACAGACTTTCAGAAAGTTAAAAATATAGACAAGTGTAAAAAAATGTCAGTGCGAAAACGGATACTTTAAAAGAAAAATATAATAGGCTAAAAGATGTTACAAACACCCCAAAGTAAAATTGAAAAGAAGTCGTTTGACTACGAACTTAACAAAGTTCGTTGAACCACTGTTGCAAAAGACGAACAACCACAAAAGAGGCAAAAACTAAGTATTTACGAGAAGAAGTTAAAGAAAGTTGTTTCGTTGTTGATGCACAAGTGAACCCTAAAGTAAATAACCTAGATATTCCGCATCCTAATTCACAATTAGTGTCAAAGTGTTAACAGGTGTTAACTATAATAAAATAAACTGAAGTATAAAATAAGTGTTGTCATAGACTTTCAGAAAGTAAAAAAATATAGAAAAGTGTTAGGTTTCTCAGATTTCACGCGGACCCTCCGCGTGAAATCTGAGAAACCTAAAAGAAAAAGCGAAAATACTAAATGATGTACAAACACCACAAACCCTACAACCTCAAATTTAAAGAAAGAAAAAATGAAATCTCATCAATCATCTCGAAAGAGATGGTCCTGGGTCTGCCGGGGTGCGAGAGATATGCTTTCGGCAATCTCACCTCCGGCAACCAAGGACCCAAGACGGCGTGCGTTTTAGTCGGTTCGAGTCCGACATAACCGCCTCCACCGGCTCCGTGGGGGTGGTATCCATGGGGATTTTGCGCACAATAAAAAAAGCCCAAATTTAAAAAGAGGACATTGGACTACGAACTTAATAAGTGTATAGAAGCAGCTATTACAAAGGTTGACCAACCACGAAAGATACGAAAATTAAGAATTCATGAGTAAAAGTTAGGTAAAGCTATTTCGTCAAGTAATAGGGTATACCACTGTTTGCCCGAATTTTATTTGCCCTAATATCATTTGCCATAATAGTCAACAACCGTAATATTACATGACGTAATTATTAATTCATTTGCCCTACTCTTATGTCATATTAGTCACATGCTAGAAGCTTTGTTTCCCATAAAGCCACTTACTATAACATAATTTGTCATAATCATTGCAAGCCCTAAATATCACATGCACTTATAATCATATGTCCTAATTATCACACGCCAATTGGCGCGCAGGATCAGAGGTGAACGCGCTTAAGCGTTTACATGAACTCTGGCACGATTGCGCCGCCGCCCAAATGGCCCTTTTCAGGGCCACAAATGATTCATATATTTTATCTTTGTATACGTTAATGATACTTAGATGAGTATGTTTCACGATGAACAGAGATAAGTCAAGTCAATGATAACATAACATGTTAATAAATAAAGGCGCACGCGCGCGGACGCTCACTTGCGGCTTTCACAGCTTTAGCCACGAATGAGTGAAGTTGAGATGATGAAAATAGAACCTATGACGCAGCATGAAGATTTTGCAAACATTGCGAATGCTTGTCGATCGAAGCGATCCTGTAGTTATTACAATCGAGACGAGACCTACAAGAGGCAAACAGGAGTTACAGTTCAGAGGATAGGTATGTGTACTTCGAATATTGAATTACTATTTATCATGTATTGTCATATATTTGTGATGAAGACTAAGATATTAGGGGCCTAAGTCAAACCTCACCTTTCACTTGGACATCTACCGACAGACGATGACTAGCGCAGGTTTTCCTCTAGAAGTTGAAGGTCGTCACTTCCATATATCGTCCATTATAATATGCATCAGGTGGTAGGTAGTGGAGTGGGCTCCGGGCTCCATAGTATACTCTGCTTTATTATTTTGGGTATCTATAAAGGTGTAAATCTACAGTTCTTCATCTTAGTTCCATCATCAGGTTAGCTCTATTGTGTCTAAGTATTGTGTAAAACCTTATCATCCAGCTTTGAGATGAACTAAAACTGACGTCATTAAATTGCAGTACCCGCTACGGATTTATGACGTACCAATGCGCCTGTGACATGTGTCTACCAGGTTCCCTGGTTACGACGGTTTCTGCTGATGTGACTTTGTTGATCTTGGCAAAAATATTGGAATAATTTAATATTGTCGTCAATTATTTACTTTGCATCCTCTGAGGTTTTTCCCAAATAAGTTGGGGTTGCCTTTCAACCTAACTGTTTTATTTCCTGTAAAACTAATCCACCATTTGAACTGGTCCAAGTATCTGTAACGACACCACAGATGGTCAAATGGTGCTCTCGGAGGCACAGAGGGGTCTGATTGTCACCCATCTTAATACCGACTGACTTGACTATAAATGTCTCACTATAGTAATATGTTTACTATCTGATTTACTCGAATTTGTAATGAGTAACTGGCCCTGTGTGAATTAGAGATAATGATTTAGATTGAAACTCTACAGCTATATTCATGATTCCAGATCGTCAAGAAACGAAATATGCCGAGAGTAAATTTCATGGCGTTGCGGCACCACCTTTTTTAAGAACGTTAACTAGTCCTTCGAGCAAATCCTATAAGAAACGAAGAAAAAAATAGTAATTTAGGTGTGGTAGCCGTGTTGGTCCTGTCCTCTTACACGACTGTGAGGCGTGGCGGCAGTTGGAGCGACACAAGTAGATGCTGTGTGTCACGGAGATGAAAATGCTGCGGTGGATGTGTGGAGTCACGCATAAAGATCGCGTGAGGAACTCTCGCATCCGCGGCAGCCTTCATGTCCGTGACGTCGCAGATAAAATGCAAGAGAGCCACCTCTTGCGGAAACCGCCCAGCTACGTGGGTAACAAATGCCTGGCAATGGCGCCCCCACCGGGTCCAGGTAGAAGGGGTAGGACCAAGAAGTGCTGGCATGGCGTCGTGGAAGGTGACATGCGTGAAAACGGTCTCACTACCTTGGACGCCCAAGGTCGTGTGAAGTGGAGGAGGAAGAGCCGGAAGGCGGACCCTGAGCTCCGAGGGCACCGTGGCGTCGGATGCAATCAGGACTAACGTCTCTATATGGATGATGATGATGATGAACAGAACGATACTTTCTCCAAACGAAGGACGTGTAAGAGCAAAAAAGTTGTATACTATGACAGCAGCAATGCGGAAACGAGGCCAAAAAATTAAAACAGAAAAGTAAAGCATTGTGACGACGAAGATTTTAAAACTGATTTATAAACCAGTATGAAGCGCCTTGTACAGTCTACTTATCGCAAAAAAGTGTCACTCATGAGTGAACCTGAGATGATGAAAATAGTAGTAAACTCTAGCAAACAAGTTTACGTTTGTATCTTTTTTGTTTGGAGGCTTCCCGTCATATTTACCGACAAGCAATGAAAAAAAGGTAAAATTTTCTTCAAATTACGTATTTTTTTGAGGTTATGAGAATGTCCTAGCTGGTTATACTGATACGGGGCCCTACGGGGTCAAGGATTTTTTTTTTTTTATCGTGCGATAAATCCCCACGGATACCACCTCCACAGAGCCGGTGGAGGTGATTATGTCGGACTCGAACCGACTAAAACGCACGCCATCTTGGGTCCTTGGTTGCCGGAGGTGAGATTGCCAAAAGCATATCTCTCGCACCCCGACAGACCCAGGACCATCTCTTTCGAGATGGCCCCCTTCGGGTTGTGGGGACCAAAATGTCCCCATCTAGCCCCGGTTACGGGGAGGCACGGGGTCAAGGATGAAGAAAACGATTGGTACGAGATCCACAACTTTAATCCGTAGGTCCTGCTTTACAATAATAAAAATACTCTAATTCAAGGTCGAGTGTCGGTTCGGGTACGAGTACACGTCACTATAAACGGCGGGCTGAGTAATGTACTCAACTTGGGGTTCCGGGCTGGCCCCGTGCGAGTGTGACGTTGTCTTCCCCTCAAGGTCACCAGGCTTCGCAGCTGCTAGTTCGGTCCGCCGGAGTCGTCGCCAAGGCCGTCTTCAAGACGGTACGGAGAGGGCAGGCACCTCAGCTGGCTCGGAGGTGGGCCGATACGGCGCGGTGCTGATATTCCAGACGGTATGTAGTTGACCGGTATTCCAGCCGGTACCAAGTTCCCTTATATTGGGAACAGCTATTATATTAACTAGCCTTCGTATGTTAGACTAGTTCGTATATAGGTACACTAATATAATATAATATAATAGTAACTGGCAGAATCTAGATTACTATCTAGTTACGCGTTAAGATTACGATTGCACGTTCCGCCGCGGAGTCTCGCGATCGAATGAATCTGCCGTCTACCTCGGCGCGAGCGCGGGGCGTGTTTTTTCTTTGTTGTCGGTTAGTGTTGGGCCATCAGCTGATTCTCCGTTTGACGAAATGCGCTGATTGGTTATCAATTCGTGTGACTCATTTTATATGTGCGTTAGAACGATGCATTACCTTAAAAGGTAATGACCGCGTTCACCACCCAGTGATGGGGTACGCGCCGCAATCGCGAGATACCGGTATTTACCGTTTATTACTGCTATGTTCAAATGTTTTCATTTTTTATTACCGGAACCAGTGTTCACGTAACAATACCCGACGAACTGGGAGAAGGATTTTTACTGGGGGAACAGTGAAAATCCGCCTGAAACAAACCCTCTGGAACGAGGTCATTGGCTTCAATGCAAGCAAAACCCTTTCGTACAACCATACAGAAACACAGACACACCACCTAACATACACCTATCACACCAAGTCTTCCTCCCGCGGAGGTAGGAAGACGAACCACACATACCTTGTCCGGCCCTATCCAACCTGATGGGACGTACCACTTGCGATTGAGGTGTTAAGTTTGGCGCCAGCTTTCCTCGACGGTACATTGCAAACCACTTGAAGCTAACCTACCGGCAACAGAGTCACTAACCGCTCTGACGTGCTATAGAACCCAGGGAGAACATAAGTCTCCCTCAGATAAAAAAAGACTTCACACTAAGGAAGCTTTTATACACAGTGAAGGCTTATTTTTAACCCAGCGGTTACCTCAAGCCTAGGTTGACAATGCTAAGTACGAGACCACTAAAACGGTGCTAAATGATTAATTATGAACTGAAATCAACTACATTAACAAAATTATTTAATACACATAAACTACATAACCAATATATGCACGATAACTGACGTCATTAAATTGCAGTACCCGCTACGGATTTATGACGTACCAATGCGCCTGTGACATGTGTCTACCAGATTCCCTGGTTACGACGGTTTCTGCTGATGTGACTTTGTTGATCTTGGCAAAAATATTGGAATAATTTAATATTGTCGTCAATTATTTACTTTGCATCCTCTGAGGTTTTTCCCAAATAAGTTGGGGTTGCCTTTCAACCTAACTGTTTTATTTCCTGTAAAACTAATCCACCATTTGAACTGGTCCAAGTATCTGTAACGACACCACAGATGGTCAAATGGTGCTCTCGGAGGCACAGAGGGGTCTGATTGTCACCCATCTTAATACCGACTGACTTGACTATAAATGTCTCACTATAGTAATATGTTTACTATCTGATTTACTCGAATTTGTAATGAGTAACTGGCCCTGTGTGAATTAGAGATAATGATTTAGATTGAAACTCTACAGCTATATTCATGATTCCAGATCGTCAAGAAACGAAATATGCCGAGAGTAAATTTCATGGCGTTGCGGCACCACCTTTTTTAAGAACGTTAACTAGTCCTTCGAGCAAATCCTATAAGAAACGAAGAAAAAAATAGTAATTTAGGTGTGGTAGCCGTGTTGGTCCTGTCCTCTTACACGACTGTGAGGCGTGGCGGCAGTTGGAGCGACACAAGTAGATGCTGTGTGTCACGGAGATGAAAATGCTGCGGTGGATGTGTGGAGTCACGCATAAAGATCGCGTGAGGAACTCTCGCATCCGCGGCAGCCTTCATGTCCGTGACGTCGCAGATAAAATGCAAGAGAGCCACCTCTTGCGGAAACCGCCCAGCTACGTGGGTAACAAATGCCTGGCAATGGCGCCCCCACCGGGTCCAGGTAGAAGGGGTAGGACCAAGAAGTGCTGGCATGGCGTCGTGGAAGGTGACATGCGTGAAAACGGTCTCACTACCTTGGACGCCCAAGGTCGTGTGAAGTGGAGGAGGAAGAGCCGGAAGGCGGACCCTGAGCTCCGAGGGCACCGTGGCGTCGGATGCAATCAGGACTAACGTCTCTATATGGATGATGATGATGATGAACAGAACGATACTTTCTCCAAACGAAGGACGTGTAAGAGCAAAAAAGTTGTATACTATGACAGCAGCAATGCGGAAACGAGGCCAAAAAATTAAAACAGAAAAGTAAAGCATTGTGACGACGAAGATTTTAAAACTGATTTATAAACCAGTATGAAGCGCCTTGTACAGTCTACTTATCGCAAAAAAGTGTCACTCATGAGTGAACCTGAGATGATGAAAATAGTAGTAAACACTAGCAAACAAGTTTACGTTTGTATGTTTTTTGTTTGGAGGCTTCCCGTCATATTTACCGACAAGCAATGAAAAAAAGGTAAAATTTTCTTCAAATTACGTATTTTTTTGAGGTTATGAGAATGTCCTAGCTGGTTATACTGATACGGGGCCCTACGGGGTCAAGGATTTTTTTTTTTTTATCGTGCGATAAATCCCCACGGATACCACCTCCACAGAGCCGGTGGAGGTGATTATGTCGGACTCGAACCGACTAAAACGCACGCCATCTTGGGTCCTTGGTTGCCGGAGGTGAGATTGCCAAAAGCATATCTCTCGCACCCCGACAGACCCAGGACCATCTCTTTCGAGATGGCCCCCTTCGGGTTGTGGGGACCAAAATGTCCCCATCTAGCCCCGGTTACGGGGAGGCACGGGGTCAAGGATGAAGAAAACGATTGGTACGAGATCCACAACTTTAATCCGTAGGTCCTGCTTTACAATAATAAAAATACTCTAATTCAAGTTCGAGTGTCGGTTCGGGTACGAGTACACGTCACTATAAACGGCGGGCTGAGTAATGTACTCAACTTGGGGTTCCGGGCTGGCCCCGTGCGAGTGTGACGTTGTCTTCCCCTCAAGGTCACCAGGCTTCGCAGCTGCTAGTTCGGTCCGCCGGAGTCGTCGCCAAGGCCGTCTTCAAGACGGTACGGAGAGGGCAGGCACCTCAGCTGGCTCGGAGGTGGGCCGATACGGCGCGGTGCTGATATTCCAGACGGTATGTAGTTGACCGGTATTCCAGCCGGTACCAAGTTCCCTTATATTGGGAACAGCTATTATATTAACTAGCCTTCGTATGTTAGACTAGTTCGTATATAGGTACACTAATATAATATAATATAATAGTAACTGGCAGAATCTAGATTACTATCTAGTTACGCGTTAAGATTACGATTGCACGTTCCGCCGCAGAGTCTCGCGATCGAATGAATCTGCCGTCTACCTCGGCGCGAGCGCGGGGCGTGTTTTTTCTTTGTTGTCGGTTAGTGTTGGGCCATCAGCTGATTCTCCGTTTGACGGAATGCGCTGATTGGTTATCAATTCGTGTGACTCATTTTATATGTGCGTTAGAACGATGCATTACCTTAAAAGGTAATGACCGCGTTCACCACCCAGTGATGGGGTACGCGCCGCAATCGCGAGATACCGGTATTTACCGTTTATTACTGCTATGTTCAAATGTTTTCATTTTTTATTACCGGAACCAGTGTTCACGTAACAATACCCGACGAACTGGGAGAAGGATTTTTACTGGGGGAACAGTGAAAATCCGCCTGAAACAAACCCTCTGGAACGAGGTCATTGGCTTCAATGCAAGCAAAACCCTTACGTACAACCATACAGAAACACAGACACACCACCTAACATACACCTATCACACCAAGTCTTCCTCCCGCGGAGGTAGGAAGACGAACCACACATACCTTGTCCGGCCCTATCCAACCTGATGGGACGTACCACTTGCGATTGAGGTGTTAAGTTTGGCGCCAGCTTTCCTCGACGGTACATTGCAAACCACTTGAAGCTAACCTACCGGCAACAGAGTCACTAACCGCTCTGACGTGCTATAGAACCCAGGGAGAACATAAGTCTCCCTCAGATAAAAAAAGACTTCACACTAAGGAAGCTTTTATACACAGTGAAGGCTTATTTTTAACCCAGCGGTTACCTCAAGCCTAGGTTGACAATGCTAAGTACGAGACCACTAAAACGGTGCTAAATGATTAATTATGAACTGAAATCAACTACATTAACAAAATTATTTAATACACATAAACTACATAACCAATATATGCACGAGATGATCGGTGCTTACGGGCTTAACCTAAGTGCGTAGTTAATCTGGATCATCAATTCCTACAGACCGCGTAACGACTGCAACAGGAATGACGGTGGTCTACAACCCAGCTCGAGTTTTGCACTAAACTCTACCACATGTCTTTTTACATATCTTAGTATTGCAGATAGTAGAAACAAAAATAATAAAAACGTAGTTGTGCTTCCTGCCAACCACTGGACGTTCACCTAGGTATACCATTCCACGTAGCTCCTAGCTAACCTAAGGCATCGGATATAAACTACGGTACTTGGCAACGAACAATGGGGAAAGCCGGATGGTTGGAACAACGAGACTAAACATAGTACAAACGTAGTTACCCTACAATAAAAATAAAAAATTACAAAATATGAGAACGTCAGCTCGTCATTTTGAAGTCTTTTATATGCCAGTTGCCAATGTTGTTTCCCGCCGTGTCTTCTAATTTAAAGACTAATGGGGAACGCTTTGCTATAATCTTGCACTTTTGATATTTCGGGGCCAATTTCTTTGTAAACCGCACATCCTTGTCACTTTGGAATTGCGTGCGCTTCCAAACTATGTCCCCGACCTCAAATGTAGCCGGCTTCCTGCGAAGATTGTAACGTTGGGAGCTCTTGACGTGGCTTTGATGGAGAGCTGCCTGTACCTTATCGAACACAGCTGCCAGCGCGCCTTTGTTCTCCGCGTACTCGTCCCGTGGGGGAAAGACTAGGTCACTGGAATCAGTGGCTGATGAGTAGTATGATCCACAAGGGACCAATTCCCTGCCATATACTAAGAAGGCGGGGGAGAATCGCGTTACCTCATTAACCGCGCTGTTGATGGCAAACTGTACCTGAGGCAGGTGCACGTCCCACGTCCGGTGATCATCCTCGACGAAGGTGGCGATTGCAGTGACGATAGTGCGATTATAACGTTCTACCAAGTTGACTTGAGGGGTGTATTTTGGCGTGAACTGTACCTTCGGAATCTTGTACTTTTTGCAAAGTGTGTCCAATTCTTTACTTAAGAATTGGACACCGTTATCCTGCAGTATGATTTCTGGAATCCCATGGACCATAAATACTTCCTCCTCTAAATTTCTTACGACGTTGGCCGCTGTAGCACGGCGCAGTGGAAATATCAGACAATACTTCGAGAAACAGCAACATACGACCAGTATATAGGCGTTCTGTTTCCTTGAAACGGGTAAAGGGCCAACCAAGTCAACTGATAGCATCTGGAACGGTCTATTGCATTCCTTTGGCTTGCCGTGTGTGCCTAAGGTACAATGCGTGGAGGCTTTATATGCTAGGCAAGTCTCGCAGGATGCTTTGTACCTAGCGACATCCCTGTACATTCCTGGCCAGAAGAAACGAAGGCGAACCTTGTGATAAGTTTTGAATGTACCAAGATGACCCGACGTAGGTTCCGCGTGGTTCTCCTTGATGATGCGCTCACGATCCTCCACAGAAACGACTTCTTTCCACTCAAAGTCCCTAGTGAGAATATTGTGAACTTTGACCTGTTTATAAAGCTTACCGTTTTCGATCAAGTACCCTGGGAAACTCAGTGGTGTCGATTTACAGCCATCAAACACATTCAAATACCACTGGTCGTCTGTTTGTACTGGTGTTATGGCACCAGCAATGGCTGCTACCGGAACTGACCGTGACAGAGCGTCTGGAATAATTTATCCTTCCCTTTTCTATGTCTAATTTCGAAATCGAAAGATGATAAGCGAGTGCCCCAACGAGCCAGACGACCCGTGGGGTTCGACAGTGACAAGAACCATTTCAACGCTGCATGATCAGTGTAAACAATGAAACGCTTCCCGTTCTCTATATAACAACGCCAGTGTTCCAGGGCCACTAAGACGGCTAAAGCCTCCCGTTCCGTGACGCTATAATTGCGTTCCGGCTTCGTGAGGGAACGACTCATAAAAGCTATCGGCCTGTCAACGCCATCAATATTCTGCGTTAACATGCCACCTAACCCATAGTCACTAGCATCAGTGTGCACCTCGAATGGCAATTCCAAATTAGGGCACGCTAGGACTGGTGCCTCACTCAGACAGTTCTTTAACGTGACAAAGGAATCCTAAGCCTCCTTGTTCCACTGGAATGGAGGAGCCCCTCTTTTGGTAGACGTTAGCTTGTTCAATGGGCCCGCAATGGTGCTGAAATCTGGAATGAACCTACGGTACCAGGACGCAGTGCCTAAGAACCGCTTTACGTCCTTCTTACTCATAGGTGTAGGGTAGTCCAAGATGGCATCTACCTTGTGAGGATCCGTTCGCAAGCCTTGCGCGTCTACTACATAACCTAAATACTTGAGACTATCACGAAAGAACTGACACTTATCATAATTAACGGCCAAGTTGGCCTTCTTCAACTTCTCCAACACACGCAGTAGTAGCGACACGTGTTCGTCAAACGAACTACTGACAACTATGATGTCGTCGAGGTAGCAGAACACCTTGAGGTCGAACTCTGGGCTGAACAGAGCGTCCACGAGCCTTTGTTGCGTCGCTGGAGCGTTAGTCAAACCGAACGCCATGACATTGAACATAAACGTACCTTTATTTGGCACGTAGAAGCAGGTCTTCTCTCTGTCTGCTGGATCCAGGGGAACCTGCCAAAATGCCTTAGAGAGATCAATGGAGGACAAAAACCTAGCATCTCTGAGATTGTCTAAAATCTCGGATATGTAGGGCAAGCTGTACGAATCCTTCTTTGTCACCGAGTTGAGTTTCCTACTATCTAGACAAAATCGCGCTGAGCCATCTTTTTTCCCTACCACCAGCACAGGTGAGTGCCAAGGGCTTTCTCCAGGTGAGATGACGTTCAACGCCAACATTTCGTCGACCTGTTCCGAGATTATCCTTTGCTTGTCTGGTGATAAACGATAACAACGCTGCTTGATTGGAGGTGAGTCACCTGTGTCTATTTTATGAGTAATGACGGTAGTTCTGCCCAAACCTATGGTGTCAAATGCAACGGATCGAAATTCCTTGATGATATTGTCCGCTATGATCCTCTCTGCGGACGAGAGAGTCCCATAAGCATTTACGTGGGTCACTTGATGTGGTAGTGCATCCAGCGACGCCACCCTCATATCTGAATCTAACTGAAAATCCACGAATGATAAAAACTTCAGGCAAATATTAAAAGATTTCCAAAAATCGATACCCAAGATCATGAGTGAATCGATGTCTGGTATTATATGGAACAATAAATGTTTTGTGTCGCTCTCAGAAGAAACTGGTAAGGAGATTGAACCAATCGAGTTAAAAACTTGGCCAGAAGCCGTGGCAATAGAGATCCGCTGACTTTCCTCCAGCCGTGCACCGTACTTCATCATAGTTACATGTGCGTTGCGGCCGATGATAGACACTGCAGATCCGGAGTCCAGCAGACCATACATCTCCCTACCACCACAACTAGGGAGTGACACCTTTATATAAGGGCGGGGATCGTTACGAGGCCTAGTGCCGAAGATCGAAGAGACTTGATATGTTTTGAAAAATTTTTTTATAGTTATGAGCCACTGTCTCCAGGATTCCATATCTGTCTTATTCTCATCTCTTCGGTCCTCTGACACTAGTTTTTTGAAGGCCCAGGGGAGTTATCCGACGAGGACGCTGGGACCCTATCCCTGCAGGAGCTACAATTTTTAAAAGCGACACCCTTCCGACCGCAACCAACGCACTTTGGGACGAAACCGCTCTTAGGTTTAGGTGTGTAGCCTGGGGCACAATCTGGACACGAGCGCTTAGTCACGCCTTCTTTCCCGCAAGCAAAACAATAGTTATTGGATTTTGGCCTACCAGGGGGGGGAACTGACATCGCCGCCACTGCAGCGTGCACCAATGACCTCGGCTAGCCGTCCTTCTTGGGGTGCTAGGTAGGACAACCTCCGCGTGGTGCACCCCGGTAACGTGGGCGACGACGTGGGCTTCGCGCGAGGCGTACGTCGTCGCCCATGGCAAATAGTCCACCAAGGAGGGGGGGGCCTGATGGCCGGTTTCGAGTTCTCCGCATGCGCTCTGCTAAGAAGAGCGTACTTAGCGGAGAACTCTCAGGGCGACGAGTACTTTGCCACTGAGCGATCAGTGGTGAAGTACACGGTCCCATAGGGACCATCGATCGGCCGAGCCGTACCCCCGTCTGGCAACAGACGGGCATGGTGGCTCTTAGGAGCTGCGAGGAAGAAAACCTCTATAAAAAATCACCCTGAACCCCACGCTCTGACGCCCGGCAATGGGATGCATCGCTGGGGGGACCTCAGTGCCTAGGGCGTCACCTACTCCCACCTTCCCACCCTTCCCATCCTCACATACACTCCTAACCTCCCTACTTCCACCTCAACGTCGACGGACATTAATCGAAAAAAAATAAATGGCTATGGAAACAATTAAGGATAAATCTACCCATGAGGGTACCCGGACGCCGTCCGGGGAATCCCTTGCTGTGACTGGTGGTCGAATGGACACCCATTCGGCGACCAGCCATGGCGACCCCCGCCCGGGTTCACTCCGGGTGGTATATGGGAGGGGTCACCACAGTCCCATAGGCCCAAGGGTGTGCCTCAAAACCACCCAGAAAAGTGACGCGGAAGACGTGTCGACCCGTGCTGACTCGGAGATGGAGTCGGCTGTCGGCGTGGGTGGCGGGCCCGAGGATACCCTCGGTATCGGTATCCATGCCGACGTAGGTAGGAAGAGACCCAGGTCGAGCGGACCCCGTCGGCCTGGGTCTGAATCACCGAATAGTGAGGAAGACCTTCCCAGGAAGAGGTTGATTGTGGCTACCACCGCGTGTAGAGGTCGGAAAGCCGACCTCTGCATAGCGAAAGGGGGGGTAGCAGAACCGCCGGTGATTGTGTCCCCGCTGCCAAGCGGGAAGGTCACGGAGGTGCCGGCGGCGCAAAACATCTTGGCGGCTCTTTCCCGCATTTCTGGCGCCGTAAAAGGCCAGAAAAATATTGCGGGAAAGAAGAGAGTCGTGGCGGAAGCCATCACGGGCGCCGCCAAAGCGCTGGAGGAGCTTCTAGAAAGGAGCGTCTCCAACGAAGAGGAGAAACTCCGGGCTCGGGTTGCGAGCCTGGAGACAGAGCTTGCCGACTCCCGCAAGCAACAACAGCTGATGCGGGAGGAGATCAGCCAGCTGAAGCAGCTGGTCCAGGGGGCCGGGGAGGCTCGGGGTGTGAAAACCCCCGTTCCTCGTGCTCCACCCAAGGTGACACCAACGGTGGTCCAGATGCTGGAGGCCATCGAGCGACGCCTTGGGGTCCTCGAGGACCGGGCATACCGCCCGCCGCTGGCGGCACCCGTGACTGCTGCACCCATTGGGGCTCCTTCCAAGCCGAAGGCCTTCACACCCCCCTCCGCCCCCAAGAAGACGGCACCTGGGGGAAGTGGAAACCCCGCCTCCCCAAGCACACCCAGTGCTCCCGCTGCATCCCAGAATCCCTCCAGAAAGGGGGTCTGGGAGGTGGTGGGAGCGAAGAAGAAGGCGGCTAAGGCCACCAAAAAGGCGGCGAAGGCCGCCAAGAAGGCGGCAAAAGCCGCGAAGGCCGCCGCGGTGAAGGCGCCAATGAGGCTCCGCGCTCCCCGTTCCTCTGCCGTCGTCATTACGGTGACTACAGAGGGCAGGGCGAGAGGCTTGGGGTACGCCGAGGTCCTGAGGCAGGCGAGAGCCTCGGTGGACCTTAAAGCCCTCGATATAGAGGGAGGTCTCCGGTCCAAGGTGACGCGCACCGGAGCACGCCTCCTCCAGGTCTATGGCGCCACCAGCGGCCCCAAAGCAGATGCCCTAGCGGCTAAGCTAAGGGAGTCGCTGGACACGGGTGACATCCGCGTCACCAGACCCAATAAGTGCGCGGGTCTGCGCATTTCGGGTCTAGATGACGCGACTACGACGGAGGAAATAATCTCCGCCGTCGTGGAGGCGAGCGGCTGCCCTCGTGACCAGGTGAGGTCAGGCGAAATCCGCTTTGGCCCGTTCGGTCACGGATCGGCAGTCGTGAGCTGCCCCGTCGCGGCGGCCCAAAAAGTGGCGGACGGACGGAGCCTCCTTATCGGGGGCTTCCTGAGGGCACAGGTGCATCTCCTGCAGCCACGCGAAGCCAGGTGCTTTAGGTGCCTGGTCGTGGGGCATGTGGGAGTACAGTGTACGGCGGAAGTCAACGTGGGAGACCGGTGCTTCCGCTGTAGTCAGCCCGGTCACGTGGCCCTTGCCTGTGACGCTCCGCCACGCTGTTTTAAATGCGTGGCGGAGGGCAAGGAGGCCGACCACTGGGTGGGCAGTAAGGCCTGCACTGCCTCAAGACCAAAGCCCCGTCCGTCCGCACGGGGAGGTGAGGGTGCACTCTCGCGGCAGGGTGCGGAAATGGACGTCCATTAATGGATACCCATGTCCGCATCCTGCAGGTGAATCTGAACCACTGCGCTGGTGCTCAGGACCTTCTGTACCAGAGCATCAGGCAGTGGTCCATTAACGTGGTGGTTGTCGCCGAGCCGTACTGGGTTCACCCCGGAAGCCCAGTTGATCTGAACGGCCTGGCGACTGTCTTTGGGGGGACCGCCGAGGATGACTCGCGCCTAGCGCTTATCGCTAGAGGCCCGGGCTGCGTCGCGGCGGAATATGAGGGTATGGCTGTCGTGGCCGTTTACATCTCGCCGAGCCTCGACCAGCATCAGTTTGAGCTATGGCTCCCTGAGCTGGACGTAGTTCTCGCTGCATGCCGGCCTCGCCCTGTCCTGATCCTGGGAGATTTCAATGCCTGGTCGCAGGCTTGGGGCTCCCGGGAAACCAGAGACAGGGGGAGGATACTTCAGGACTGGGTCACTACACGTGGCCTAGTCATCCTGAACCGGGGGAATGTCGCAACCTGGACGCGGCGGGGGCTCAGCTCGGTCATAGACGTTTCGTTTGCGACCCCTGAGCTCGCCAGCCGTGTCCAGGAATGGCGTGTGGTGGAGGAAGAGGAGACGTCGTCAGATCACCGATATATTCGGTTCAACGTCTCCTCTCCACCTAACCTGCCACCAGCTATTGCGAATCCCCCGGAACCGCGTTGGGCACTCCATCGCCTGGATCCGGAGGCTCTCCTGGAGGCGGCCATCGTGCAGACCTGGATCCCGGTAGCGGACAGGCCAGCCGATATTGATGCCGAAGTGGAGTGGTTCGGGAGAGCCATGACGCATATCTGTGATGCGGCGATGCCCAGGGCTAGTGCCAGACCGGCGAGGAGGCAGGTGTACTGGTGGACGCCGGAAATCGCGCAGTTGCGCGCGGAGTGCGTCACTGCGCGCCGCCGGTACACCAGGTTCCGCCGGAGGCGTCGCCGCCCAGACGATGCGGTAGCCCGAGAGACGGAGCTCTATGATGGGTACAAGGAGGCCAAGAGGGCCCTCCAGACGGCCATCAAGCGGTCCAAAAAGTTGGGCCGCGAGGAGCTGATAGAGACTCTGGAGCGCAACCCGTGGGGGCGCCCGTACCTTATGGTAAGGGGCAAATTACGCGCTAAGGCGCCCCCACTGACCCAGAGTCTCCAGCCGGAGCAGCTGGAGGTGGTCCTGGACTCCTTGTTTCCATCAAGAGCGGAGGAACACATTCCTCCGCGCATGGCTCCGTCTCAGGCGCCCAGCGCGGAAGGCAGTGAGAACAACGTGCCCGTAGTCACGGAGGGTGAGCTAGGGGCGGCTGTACTGCGGCTTAAATCCCGCAGAAACACCGCCCCTGGACCCGACGGCATTCCAGGCCGAGCGTGGGTCCTGGCTCTTGAGGAGCTTGGGCCTCGACTTATAGGGCTCTTTAGCGCATGCCTCGAAAAAGGCCAGTTTCCCAAGGTCTGGAAGACAGGAAAACTGGTCTTGATCCGAAAGGCGGGGCGGCCGGCAAATTCTCCATCAGGGTACCGGCCGATCGTGTTGCTTGACGAGGTGTGCAAGCTCTTTGAGCGCATTATTGCACAACGCCTCGTCAGGCATCTCACACGCGTGGGGCCTGATCTGGCGGATAGCCAGTTTGGCTTCCGCCAGGGGCGCTCCACGGTGGATGCGATCATGCGCATTAGAGGCCTGACGGAGGAAGCAGTCTCACAGGGTGAGGTGATAGTGGCGGTGTCTCTTGACATCGCCAACGCCTTCAACACCTTGCCCTGGAGCTGCGTTAGGGAGGCGCTTATCTACCATGGAGTGCCTCCCTACCTCCGTCGAATTGTCGGGGCCTATCTCTCCGAGAGGGCCATTACTTACCCGAGTTGGCTAGGGCCGGGTCGGCGGGATGTGTCGTGCGGTGTTCCACAGGGATCGGTATTAGGGCCACTCCTGTGGAACATCGGTTACGATTGGGTGCTGCGTGGTCCGTTGCTCAGGGGGGTGGACGTAACATGTTACGCCGACGACACCCTCGTTACGGCGCGGGGAGCAACGCACCGAGACGCAGCACTAAAGGCCACGGCAGGGGTTGCTCAAGTCGTGGGTCGGATACGGCGGCTGGGTCTCGAGGTCGCCCTTCACAAGTCCGAGGCTCTGTGCTTCCACGGACCTCGGATGGGGCCACCTGCGGGATCCAGCCTACAGGTAGGGGGCGTCAGCATCGGCATCGAGCCCTCGATGAAGTATCTGGGGCTGGTACTCGATGGCCAGTGGAACTTCGGACATCACTTCCGAAGTTTGGTCCCAAAACTGAAGGGGGTGTCAGCTGCACTCGCACGGCTGATGCCCAACATCAGGGGACCCAACGCTCCCTGCAGGAGACTGTACCTGGGGATCGTGCGAAGTATGGCCCTATACGGGGCCCCCGTATGGGCGGAGACCCTGACGGCCAGTAATGTGGCTAGATTGCTGAGCCCACAGAGGGCGATGGCCGTCAGGATGATAAGGGGATACCGCACGATCTCAGGTGAGGCGGCATGTCTCCTAGCCGGGACCCCTCCATGGGACTTGGAAGCGAGAGCCCTTGCGTCTCTGTTTAAATGGCGCAAGGAGGCGCTGGAGCGGGGCCAATGGCCTGCGTCTCGAGAAATCGAGGCCCAGCGGTCCCAGCTCCACCAGGAAACCGTGGAGACATGGAAGGTGCGACTTGAGCAACCAAAGGGGGGATTCGCCACAATCGCGGCCGTCAGACCGGTCATGGACGAGTGGCTGGAGAGGAGACATGGTGCTCTCTCCTACCGGTTGTCACAGATGCTTACCGGGCACGGTAGCTTCGGTAGGTACCTGTGGCGAAGACACCGGGAAACCACGGCCGATTGTCAGCACTGCGGGGACCGCAGCGATGACACAGCGCTCCACACGCTGGTGGAGTGCACGGCGTGGGCGCAACAGCGCCAGGTCCTCGTAGTGGGCTTGGGCGTGGACACTCTCTCGCTCGAGACCATGGTGGGAGCCATGGTCTCCAGCGGGAGTAAGTGGGACAGCGCCGCCTCTTTCTGCGAGCAGGTCATGCTCGTGAAGGAGGCGGCGGGGCGGGAGCGGGAGAGAACTCTCCCACCCGAGTTCCGCAGTCGGCGGCTTGGGCGCCGCCGGCGTGTCTTCGCCGAAGACCATCGGCCTCCATGACCGGGGGCCTGAGGACGATCAGTTGGCTGCTCATCGTCCTTACAGAAGCAGGCCCATGACGGCAGCGTGACGTGACGGACTCACGCACGCCTCCCCCCTCCTATGAAGCGGGATGATACCCGAAAACCCCCCATAGACGCGGGATAGCACCCGAACCACCCCCTAGACGAGGCCGCATTAAAGCCGTGGGTCTGTTGAGAGCCCTGGGACATCCTTCCGAGGGCTTACCCGGGGCTCCCAACTATAGGCTGCTGGGCGATACCGTGGGGGTTTTAGCCGGTAGGAGTCCGGCATAACATCCATGAAGGATTTCCCCCACGGTCAAAAAAAAAAAAAAAAAAAAAGCCGTCCTTCTTGGCCGCTTGTTGGTTGTAGTTGAACTCTGGGGCCATTGTCAACTGTGCTGGCTCCTTGAAGGCGTTCTTGCGCGCGAGCGAGTGCTCGTAATTCCGGCACCTAACCTTGAGCTCCTTCATTGAGCAAATGGGAGGTCCTCCCGCAATAAAAACGTCGTAACACGGTCTGATGTTCTGAAAAATTATATTTAACTGCTGCGCCTCGGACAACGGCGTAGACAATCTCGCGAACATGCCTTGCATGATCGCAAGGTAAACCACTATACCCTCGTTTTCCCCTTGGGTCCGCGCACGAATCTCCTCTAGAAAACGAACATCAAAATTTGGAGGGTCGAAGTCCTCCAAAAAAATGCACTTTAATTGCTGCCACGATGTGATGGTTGCACGTACGCTACGGAACCAATGAAGCGCATCACCTGTGAAGAACTCTGGCGCCAAACTTAACAATTTTTTATCCGGAATTTCCCGAGCTGAACGGACTTCCTCCATCCGCTCTAAGAATGCACGAGCACAGCTCTTCCCATCGAATTTGATTTTGATGATATCTAGGGCGTTAGAGCGGTCACATGAGACCCTAATTCTTTCGACGGGCATGTCACGTGAAACTGGCTCGGTAACAGGTTCGTTCACCACCAACGTTGGTGCAACCTGCGGCGATTTCAAGAACATAAACTGGTTGTCCTCGAGTACCACCGGTGTTCTCAATGAGGGACTCCTAGCTGCGTACGGGTTTGCTATATTTTTAAATTGAGCAGAACAAGAATCGAAGAGCTGTTGTACCTTCGCGATATCGGTGCTCTCGTCCTTCGTGGCAGGCTTCTCCAACCTCCGAAGCCTAAAATATACGTGATTGAGAAAAGTCAATGTACACTCGTATAGAGATCTATTATCGTCCGACTCCGTTGACAATGTCTCGATGTTGTCCGACACCTTCTGTAACGTAGCCTCGATCCCTATCAAATCGTCAGCCAGAGGGTAACACGACTCGACAACAGAATGAGCCGGGTATTCCTCGAGCGACTTCTGCAGCTGTACTCTCAACGTATTTACCCTATCTGCAGGTAAGAGTCCTCTAATGGCCACTTCATATATTAATTCCGCCTTATTTAATTGTAAGTATTTTATTTTACGGTCAGCCATGCTTCGGTTCGGTGGGCTATTAAATCAATAAAAATCTACGCAGAAGTAGCTGAGTTGGGAGAAATTCCCCTATAACTAAAATACTAAAATTCGTTATCTACTTAATATTCGATAGCTAAAATACAATTATCTCAATACCTGGTCGCGAGTTCGGCAATCAAGGTCGTATAATATTAAAATAATTCCTGTATGGGAAGACAAACACAAAATATTTGGGTACCCTCCCTTGTGCTCGGGGACTCTAAAAAGAAAAGAAAAAAGAAAAAGAAAAAAAAATTTGGAAGGTGGGTCGCTAAGGACCCTTGGTTTTTGGTGGGCTCCTACCACCTGCCTAACCCAACGAGAGGCAACTGGATGCTTTCGAAGTTATTTTTACTCTCCCGACCCAGTACAGGAGTGAGCACAAAAGACAGTACCCTTACACACATACAAAGTAGCGCAACCGCTCACAATAATCGACGTGGACGTATACCCTACAGACACTCTTTTTGTTCGGGCGCCAATGATACGGGGCCCTACGGGGTCAAGGATGAAGAAAACGATTGGTACGAGATCTACAACTTTAATCCGTAGGTCCTGCTTTACAATAATAAAAATACTCTAATTCAAGGTCGAGTGTCGGTTCGGGTACGAGTACACGTCACTATAAACGGCGGGCTGAGTAATGTACTCAACTTGGGGTTCCGGGCTGGCCCCGTGCGAGTGTGACGTTGTCTTCCCCTCAAGGTCACCAGGCTTCGCAGCTGCTGTTCAGTTCGGTCCGCCGGAGTCGTCGCTAAGGCCGTCTTCAAGACGGTACGGAGAGGGCAGGCACCTCAGCTGGCTCGGAGGTGGGCCGATACGGCGCGGTGCTGATATTCCAGACGGTATGTAGTTGACCGGTATTCCAGCCGGTACCAAGTTCCCTTATATTGGGAACAGCTATTATATTAACTAGCCTTCGTATGTTAGACTAGTTCGTATATAGGTACACTAATATAATATAATATAATAGTAACTGGCAGAATCTAGATTACTATCTAGTTACGCGTTAAGATTACGATTGCACGTTCCGCCGCGGAGTCTCGCGATTGAATGAATCTGCCGTCTACCTCGGCGCGAGCGCGGGGCGTGTTTTTTCTTTGTTGTCGGTTAGTGTTGGGCCATCAGCTGATTCTCCGTTTGACGGAATGCGCTGATTGGTTATCAATTCGTGTGACTCATTTTATATGTGCGTTAGAACGATGCATTACCTTAAAAGGTAATGACCGCGTTCACCACCCAGTGATGGGGTACGCGCCGCAATCGCGAGATACCGGTATTTACCGTTTATTACTGCTATGTTCAAATGTTTTCATTTTTTATTACCGGAACCAGTGTTCACGTAACAATACCATGGAGATCATTTCATTAAAAACCTATTTTCGTTATAGAACAATAAATATGTGGGACCCAATCATTGCTAGACGAACTACTACTACTGAGCTGTTGAGTAAAACTGAACTTATAGTAATTTGCGATATAAAACCTTTTTTTATTAGATTCTATCGTGATTCATTTTGGTGTTACTTTATTACATAAATTGAGACCTACGTCTCAGTTGCTTTTCAGCAGCACTAGTCTCGGGGAGAGCACCGTATAGGTTCAAATAACCTGAGCCAAATTTCGCCTTTGATTTTTGAAGATTAGTTCACAAAAATAGGACAAATTAGAAAGGATTTTTAATATGGGTACTTTCTGGGCACATTTGCTCAATGCAGCAGTTGATTAAAATTAAAACATTTATATTGATAGCGAAAGCAAATAAATGGCAGTTCTTTTTTACACGGCCGTTCATCACTAAAATACCAAAAATTAACTTGACCTTATCACTTTTGACTTTTGAATCCTGGTCTCGTGTAAATTCATATACTTTTTGATTCAATCAATCGATCAATTAGCCTATTGCAGTCCACTGCTGGACATAGGTCTCTCCCAATGTGCACCTTGGCGTAGATACTACGTCCGTAGCTACTACTTAGGCCGGTGCTGACAGGGAACCGGTCAAACTCCTTGTCATGATATGTTGAAACGTAAGCCATCATAAATATAATGCTATAATATACTCGTAATGTCAAATATGTCAGTTATCTACAAATTGATACTTTTAAAACAGTATTTACTACATATAGGGGTATATTCAGCTCTGAGTCAACCTTTTGTTTCATTTCCGCAAATGTGTCTTTTTAAAGAATATTAGAGCCGAGAGATTAGAGAATAATAATACAATGGCTGTAGAACAACCACATTTGCGGAATTATACCTTTTGCAAATGAATGCGGTTGTGGTTGTTATCAAGTGAAGCTCACAAAAGAGTCATTAGTGCTTTTGTTATGGAACTGAGTTATGCGGGCCTAACTAAACTAGTTGCTGAACCCTTTACCTGATGTGTCCTCGAATATTGAGTGATATTTCTCGAAATTCGTAAATATGTCAATAGAAGCTCGATAAGAAATTCTGGATGGTTTACTATTGTTGTTATACAAGTGAATTGTAAACAAATGCTTGGAACACTGCCGAGCTAATTTTGTAAAAGAATAAATCTCTTTGAAGTCATGAAAATATTCTAATTGATAATACCAGCATTTTTTATGGAGATCTTTTACTTTAAAATCTATTTTCATTATGGGACAATAAATATGTGGGTCCCTAGCTTTGATAGATGAACTACTGCTACTGAGCAAAACTGAACGACTTGTTATAATTTTAAATAAAGATAATTTTATTGGATCTGTCGCGATTTATTGGGTATTATTTTATTACATAAATTGAGAAATACGTTTCGGTTGCCTTCATCAGACCTATAATTTGTAATACGAGTATGTTTGATAGCAAACGGTTAAGCAGAACCGTAGATATGGGCAAAAGTCCGATATAACCGACATCAACGCGGGCGGAGCCTCATGCATCAGTAGGAATTACAATCTGGAGCTTGAAATCTCGTTATCTCGAAATTTCGGCCTTTTTAACGAGAAAAATGGGTGAGATCTCGGTAATTTAGCGCGATTGCACTTGAGCATAAAGTCTTATTTGAGGCTCATTAATTAAAACCAGTCCAGCAGTGGACTAAAATAGCCTAATTGATCGATTGATTAAATCAAAAAGGACATGAATTTATACGAAACCAGGATTCGAAAGTCAAAAGTGATGAGGTCAAGTTCATTTTTGGTACTTTGCCGTGTGAAAAAGAACTGCAATTTATTTGATTTCGCTTTTAAAGTAAATGTTTTGAATTTAATCAACTCGATTAAACAAATTTGCCCAGAAAGTACCTATATTAAAAATACTTTCTAGTTTTGCCCTATTTTTGGTGAACTGATCTTTAAAAATCAAGAGCGAAATTTCGCTCATCTTATTTGAGGCTATACGGTGCTCTCCCCGAGCTCATTGCTGCTAAAAAGTAACCGAGACGTATGTCTCAATTTAAGTAATAAAATAATACCAAATAAATAGCGACAGAATCCAATAAAAATAGTTTTATCTCAAATTACTATAAGTAGTTCGGTTTTGCCCTGAGCAGTAGTAGTCTATCTAGCAAAACTTTGGTCCCACATATTTATTGTTCCAAAATGAAAATAGGTTTTTAAAGAAAAGATCTCCGTAACAAATGGTGGTATAATGCACTAGGACATTCTCATAACCTCAAAAAGATACTATTTTTTGCCTCAAGGTCCAGGATATTTAGTCCCAATATTATTTCCAGCGCGGCGGTGGGTGTTGTTCTCATTGCACCCGTGGTCATTAGTGCCGCCATTCTTTGGACCTTGTCCATTTCTTTTTTGTTTCTCCCTATATTGGCTTTATGCCACCATGCTAGGGCACCGTGTAGGACTCTAGGCATTATTATTGCCTTATAGATCCACAGTACTACGAGTATAGCGGGTTTGATTCCCCATGTTCTTCTTATGGCTCTTTTGCATTGCATCATGGCCATTTTGGCTTTTGAGCATGCGTTGCTTATGTGAGTGCTGAACGTCAGTTTGCTGTCCAGCGTTACCCCTAGGTATTTAACCTCTTTCACCGTTTCGAGGTTCTGTCCACTTAGCCGTACCGGTTCAGCTCGTCCTAGTTTTCTTTTCCTCGTGAAGAGTACTAATTTGGTCTTGTCAGGGTTGAGGTTCAAGCCTTTGCTCCTCCACCATTCTAGTGCTATATTGAGTCCTCTGTTCATTATGTTGCATATGACGCTGAGGACTTTGTCTGTTATCAGAAGCACACCATCGTCAGAGTATACCTGTGTGTATATGTGCTCTCTGTTTATCTTGTTTAATAGCTCATCTATTAACAGGCACCATAGTAGGGGCGATAGGCATCCTCCTTGGGGAAAGCTTCTCCTTGCTATCACTTTGCTAGCTCGGCTTGTATCAGTCGCTGGTTAAGCGTGTTTTTTATCCAGCCTGATATATCTTTGTTTATGCCTTCGCGGTCGAAGGTTTCCTCGATTGAAGCTGGGGTTGCCTTATCGAAGGCCCCCTCGACATCGAAGAAGCATCCTAGTGCGTATTCTGTGTTGCTTATTGACCTCTGTATCCTATTAACCAGGTTATGCAGTGCTGTTTCTATGGATTTGCCTTCCATGTATGCATGTTGGTTATTATGGAGCGGAGATCCACTGGCTGCTATTTGTTCTCTTATTAGTCTATCTAGTATCTTTTCTAGGGTTTTGAGTAGGAATGAGGAGAGGCTTATGCATCTAAAGGCTTTTGCCTCTTGATAAGTCTTCTTACCAGGCTTTGGTATGAATACCGCCCGTACTTCCCTCCACTTCCTAGGGATATATTTCGTTCTGATGCTACTGTTGTATAGCTCCAGTAGGTCGTCTTCAATGTGCTTGATCGCTTTTTGGAGCATTCCCGGGAATATACCATCCGGTCCGGCCGCCTTGTACGGCTGGAATGATCGTATGCTCCACTGTAGGTATTCTTTGGTGATCAGTGTCTTTGCTTCAGTGTCCGTCGGGTTTCCTGTGTCCACGGACACGTCGTTGCTAGTGTATTCTACGCATTCTGGAAAGTGTGTTTCCAGCATTATTTCCAGTATACTTTCCGGGTCAGATATTAGTTCGTTCCCTCTCTTGATGCTACCTATGTGTTGGGGAACATTTTGCCGAGTCTAGCTGCGTCAGTCACGGTCACCCTGGTCTCTCTTTATGTTGAACCCGATAAACCCCTAGGCCCGCACCTGATTCAGCTCAAACGAGTTGTATCCAGGCTGGGCAATGACCGGCTTATACTTGGAGGTGACGCTAATACGAAGAGCGCTTGGTGGGGAAGTCCCATTGAGGATGACAGGGGGGAAGATCTGTTGGGAACGCTCATAGAGCTGAAACTACACGTCCTCAATGACACTGTCAGGGGGGGGCAAAAGGTACTGCAGTTACATCGACGTCACTGCTTGCTCGGGCGACCTATTAGGACTGGTCGGCGGCTGGAGGACCGACGATAACATAGTGGCTAGCTTCGATCACATCGGCATAGTATTCAAATTAAATTTAATAAAACCCAAGGGCTCTAATATTAGTAGAACAACCAGGCTATTTAACAGTAAGAAACAAACTGGGATAATTTTCATGAGAAAATGTCCCGCTCCTTGGTGGAAAATGGCCTGGACGTGGAAGTCATAAAACACGTAAAATCTACAGAGAAAATGGAAGAGAAATTACATACTAAGGGTATGTAATTTCTCTTCCATTTTCTCAAATGCATTACAACATCTTGCGAACTAAGCATCCCAAAAAAGACCAACAAGGAAACGCTTAGTATGCCGTGGTGGTCGGAGAAGCTCCACCAGATGAAGAAGGAGGTCGTTACCTTCAGGCGCCGAGTCAGGTGCGCTGCTCCGGTTCGGAGGCAGTGGGTCGTAATGTAGTACCTGGAGCGGAAGGACAGGTACGAGTCGGAGGTAAAATTAGCACAAACTGCGAGTTGGAAGGAGTTCTACACTAAGCAAGATAAGGAGGGGTTATGGGAAGGTATTTATAGGGTGATAGGGAGGTCCACAGCAAGGGAAGAAGATCCACCGTTACAGCACAATGGGGTAACATTGGACGCAAGTGACTCCGCGGGTCTCCTCGCCTCAGTCTTCTATCCGGAGGACCGAGACGAGGAGGACGACGCGGATCACAGGATAACTCGCGCGCTAGCCAAAACGGTTAATGACGGGAGGGAAGATGACCTTTGCGACCCGCCATTTACTGGCGGCGAACTCAGGGATGCGCTAGACTCTTTTAACCCCAAAAAAGCACCGGGGGCTGACGGCTTTACGGCCGACATTTGCACTCACGCTATTAACTGCGCACCGGCACTGTTCTTGGAGCTGATGAACAAATGCCTGGCCTCGAATACTTCCCCAAACCTTAGAAGGAAGCGACAGTTGTCGCACTTCGGAAGACAAGCAAGGAGTCGAACAGTTCTCCCAAATCGTACAGACCGATTAGGCTTTTGCCTGTGCTAGGGAAACTGTACGAGAAAATGCTGGCAGCTCGGCTCAAGTTTTTCCTACATCCGCGAATTAGTACTCGCCAGTACGGCTTTATGCTACGTAGGAGCACCGACGACGCCCTCTATAACATAATTGGACGTGTGCGTGAGGGACTCTATGAAAAGAGGATCGTCACGTTAGTGTCCCTGGATATAGAGGGCGCCTTTGATAGCGCATGGTGGCCGGCCATCATAACTCGACTAGCAGAGGAAAAATGTCCCGCAAACTTGAGGCGAGTTGTCAGTAGCTACCTCAGCGAGAGAACAGTGCGGGTAAGGTATGCAGGGGCAGAGTGCAAAAGAGGAACCCAAAAAGGGTGTGTCCAAGGATCGATAACGGGTCCCTTGTTGTGGAACCTACTATTGCATCCCCTGCTTCGTCTCCTCGGTGAGGACGGAAGCTACGTACAGGCCTTCGCAAATGACGTGGTTCTCGTCTTCGACGGGGAAACTGCCCTCGAGATTGAAGGACGGGCCAATGCCACCCTCGAACGTGTTCGGGCGTGGGGTGTCAAAAACAAATTGAAATTTGCTCCGCACAATACCTGCGCAATGGTGATCACCAACAAGCAGAACTATGACAACCCACGCCCGACGATGGGTGGGGTAGGCATTGCCCTGTCCAAAGAAATTAAAATTATAGGGCTTACTATAGACTGTAAACTCAATTTCAACAGTCATATTAAAAAAGTGTGTACCAAGGCCATAAATATTTATAAAAAATTAGCAAGAACAGCCCGGATCTCCTGAGGGCTTCACCCCGAGGTCATCCGGACTATTTACACGGCTGTTATTGAGCCCACCATCCTATATGGGGCCTGTGCTTGGTACGAGGCGTCTGATAAAGTATGCGTCAAGAAGCAGCTGAGCGCGGTGCAACGGGTGTTCGCTCAGAAATTAACCAAAGCCTACCGCACGTTCTCCCTGAACTCAGCGTTGCTGTTGGCTGGCATACTCCCTCTGGACCTCCGACCTCATCCGTGGCTAGGGGACAGGGAGATCGAGCTGATGGCACCTACTTCAGCAGCCCCGCACCCCGCGGAGCATATGCGCCTGGAGTTTGACAGCGTGGTAGACGAGGAACAATTTAACAACGTGGAAGTGTGGAGATCACAGAATACCCCAAAAGCATCCTGTGATCCCTCCCAAGCGTCGTAGATTAGGTTAACTAGGCTAACTCCCGCATCAGTGGTAGATTTTCCACCAGTAAAGCCATATTGTTGGCTATGGAAAAGATTGTTGGTATTGAAGTATAGTTGCATTTGATTGAGCATCACTTTCTCAAACACCTTACTCAGAGCCGGCAAAATGGAGATGGGGCGATAGTTTCCAAGTTCTGACTTAGATCCCTTCTTAAATAATGGTATAATTTTACTGTGTTTCATTAAGGTAGGAAACGTGCCTACCATTCATTAAATATTAGTGCTGAATCAGGTGCAATGATATTAATTACATGACTAATTAAACTAACTGACATGCCCCAGTAATCTTTAGACATTTTGATTTTGAGATTTTTAAATGCTTTTAATATGTCATTAGGATCAATATGTTGGAAGTTAAATTTAGAAGAACTAATATTACTCTCAACTAGGGCAACAGCACTGTGAGCGCTTGAATTAATAGAGGAAGTCAGTTGAATTGGAATATTGGTGAAATAGTCTTCAAAAGCATTTACGACATCTTTTGGCGAGGTTATATCCTTGTTTCCTACTTTAATTTTAGGAACACTATCCCTCAATTTACATCTACCAGACTCTTTGTGAATAACTTTCCAAGTTTCTTTCATTTTGTTAGGAGCCTCAATTATCTTTCTTTTAATGTGAATGGCCTTTGCTTGTCTACATACCTTTTTGAATAACTTTGAGTAATTTTTAACATATTCAATGAAACTATTGTCGAATCTGTACTGTTTTTGGGCGTATAGATCAAATAGCGTTCGTCTACTTTTATATAGGTAGCCTAGTGGTATGGGTAATGGACTGCTGAGACGAGGTCTCGGGTTCGATCCCAGGTTTACCATGGCACACACCAATGACTTTTCGATTCTTTTCGAAGTTATGTGTGTATTTATCACTGGTTTATAAGTGCCCGGTTAATGGCAATAGGCTCGCCACCTATTACATTGGGACCTAAACATAAACTGGCGAAACGTGGGTGCTAGCACCTCTGCCTACCCCTTCGGGGAATACGGGCGTGAGTTTATGTTATGTTTATGAGTAGCCCAGCCCATTCACAGAATTTCGATTTCGTGCTAAGATTTTGATTTTTTTGTTTAAATGTGTGAGAAAAAGCGTCTGTTAATGTATTAAATAAACTATTATAATGAACCTCAGGATTATTACCTAAGTAAGATATTGAATTGAGCTTATTCTCTAACAAGTCTTGGAATTCTTTAATCTTATTAAAGGTTATGGGCCTACACATAATTTTCTCTTTAGGTCTACTAGTATTACCTATAGGAAAGGATACTATTTGACCCCGGTGATCTGAGGGCAACTTACTAATTACAGACTTATTTAAGTATACACAATCACTAAAAAAAATATCTAAACAACTGCCAGTCTCACCAGTGATTCTGGTTGGTTCACAAAAAATATTTTCAAGATTATAGCTCTTAAACATGTTTAGAAATTGAGTACTTCTCTTACAATGTTCCAAGATGTTTACATTGAAGTCACCGCATACAATTATATTCTTATTATTACTTGACGCTATCCCAAGAACTTTGTCCATGACCCCAATTAAAGTTCCAAAGTCACTCCTTGGTGGACTGTATACGCATACTACTACACAATTATCAAGCTCGGCACAGGCCACCTCAGCACAGCGCTCAACAGAAAGTCTAACAATGTCAATCCGCTCTTTACTGCGGAGACCATTTTTTATCAAGACCATGGAGCCACCTCTTTCAGCAGACTTCCTGTTAAAGCAACTTACAATTGTATAATTATCTATACTGAACATCATCTCAGTCTCCTTTAGCCAGTGCTCAGTTATACACAAAATATCTACATTTAATTCCTCTAGGAATAACTCAACTACTAATTCTTTGCCAGGAAGACCTTGCATGTTTTGATGAACTATCTTTAGCTCTGGCATTCCTGTTGTCTGATTATTTAGTTTAAATCAGTACATGGTAAACATACAGAATTACTACTACAAGTACCTGGCAAATCTGTATGTATTGGGTCGTTCACTTGTTTACAATGTAAACTCGTCCAAAAGTTAATATTATTTGCCACCAATGTAGCAATTTTATGTTTGTCATACTTTGTAAGATAAATATTATCTTTGGTCTTAAAACAATAACTACTAATAAAATTATTAGTGTCAAAAAATATAAAAGTGTCACTATGACGACAAGTCAAGGTATGAATAAAATTATTCATGTAATGTATATTTCTATTGTAACATGCAGACTGGCATGACACATATGGGAATGCACATAATATTATTTTAAATACTTTTAATTTACTTAGGCAGTCTATACCGTACATTAATTCTTTCTTGCCTACTCCATTACCTTCACCCACCAGCAACACAATAGTGGAACTACTGTTATATTTAGAAGACACAATTTTGTCCATAATTTGAGAGTAGGTCGCATTGGGCATGCAATAATGCATACAGTTCTTCAAATGACGACTAAACATTGAGCCCATATTGCGACCCACACTGTCAGAAAATACCATTGTATTACTAGGCAGCTTAATGTTGACATTAAAATCACATGCAGAGTCTGGAGTACTGGTACAAGTAGAGAGAACCCGTATGGTGTCACTGACAGGGGGGGTGGAGCATGGCAAGGATTTGTCACAGTCATCAAATTTTTGCCTATACAGGTTTTCCAGTGAATGGAATCTTGCTTCATTACTATGACATGAGTCCACTAGGCTATTTAATGCCTCAATGTAATCACCTATCTCCTTTTGAGCTGTTTGGTATTTTAGTGTAACAGAATTTAAGGAGTCATTTAAATGTGAGATTTCTAGCTGGAGTTCATATAGATCAGACTCATATTGGTCCGTCTGTGTTTTACCTACCTCTATTAACTGTCTCAATTCTACATTAGACTTACAGGCTCTACGACATTTGTTAATGCCCATTTTGAGGTACCTGATCTGTTTCTGTGACTTGCTAATAAATTTATTGAGTTTAACATATTTTTTATACTTATTTCTGCCACTGCTAACTAATCTTACTGAGGAATTTAATAACAATTTATCATCACAGGCTATAACCGTTGATGCAACTGGGATGTTAGTTGTTGTGATATCTATCAGGTCTGCAGTGATGCATGGCTCCAGACAAATCAGGTCAGGTTCCCCTGCCACCAGCTCATTATAGAGGCTGTTGGAGAAAGCAGCCTCATCTGCCAACCTGATCGATTCCATGTGAGTAATGGAATTGTGCACGTCACTCAGTTCACACTCCAGAAAGCTTATGCGTTTCAAAGCCTGTTCGTGGGTGTTACTGCATTCCTCTAGGCCTGTCAGTGTTGCCTGGAGGTGATCTCGTTGGAGTGTGAGCTCCATGACTTCAGTATGTAGGCCAGCCAACTCTTTTTGAGTTCGGTATTTTTTTCAACAACATTTAGCACTTCCTTTTCACTCTCTTCCCGCTCCTCTATCAGCTGCTTATTAAGTATATAGCTGATTTCAAGCTCCTTTAAGGTGAGGTTTAGCTTCTGTTGCAATTCACGGGTTGCAGCGCTGCGGGTCATCATTGTTTGTTTCATATTTAATTTTATGTCAAAAATGATTTGGTGGTACTGAAATGAAAGAATGTGATAAGTAACTGAATGTGATAATAACTGTAAGTAATAATAAGAATCGATAAATTGAAAAAATAAAGTATTTTTACTTCAAATAAATTATTAACTAAGAAGGGACGGTAAAAAAACAATAATAATTATGGATAGTTTTTTTTAAGTAAGTAAGTATTAAAGAAGAATTAATATTATGTAGCTATTTATTAAACTGAAATATAAATTAGTGGTTAATTTAACAAGTTAAGATAACATTAGACATAAGTTAGAAAAGTTGAACTACTTTAGAGAAGTAGGTAGGCAAAGAACAGAATGTTTGCAAGAATTACTAGTGAACTGAGAGAAATATGTTAGTGTATGTATTGGTGAGTGTGTTAAATTTGTCTGAGGCTATTTTGCTGGCGTCTTCTAGCTGGCTTCCACAAATTGTTAAGGCAACTGAGACTAGCAGAGCCTGCTGTGTGGATGGACGTTGCTCACAGTTATGTGAGCGTTTGTATAGTTTGTAATTTGTGGTGTGTGAGAAAAGGTATAAGGAATAAGTGTGACACCAAATACTTCCCCTGATTTCACACGTAGCTAGCGCAGGCGCAGGTTTCAGAGACAAATCCAATCAAAATTCCGTTTCACTAGTTCTTGTTCACTTAATGGATGATTTCACAGCAATTGATGTAGCAGACACAATACATACATTATACTTTAACTGTAGTATTATCATATATACACTTGATACTAGATTACAATTTTTTATTCAATTATTTTCTTAAAATTATACGGAGCTACAAAATTTCACAGCTGTTCCTGCCGGTGTTGCGCTGTTGTTCGACTGTCGTGCGCTGGCCTGTTTGTCCTTTACTACAAGCATTGGCAATACTTCATGCTGCTTCATACGTTCTATTTTCATCATCTCAGCTTCACTCATTCGTGGCTGAAGCTGTGAAAGACGTGAGTAAGCGCCCGCGCGTATTCGCCTTTATTTATTAACATGTTACGTTATCATTGACTTGACTTATCTATCTGTTCATCGTGAAACATATTCATCTAAGTATCATTAGTGTATACAAAGATAAATATATGAATTATTTGTGGCCCTGAAAAGGGCCATTTGGGCGGTGGCGCAATCGTGCCAGAGTTCATGAAGTACATGAAACTGAAACGCGTAACGCTCGCGCATACACACACGAGCCAAACGCTTAAGCGCGTTCACCTCTGATGCTGCGCGCCAATTGGATGTCCTTTTAGGGCGTGTGATAATTAGGACATGTGATAATTAGTGCATGTAATAATTAGTACATGTGATAAAGGCTAGCAATGATTATGACAAATTATGTTATGGTAAGTGGCTTTATGGGAAACAAAGCTTCTAGCACGTGACTAATATTGCAAATAAGAGTAGGGCAAATGAATTAATATTTATTTGCCCTACTCTTACGTCATATAATATTACGGTTGTTGACTATTATGGCAAATGATATTAGGGCAAATAAAATTCGGGCAAACGGCGGTATACCCTATTACTTGACGAAACAGCTTTACCTAACTTTTACTCATGAATGCTTAGTTTTCGTATCTTTTGTGGTTGATCAACGTTTGTAATAGCTGCTTCTACACACTTATTAAGTTGATAGTCCAACCTCCTCCTTTCAATTTTGGGTTGCAGGGCTTGTGGTGTTTGTACATCATTTAGTATTGTGTCTTTTTCTTTTAGGTTCCCAGATTTCTCGCTAGCACTTTTTAACACTTGTCTATATTTTTTTAGTTTCTGAGAGTCTATGTCATTACTTTTTTAACTTCAAATTATTTTTTTATGGTTAACACTGACACTTTTTGTGAATTAGGGTGCGGAATATCTAGGTTATTTACTTTAGGGTTCACTTGTGCATCAACAACGAAACAACTTTCTTTAACTTCTTCTCGTAAATACTTAGTTTTTGCCTCTTTTGTGGTTGTTCGTCTTTTGCAACAGTGGTTCAACGAACTTTGTTAAGTTCGTAGTCAAACGACTTCTTTTCAATTTTACTTTGGGGTGTTTGTAACATCTTTTAGCCTATTATATTTTTCTTTTAAAGTATCCATTTTCTCACTGACATTTTTTTACACTTGTCTAAATTTTTAACTTTCTGAAAGTCTGTATTTTTTTTAAACTTCAGATTTTTTTATATTTAATTTAATGCCACTATTAAAATTTCTATTACGATTATTACCTGTGATTATCACAAGCATTTTAATCATTTTTATGTGTATTTATGCTTAACATTTCCAGGCTTACTATGATATGATATTTTTCAACTGTTTTACTATACCGGAGGCTTTATACCGAAATTTTAAATTGGCTTTGAACTCTTTATCGTCACTCCCTTCCACGTTTTTATTTTTTTGTCCTTAGTTTCCCCATCGGTGCTGTCACAATAAACCTCTATTTCTTTGCTTTTACACGTCCTCTGTGTTGAGTTAAGTCTCTTACTGTTCGTCACAGCATTTGCACTAAAAACCCTTCACTTTAATACCTTTGATCTACACGACCAGAGCTGTTCGTTGGGACCTTAAGATGCTTTTCAAGAAGTAGGGTCCAGCATATCAGCATGCATTACTTTAGGGTTCACTTGTGCAGCACCATTACTTGACGAAACAGTTTTACCCAACTTTTACTCATGAATGCTTAGTTTTTGTATCTTTCGTGGTTGATCAACCTTTGTAATAGCTGCTTCTATACACTTATTAAGTTCGCAGTCCAATGTCCTCTTTTTAAATTTAGGTTGCAGGGCTTGTGGTGTTGGTATATCATTTAGTATTTTGTCTTTTTCTTTTAGGTTTTCGGATTTCTCGCTAACACTTTTTAACACTTGTCTATATTTTTTTACTTTCTGAGAGTCTATGTCATTACTTTTTTTATAACCTCAGATTATTTTTTTTGGTTAATAGCTGTTAGCACTTAGAAACTTTTTGTGAATTAGGGTGCGGAATATCTAGTTCATTTACTTTAAGGTTCACTTGTGAAGCAACAACGAAACAAGTTTTTGCCTCATTTGTGGTTGTTCGTCTTTTGCAATAGTGGTTCAACGAACTTGTTAAGTTCATAGTCAAACGATCTCTTTTCAATCCTGCGTTGCAGGGCTTGGGGTATTTTTACAATATTGAAGATTTGTCTTTTTCTGTTAAATTATCTTATTTCTTAGGGTATCTCACTACCACTTTTTTGATACTTGTTATTTTTAACTTTCTGTTGTGTTTTTCATCATAACTTCAGATTTAATTTTAGAGGACGTGACACTTTTTTGGGATAGTTTGATATGCTGGTTTTTAAATTGGTTTATAATCTTTATCGTCACAGTGCTTTACTTTTAGTTTTTGTTGTCCTCACTTTCCTTATCGCTGCTCATAAAGCACTCACTCACTTTGGTATAACAAGCTGCAGCCGAGCAGTTTGGAGCTCTATCGGTTGATTCAATTTCCATGTCTCAACGACTGAAATGTTCTTTGTCTGGTTTGATTTAATTAATTTCTGTTTTACCTAATAAAAAAATGTCTTAGGTCTTGATTTGTGTCAGGTGTTTCATTGTTTGTCGTATCGCACTGCATCGTCTTTGCAGAAGGGTTTTGGTACATCCACATTGCTTGTATGTTACATACATGTACTTATATTTCACATTTCGCCATCTATGATTTTCGGTCCCAAGTAATATAGAACCTATTGCCATCAAGCGGGCATTTTGTTATGCGCTGTATGTTTACTATTAGATGGAGAGTCCCTTAGTCGACTTCTACGACACTTATGGGAAGATGGGATGGTCTTATACTTTTCCACCGGGAACCAGCACCGGTAGGTACGTTTAAATGAACACCAAGTTTGTCTTGGCCACTCAGCAGTATTATATCACTGCCTTCTCCATGGTTCTGCATATCAAAAATCTAAGACTGACTATTTTAGCCATCTGCAAGCGTACCAGCGCTGTAGCAGTCAGAAGGCCGGCCAGGGTCCCAGCTTCATTTGATAACGCTCAGTCGGAAGAATAATCTTCAGTCTTCTTGATTCTATTCCATTTTTTGCTTTCTATATCTTGCCTCACTTCTGCAAGCATATGCTCGAAGGAGTTATCATCATTCCTTCGAACAGGCGGTGCCATAACACCGTAGAATTCACTCTCTCTGTATTTCTCTTCTATACCATCTGGAAAAAATATTCATAGCTGTAGCATTTCTAACTAAATCATTAACGTTGATTTACACAGGGTTAGGTACTGAATACAAAAAGGAAGTCAGATATTTTTAATTTAACCATTGAAGACAATCCATACTAATATTATAAATGCGACAGTAACTCTGTCTGTCTGTCTGTATGTTACGCTTTCACGCCTAAAACACTGAACCGATTTTGATGAAATTTGGTATAAGGGTAAATCAGACCTTGAGAAAGTACATAGGCTATGTTTGATCGCGATAACCGACATCCACGCGGGCGGAACCGCGGGCAAAAGCTAGTATTAAATATATTCTTACCGAAGTCCGTATAGCCCCGTCTGTTGAAGCATCTTCTAGCACCGAAGCCAATGGTATATTGAGGTAATTTGGCAGCTGACTCCACAGCTAAACATGCTTCATGGTCGCATTGGTACGTCACAAATCCATAGCGGGAACTGCAATGCAATGAAGTCAGTTTTAGATCGTCTCAAAATTAGATTACAAAGTTAACCTAACTTCTAAGGAGCTACATAGAGCAAGTGAAAAATTCTCGATGCATAGAAGTGTTCATTAGATATCAATCAATTAGCCTATTGCAGTCCACTGCTGGGCATAGGACTTGCCAATAATGCCATAACGTGCCAAAATAAATGTGTATTAATTAGAATTTCCTTATAAATATCAATCTAATACAAATTTTACAATGCTGACAATTCTGTGCAGATTATTGCACGTAGTTACTTTCTATTTTGACCTTTGTATTAATGGTGTAAGGTTTATAGTTAATCAAATGCAATAAGATACTCACCCATCCTGCTTTCTATGCAGATGAACATCCGTGATAGTGCCAAACTTGGAAAATAACTTCCTGAGGCGGTTCTCGTCGATATCTTTCTCCAACCGCCCCACGAATACCATCCGCCTTTTTTTAAACTGCCTATTAAAAATAAAAAAAATTATCAATATTCTACACAATCTACAACTAAAACATACCTACTTCAATTGAATTTGTCCGTTACTTTTTGAACTACCTATTCAAAACGGCTAAAATCAAGAACGACTATTTTTATTTTGTCCATTATTATGAATTGATGAATACATAATTGAACTATACAAAGTATACATACCCATTCTTTGAACTGCCATCTTTGCAACCTTGCCTCTGTTTTCTGTCTTGGTTTTGAGAGCCTGCAAATCGATTCGAATTCCTTGAGTCTCTGGATGACCTCGAGTCTCTGGATGACCTCGAGTCTCTCGATGACCTCGAGTCTCTAGGTGACCTCGAGTCTTTGGATGATCTTGAGTCTCTGGATGACCTTGATTTACTAGATGACCTGGAACAAAAAGAAACAGATCTTTGTTTATCGACATAAAAAAACTGAAAACTTTAATGCATTCCATGAATTCTTTACATTAATCGTTTATATTAGTTATGACTACTCACTTATGCAATGCATACCCATATTCATGAATTACGTAAAAAATATGTATGACATCTAAGATGGTATAATGATATGTATGATTTGAATGTACGATGTGATTTAATTGAATGATACTTTATATAATGTAATATATTATGTATTATATCATGCACTTTCAACCAAGAAACAACAATAAACTCAAACCTATCAATATCAAGCCCATGATCATACACCCGATGGTCCTATACCAGTTGACTAAATCCAAATTACCGCTTCCATCCAATTAAAACTCAGAGCAGACATACTATATATGTAAATAGTATATAATAGTAAAAGCTCACCTAAATGTCGAACCGCAGCTTCCGGAGACCGTTGACTTCCCGATTGGCGGAGGTAGTGATTTAGATGTGCTCTCCACACCATTCGTATGAGGAACTGCTTTAGATTTTAATGGAATCTTAAACTCGGCTACAGGCATGGCCAACTGAGTAGAAGGTCTTGAGTGTGACCGTGGAATTTCTGATCTTTCACGCTTAGCTGATGGGGAATTTCTATAATGTGGCGATCGTGACCTTAGTTTCCCCCCGCCTGTAGGATAACGGTCACGAGATTTTGATTGACTCCTACTACGCGAGCGTTTTGTGCGACCACGAGAAACAGATCTTGATGTTCGTCTGTATGATCTATCTTTTGAACGAGACCTCTTTTTCTCTTTTGGGTCTTTTTCCACTCTTTCAGTTCGTACCTCTTTAGGTTTCACCCCACGTTCCTTTGCTTTTTTTTGCTCTTGTGGTGTAATCCCTCTCGTCCGAGCTGAACTTCCATCGCTAGACAGAGACATATCAGTTGCTTCGTTGCGCCTATTGCTTGTTGGTATTACCTTCTTTGTTTGACTACTCGCCAGCATATCAAATTCTGGTTTTGAGATGATTTGGGCAGCAGCAGAAGAAAATGTTGATTTATATCTATGTTTATCCAAATGAAGAATATTTTTATCTTCTCCGTATACAGTCTTAGGGTCATAATCCCTTATTGTTGCTGTCGCGGTAAAGAAGTCACGTTTTGCTATAGAAGAACCCAGCTTTGAATGTCTGTCACCGTGTTTTTCAGGAGCTTTCTGCATAACTGTATCCTGCGTGCTTGCGTACAAAAAATTACTCGATATTTTACTTACAACTTGATTTTCCACGCTTTTTAACGTTGGTCTAGTATTTTTATATCTTTCTTCATTTATTTTTACATTAGTGTGACTCTTCTCATCCATAGGAGTTATTTTGCGTCTTTTAACGCTGTCCATAACTATTTGTTTAATTATATGATTTTCTTCTCCTTTAACTTTCACTACGTCACTGACTAAAGTAATTTGTTTATAGTCAGCTGGCAATTGAGGCTTTTTGTTCATTCTTACTATTTTAATCATCTCAGAGTCACTCATTTGTGGCTGAAGCTGTAAATTCTCTACTTTTATATCCTCATCTTTCTTCATTATTTCTTCTTTTTTCTTTATCTTCCGCATAAAAAATTTCCTGAGAATTTGTTGCTTGATGTTATCAGGTGGGACACTTAGACACTGCTGTTTCTACACATTTATGAAGTTTGTAGTCAATGGGCCTCTTTTCAATGGCTTTGGGTGTTTTTATATCTTTAAGACCACTGTCTTTTTCTTTTAAATTATTTGCTTTCATACTATCACTTTTTTTACATTTGTCTTTATTTTTAATTTTCTGAGAGTCTTTGCCATTATGTTTTATAATTACTTTAGATTTATTTATTATAGTTAACTTAATGCTACTATTAGAATTTTGATTTGCTTCGTAAGCATTTTTAATCACCTTAGAACCGTTTTTTCCATCTTTACGCTTAACATGTCCGGACTTACTATGAGGAGGTGACACTTTTTTGTGATAGGTAAAATCTTCATTGTCACACCGCTTTACCTTTTTGTTTTTATTTTTTTTATCTTTAAGTTTCTCATCGCTGCTGTCATAATACTCCACCTTTTTGTTTCTACAGGCCCTACGCCTAGAGTCATGTACCTCGCTGTTCATTAAAGCAATTGGTTTTGATATGGGAGACATCTTTAAGGAATTATCCAACTTAATTTCTACACCCTTCGTATTTTTTTTTATTGCCGTTTGCTCGTTGTAAGAATCCACGACCTTTGGTATAGTGGCAGCAGCAGTTATTGTAGGAGACTGTAGAATTAATAAATCGCTCCTAATTGTCGATTCAATGTCCATATCTTGAGGACTGATATCATCTAGGTCTGTTGTCAAAAAGTTGCTTGTTACTTCATTTGTCATCGATGTTTGATTGCTCGTCGGTAAAGAAGACAGAAAGCCGTATGTATCTTGATGTGCCCCGGGTGCATCATTGACTATAGGTAAATCAGTTAGAAAGCTCTGTGTGTCTTCATTTGCTCCAGGTGTTGCATTTGTATTTGAGGAACCAAACAGGATTTCGTCTAGGTCTTTAATACTCTGCATAGCCAATGGTGAAGAGTTGCCATGGTCTCCCAATACTGGAAGATATGCCGGACAAGTATCTTCCATTAAATACTGCTTTATTTCTTCTACACTTCTACAATGAGCATTAGGTAGAATTTCAAAGCCGGATTGGGGAATGGGCAAGTTGTGCAATGGTGAAGGGTTGCCATGATCTCCCAATATTGGAAAATATGCCGGACAAGTATCTTCCATCAAATACCGCTTTATTTCTTCTACACTTCTACAATGAGCATTAGGTAGAATTTCAAAGCCGGATTGGGGGATGGGCAAGTTATCGATGACCGCTTGTTCATCGGCGTCCAGGTTTTGGTGCAAATCGCCGGGTACGTGTAAATTTAAAATAAAGATTCACTACCTGATGACGTTTCATCACTAATTGCATAATTTGTTGCATCGTCTTCTGGAAGATCAACAAAATTCGGGTCCACTTGATACACATAAACAGCTTCATAGTCAACCCCTTCTACTAAATCATCACTACCACTGAACTGTATCGTATGCATGTTATATGGGCTGGAGAGAATGCTCATGATTTCTTTTACTGAACTTCGTTCACTGGTTCTTGACTATGCTTTATTGATCTGTAAAAATAACAGCTACATTGAAGTTATTGCTTTAATTTTAAACTTATAGCTAACTGTGATAGTTATAGTTTCACTTGGGATCTTTAGATGATTCCTACGCTAAAAAGATCGCTATCCTATATTTTGATTCCTACATTAAAGTCACGCCTGCTATCACACAAGAGTTAGGTATCCACGTGATTCTAAATGACTCGAAAGAACTCTTCAGTAATTTAAATCCACACCTTAAAACAGCCCTGCTTTTCTATCTATACATACTTTTAACATCCAATTTAATTGAATAATAAACAGATAAGTTGTTAGCAAATTATAAGGTTCAGTAATAAGTGAGTCTTTCTTAATATTTAGATAGACCTATTTTAATTTTCCAAGCGACTACAATAGTCTTCAAAATGGGCAAGGTCCTTATTGCTCGGTCCAAGAGGACCTAATTCGCGAAATATAAAAGGCCCTGGCGCACGCGGATTATTTTGTAATAATCTATACTTGGTGAATATGAGGGTGAATTTCAACAGGTCCGTTAAAATCTTCATTTCCGTGGACTTTTTTACCTTAAGTGTTATAATAAAAAAAAATCGCGTTAATTAAAGGTTTTGATATTATATGTATTCTCGCTTAACATCTAGCAGATAACTAAAAAGACTAACGAGATATACAAGATTAAAAATTACATGCCACGGCGATGAAACATGTGTGTACGGCAATGAAACAAGCGTCCATGGCAATGAAAGAATTATGCCAAGGGAATGAAAGAATCAATCACAGAAATTAAAATCCATATAAAACATAATACTTTATATACCTACTTACATACAATAAATACTACGTTAAGAATCTGCAAAAGGAGTAGGTACAATTAAACAAATATAATAGAATCAAAGAATTGGACAACCAATCATATATTTAAATTCTTTCACACAAAAAAGAAATTAACAATACACTAATATGAATAAAACAAATAATATGGTATACTTTTGTTAATTATGCAAAAGTAAATGCAAACAACATACATAGTACACCACAAGTTTTTAATTTACGCATCAATATTTAATGTGAAGCGAAACCAAAACATTTTTATAAAATCTAAAGATAAAATAGTCACACCCCACATCGGTTATGGGTCTTCTTCATAGTCTTGACAAAATAAACAAACCATTATTAAAATCAAATTATTTATAATTGATTGTACAGTAAAAAACTCATCAAATCTTTCATCGTATTGCAGAAAGTTTTCGAATCCTCTAATGTCAGTATTTGGTGCTACCTATAATGTAATGCCTAATCATACTATGGCGATGAAAACATAAGTCACGGAAATGAAACATCAGGCCACAGCAATGAAACTAAATCGTTTTACAATGCATGGCAATGATTTTTTTATCATTGCCGTGTTTTTTTTTTCATTGCCATAGCAAATTTTGACCACGGAAACTACGGCAATGAAAGCACGGCAATGAAAAACAAGACAAAAATATAAAATAACAAAAAATCTAATAATTATTCGAAGTATTAATCACTTCACAAAAATAAACAAGAGAAATGGCGTTCTATTCAATGTTTAATCAAGAGGATAACTTATTAAAATAGAAAGTTATACCTATCCACGGCGATGAAAGAAAAAATGTCCAGTAACATAAAAATGGTATACTTACATCTATGGTGCCAAAACGCAGGTACGTGTGTACGTTCTTCCGCGTCGAGCACTTAGGCGGCACCAATATGCAACGTTTAGCGCATATAAGGGAGGACGCAAGTCGTTAGATAAGACAATATTCTAAAATATGTTTAGAACACGGCGATGACAGGCAGTTCTGGGACAAATGTATTTTTTTTAACCATTCGTTGTATTGTTTAAATATTTGAATAAATGTATTTCCTGACAATACTTTAACTATTCACGTATCAACTAAAAATAGGTATTAATAAAAATAACCAATAGATTTTTATCAATGAGGTATCACGACACAGTAGGTGACGTGTGGACAAACACGGCAATGAAAGATTTCGGTGTATTTTGTTTTTTTTTTGGAGTACCTATAATCCTATTTATTAGAATATTTAGTGCTACACATAGATCACTATTTCACCTAACTAGCAAAAAATGTTAGAGCATTATAACTATGATTTTTAGTACCGATTTCATCGATGCCACGCAATTCTTGGTCCCGGGAAATTCACCCATGAGCTAGTCCACCGCAGTAGCACCCTATGCTATCTTCAAAACATATATTATACAAGAACCGTGTACATACTGCACGTATAGAGCACATTTTAGGTCCAAGATATATAAAAATAAATACATTAGGCTAATAGTGATATTAAGTATGGTATGACTCTGAATCTGATTAATAAGAGTGATACGATTAGTCATGTGTATACAGTAAATTCTCACGAAATTTATGTCTAAATTATAATTTTATATCATCATTTTATATAATACTTTTATAGTTTAAGGAAACCTTATAGAAATAAATTCTTTAACGAGCACTAAGTAACTGATCGAGTTATTTCGCATGTTTAATGTAAGTACATTTTACAAAATTTTACGTGAGGCGAGGCGAGGAGCTGCGCAAGAGTTGACAGGTAATAGCGGGTAGTGGGCGTGGCGCAAATAATGTCTACAATGGAATTACGGACTTAATTACGTAGTAGTAAGGGGGAGGAGTTGCTCGCGTCCGTAGGACTTACCACCTTTCCTAGGCCCACCCTACACGTTCCCCCCGGGTGGTGCTAAACGAGCAACAACGCCGAGCAACAGGCGGCGGTCAAATAACCTGACACTGGCATCCACAGGCCAAGGGGATCTAAATGCCCCCTAAAAGTCGTGGCAATAGTGTCCTGGGAAAACACTATTTGTACCTCTCCGACCTCTTTTATAATAGAAATGTCGAATAATAGAGATTGTGATATGTCATGCGAACCGGCTAACCCCCGGCGCCTTCCAGTATCCGGGCTGGAAGGTGTGAAATTTGCTACCGAAGACTCCACGTGGGTGGGTACCCAGGCCCCCGTGACAGTAAATGCTACTGGTCAAAATAAAAGATATGAACAGCAAGCCCTTCACCCAAGCCTTCTACAAAGACCAAGAAGTGCCTCAGTTGGAAATGCATCGCATATCAGCAACAGGGAACTACGAGACCCCCAACAACCAACATCCAGTCATGAGACTCCACCAAGTACCAGTATAAGCACTGAGGTACAGATTATAGAAGATTCGCCTACTGAACCAACAACCCCAACAAATACCTATGAGAAAGAATGGGTGCAAGCCACGAATAAAAAACGGCAGCGATCAAGCCCAGAGCCACCCAAGTCAAAAGCAAAGCAAAATTGACACATATTGGCTATCCCAACTGTTAAAGTGGCAAGTACGCTGTCACTTTATGTGGAACAATCGAACTCTGTATACTAAGTTGGAGACAATAGACAATAAAACACACAACTTGTATTTGATCTATGTAATTGTTCAAAATTAATATGCTAACTTAAGGTTATAAGCACTCAGCGGTAACGAAACCATATCGCCATGTAACTCGATACTTACGCCATCTATCGAGGTTCAAGTTAAACTTTACAAATAAATCTATTTGATACAACTGTGTACATCCGTACTGAACATACCGCCCCCCAAGGGCATACAGTGAGGGAATGGCCTTCTAAAACCGAGTTACAATTATTATTAAAACTAAACACATGAAAATGGTAAATAAAAAACCATAAAAAACAATAAATCCTTAAAAAATGTAAAATTAGGGCTAAGCATATATAACTAAAAACATATATTTTATTCAGTGGAAATGGGCAATACACACAACTTTGAAGTTGGTCTTTTTAATGTGGAAGATTTTGTGCGCAATGTGACCACACGGGTAAGATTGTCTACACCGGGATGTTTTTGTACTATACGACCGAATAGCCAGCGACTAGGGGGCAAATCATCCTCCTTGATCAAAACAATGTCACCGATCTCAGGTTCTGGTACTTGTTTCGACCATTTATACCGGTGCATAAGGTTTGTCAAATATTCTGAAGACCACCGCTTCCAGAATGACTCCAACATTCTTTGCACGAATTGCCAACGCGTTAAACAACTTACGTTAGAATTTTCATATGTATGATCTGGTACATTTATTGTAGGCTCGCCGATTAAAAAATGACCCGGAGTTAAAGGCATCGGAACACCGGGATCAGTTGTATTGATGACGTTTATTGGCCTTGAATTCAAACAAGCCTCAATTTGAATTAACAATGTACTTAACTCCTCGTAAGTGAGCGTTGATTCCCCAATAACGCGTTTTAAATGGAACTTAGTGGATTTCACCCCCGCTTCCCACAAACCACCAAAATTGGGTCCGTGCGGGGGGATAAAATGCCATTCTGTACCACTAACTTCAAGTGCCTTTACAATTTCGGACTGACAAGCAGCTAATTGCTGCAAATCCTTGGCTACCCCGACAAAAGTGGTGCCATTGTCACTTCACAGCTTTGCACAGTGTCCACGGCGAGACACAAAACGTCTAAATGCAGCTAGGAACGCTTGGGCGCTCATGTCGCTAACCACCTCTAAATGAAGGGCACGGGTACACATACATACAAACAGGCAGACATATCCCTTGTACGAATGATGTCCGCGTCCTTTCGTCGTTCGTATATTGATGGGGCCAGCGTAATCCACTCCGCTGTGTAAAAATGGTCTAGCTGGTGTGCAACGGACGGTTGGAAGGGAACCCATCAATTGATTCTGGCTGTTGGCTCGGTGTCTGATACATTTAATACATTTGCGGACGTGTTGTTTCACCAAATTTTTGGCACCGATAACCCAATAGGCTGTTCTTAAATAGTTAAGCATAAGCTGAGTACCTCCGTGCAAAGTTTTATCATGGGCATCCGCAACAATAAGTTTGGTAAGGTGAGCACCACCTGGCAACACTATCGGGTGCTTGGTTTGCTCATCTAATTGTGATCGTTCAATCCTACCTCGAACTCTTATCATTCCGCTGTTATCGACATAAGGGCACAACGATTTTAGCTTACTTTTAGAGTGTATGGCTTCATGATTTTTTAGATGTGTATATTCTTCTGTAAATACGTCTCTTTGTACCTTTTTAATACATAGTTCTAACGCCTTTTCCATTTCCTGTTTTTGTAAATGACTTGCAACGTTTTTGCCTTTGTTGAGGAATCTACGACAATACGATACTACTCTGAGTAATCTTGGCAATGACGAAAATCTTTCTATTATGGGATTGTCCGGAACAACTGTTAAATGTGCCTTAATTGATTCTTCCAAATCAGTGTTCAAATCCTTTGGCTTCTTAAATTTTATATCTTTCTCGTTAAGGAATGATGGTCCAGTAAACCATAATTTGTATTCCAAAAACAAACTCGGTAGTAACCCGCGCGAGGCACAGTCTGCTGGATTGTCCTTTGTAGGGACATGGAACCACTGACTTGGTTTAGTACTGGTCAAAATTTCTGCTGTACGGTTAGCAACAAAGGTCTTCCACCTACTTGGGTGGCTATTAAGCCAGGCGAGCACTACAGTAGAATCTGTCCAGGCTGTAATTTTCTCTGAAGAGATGTCCAGAACTTTCGCCGTCTCCGTCAACAACTGTGCCAATAGTACGGCTCCACATAATTCCAATCGTGGGATACTTATTTGTTTAATAGGTGCTACCCTAGTTTTGGAAACAAGCAATGAAAGATGTATTTGGCCTCTCTGATTGATTCTCCGTAGGTATACTACCGCTGAATAGGCCACCTTGGAAGCGTCACTGAACCCATGTAGTTCTATATCGTCATTTGAGTTGGTACCAAGCCAACGGGGTATCCGGACTTTGGTGATATGTAGGAGCTCATCGCGGTAAGTACACCATTCTTTTACTAATTCAGTGTTAAGTTCTTCGTCCCAGTCAACTCCGGTGAGCCATAGTTTCTGGATGAATATTTTTGCTAGCACCACACAAGGGGCCAACCAACCCAGTGGGTCAAATAGTCTAGCAATTTCGGAAATTACAGCTCGTTTTGTTACAGGCAGCGTCAGCTTCGGGGGGAGATTAACTGAGTATTGAAAAACGTCTGCACACTGGTTCCAGGTAAGTCCTAATATTTTTATAGTATTATCTAATCTGATTTCAACTTTATTTGCATCGATGTTTTCATTCTTATTAAACCCTTTTAGTTTCATGTTAGTCTCGTTGCTTCTTATTTCCTTGGCCTCTTCGTATTTGCTTGTTTCGTTTAATTGTATTCTCACCTCATTTATTTCCATCGACTGAATAATAGCCAATATCTCTATATTATTACTATTCCACTTTTGAAGTTCGAATCCGCCCTTCCTTAATAATTCAGTGATTTGTTTCATTACTTCAGTACCTTCTGCGACACTTTCACACCCAGTCATTAAATCATCCATATAAAATGCATTCAAAACCCTATTGGCAGCCAGTGGATACCTTTTACCTTCGTCGTAAGCAATCTGATGAAGTGTCCGTACGGCTTGGTATGGTGCTGAGGCCGTACCAAAGGTAACTGTTAATAATTCAAAGTCTTGAATGGGCATATCAGGTTGATCACGCCATAATATTCGCTGAAACATAGAGTCTTCTTCAGCTATATTGACCTGACGATACATTTTTATGATATCAGCTATAAGTCCAATAGGATGACGGCGCCATCTTAAAATTATATGCCGCAAATCAGCCTGGAGGGTCGGGCCAACCATTAGGGTGTCATTTAATGATATGCCTTTATTATTTTTTTCAGAGGCGTTGAACACCACACGGACCTTTGTCGTGGTTTTATCCTCCCTTATCACAGCGTGATGAGGTAGATAAACTGCTTCTCCCCTTTTCTTATCATTTTTCTTTACTGCCCTCATATGACCTAAGGTAATGTACTCCTGGATTACCTTTATATATTCCTTCTTCAATTCTGTATTCCTTTCTAATCTTTTCTCTAAAGACCGAAAGCGAGCTTCCGCTATGCCGCGTGAATTACCTGCTTTACATTGAGGATCAATATCGCGGAATGGTAGACTTACGATATAACGACCATTAACATCTCTTTTCGTGGTTTGTTTGTACAATTCTTCACATTTTTCTTCTTCGGGTGTAAGTAACTGTTTTTCTTTTACCGGCTCTTCTAATTCCCAAAATTTTCTTAGGCTATCATCTTCGTTGACTTGTGCATGCATAACCCTTATAGACCTTTCTTTAACATTATTTACATCATTAATTGCACCAGACAGAACCCACCCTAAGGTAGTGCTCTGTGCAATCAAAGTGCCCAAAGGACATTTGACTATTCCTTCCTGTATGATGTGGCTGTAAATATCTGCCCCCAACAAAAGGTCAATTTTATTTGGTATATTGAACTGTGGGTCTGCGAGATATAAGCCTTGGGATTGGATCCAGTCGAAATTATTTGTATTGATGTTGCCATCGGGTAAATAGGATGTTATTTTGTTTAGTACATAAGCGTACAGCGGCAGTTTAAATTGTGGATCCGAGCGCGACTGAATCGTAACGTGTACCATGTGTTTGGCTAAATTCGAACCACTGTTACCTAATCCTGTTATCATTCCTTGTACCGGCATTCGTTTCAGTCCTAATAATTGCACAGTTGCCTCTGTAATAAAACAAGCCTGTGAGCCTTGATCGAGCAAGGCTCGGACTATTTGCTGATGACCCGATTTTGACTTGGCTTTTATTAGCGCTGTGGCTAATAAAACCTGCCTTGGTTTGTGGACTGTGCCTGTAGACAGGCAAGATACTATGGTTGCATCTTGTGGTGCATTACTAGTTTCTCCCTCAGACGGCTTGGCAACTTCATCAGTGCCGCTGCTGTTGGGTTCAACGGGACTCAGATGTAACAACGTGTGATGACGCTTCTTGCAAACTCTGCAAGTAGTGGATTTCCTGCATTCATAAGCACTGTGGTTACTACCTAAGCAATTGAAGCAAATATTTTGCTTAGCTACAAATTCACGTCTACTGTCTACAGATTGCTTAGTGAACTTTTGGCAAAAGCAAAGCTTATGTGATGACTCTTTACAGAACTCGCATCGTATTGAACTTGATGTCGTAGCCAATAAAGCCTTTGAACTGTTGGCTGAATCTTTACCCTGATGACCTGATGCCTTGTCAGGTTCTATGAACTCTAACGCACGATAACGATTTTCCAGAAACGATGTAAATTCTTCAAGCGTTGGCAATTCGTTACCTTTGGTGGGGCAAGCACTCAATTCCCACTGTTTCTGCGTTTCAAAATCTAACTTAGAAGCTACTATGTGGATTATAATCATATCTCCGGTAGGCACATTAACGGACAAATTCTTCAGCGCATTTAAACACTCGTTTGTAGTGTTATACAGTTCCTTCAGACCTGCACCGGACTCTGAGACTAAACGTTTTTGAGCTAATAAACGTTTAAGGATATTTTTTGCCAAATATTTTTTATTATTGTAATGCCTTTCTAAGGTTTCCCAACATTGGGTATAGTTGGCATCGCTAACTGGGGTATGCCTGAGTAATTGCTCAGCTTCCCCAGAGAGATGAGTCTTTAGATAATGGAGTTTTTGACAGTCCTCCAAAGCTGCGTTTTTATGGACTAATGTGTTGAACAGATCATTGAATGTTGTCCATTCGGTATACTTGCCAGAGAATGTAGGGAGTGACATCTTTGGAAATTGAGCCAAAGAATCCGACCTTTGGTCCGTAACAGTCGGCTTACCTTGGGTTGAAACCTTTGGAGATAATTTATTCAAAGCAGATTTCATTAAAGTTTTGTATTCAATATAACTATTTTCAGTAGAATCATAAATTTCGTTAACCTCTTTGGTTGTTCCTTCAGCAATAGAACTATATTTTTCATGAAATTGACAATGAATTTCATCGAATTTAGCCCAATTTTGTTCTAAAAGTTCCTGTCTCGTTTCAATATACTCCAAGGTGAGTCGCTCCTTCGGACTTTTCTTAAAATTAGTAAACCCCTTTTGAATGTTATCCTTAATTCTTTTCAAAATATTAATCAATCCCTCCATAATTAGCTGTATAGTGATATGAATTAAAGTAAAGAGTACACAAGTTTAGCCAGTAGAAGCAACAACATATAATAGTATAATTTTAAAAATGAATATATGTGCTAAAACACAAAGTACATCTAAAACTTGTGAAAATAAGCCTTAAAAAGCATAATATTATAAAGCTATATAGACGACAATTATCAAAGGTAATATTGCTAGATACCTGAAGCTTGGACCAAGCGTAATAAACTAACTACCCCAAACTCGGTACTACAGGTAAATTGCCAAGTACAGTACAAAAGACCAAAATATTCTAAGTCCCAACTTGCCAAAGTGCTTAACTAGTATAAGAAAGCAATTGAAAAATTCTAAGTCCCTATTGAGACTTAAAATTATTCCAAGTGTTGGAACTACTTATAATATAGCAAGAAAGCAATTGAAAAATTCTAAGTCCCTACTGGGACTCAAAAATATTACAAGTGTTTGAACTTAATTTTACTATCGGCGGCTAACCGGCATAGATTCGCGGTTCCCCCGTTTTCTATAAATTATTCTAAGTCCTTAAACTACCATGCACAAATTTACAACTAGCTAAAACTAAACTAAAATTTTACAAGTCCAATTCTAGTGAAATCTTCTATTTTAACGGCTCAATGGAAATAAGGCACTGATTTGCTTGACTTCTAAGTTTGTTGTTTTTCTAAAAGCACTCTACTAACTTATTGAAAAAAATGTACTCACAGTTTTGCACTTCACATAACCTTTGAATATACCAACTACGTGTGGCGCCCTCTATGGCCACTTCGAGTAGGTTGGTTGATCTGCTTGCACTTCACTTATCCTTCAAATAAACCAACTCCGTGTGGCGCCCTCTGTGGCCACTTCGAGTAGGTTGGTTGTTCTGCTTGCTCCGTTAGCGTCGAATCTGTCATCTGTCACCTGTCAAACTCGCGCAACGCCGCCGTGTTCGCACCAAGTGCTCCGTCCCACGTACTCTTGCGCAGCGATCCACTGCGAGTACGTGTGGTCTATCCCTAGTAGACCGTTGTTCTCTAAAATGATACTTCCAGTATCCGGCTCAGTAGGACCAATGTTAAAGTGGCAAGTACGCTGTCACTTTATGTGGAACAATCGAACTCTGTATACTAAGTTGGAGACAATAGACAATAAAACACACAACTTGTATTTGATCTATGTAATTGTTCAAAATTAATATGCTAACTTAAGGTTATAAGCACTCAGCGGTAACGAAACCATATCGCCATGTAACTCGATACTTACGCCATCTATCGAGGTTCAAGTTAAACTTTACAAATAAATCTATTTGATACAACTGTGTACATACGTACTGAACACCAACCCACACCAATATCAACTTCCAACAGCTTTGCAGTATTGGAAAGCGACCAGTTGCAAGAACCAAACAGGCCTCCACTACTAAAAAATAAACCAGACAAGCCACCCCCCATTTTTGTTGATAGAGTTAGTAATATCCAGCCGCTTATAGAACTCCTTGAAACATATGCAAGTAACAACTATGATCTGTAAGTACTTCATAATGAACAGGTAAAAATACAAACTAAATCATCTGAAACATACACTGCAGTGGTAAAAGAACTAGAAAAAAAGAAAACAGAATTCTATACATATAAACAAAAACAAGACAGGAGCTTCAAAGTAGTCCTAAAAAACATACACCCTTCTACTAATATAGACGAGATAAAAGAGGCACTAGAAAAGCTTGATCATGAATGCACTAACATCTGGAACATCAAACAGCGCACAACTAAAAAAGCACTACCGATGTTTATAGTGGAATTAAAACAAAAAGAAAATAATAAAACAGTATATGATATAAAATATCTGCTGCATTGTAAGGTTGTACTCGAACCACCAAGACCTAAACGGGAAATCCCCCAATGTGGAAATTGCCTCCAATATGGATATACGAAAACTTACTGTAAGAGAAGCCCAAAGTGCATTAAGTGTGCATCATTTGTCAGCTGATTGCCTACGAAAAACTAGATCCGACAGTGTTAAGTGCGTTCTGTGCAATGGCAACCATCCAGCAAATTATAAAGGCTGCAAAGTATACAGGGAGCTGCAAAAAATCAAATTTCCACCACCTCCTGCAAAGGTTCAAAAATATAAACAACCATATGTTAAAACAAAAGAACCATACAACCAATCAACAATGGGAGTAACATATGCCGAAATAGTGCAAAATAAAACTCCACCCCAAGCCGAACCTAACATTAAAACAAGAAATGACCAGAACTGCGACATAAAAGAACTAATGACAACAATGAAACAAATGATGGAACAATTAACAGCAATGACAAATCTAATTCTAAATCTCACGTCCAAATTAGCTGCACACTGGACTCCATAGAAATGGTACTCTGGAACGCCAATGGGCTGTCACAACATACCCTTGAGGTAAAAAAATATATTAAATTAAATCACATTGATGTCATGTTAATCTCTGAAACGCATTTCACAAGGAAGAGCTATTTCTACACACCAGGATACAAATTCTACCACACTATGCACCCTGATGGTAAAGGCTATGGAGGAAGTGCAGTTCTAATAAAAAATAATGTTAGACATCATTTGGTTCATGATTATTGTACTGAAAAAAATCAGGCTACAAACATTGTGATAGAGGATTGGTCGGAACCTGTCACAATATCAGCTATATACAGTCCACCAAAGCATGTCATAAAGCAAGAGGAATACGATGACTACCTTAAAACATTAGGACATCGGTTTTTATCTGGCGGTGACTTTAATGCCAAGCACACATTTTGGGGTTCTCGGATTGTGAATGCAAAAGGTCGACAGTTAATGTTCACAATAAATAAGCTCCGGCTGGACGTTATCTCAACCGGAGAACCAACATATTGGCCTACTGACCGAAATAGGAAGCCCGATCTCATTGACTTCTGCGTCATTAATGGTATTTGTAGGACCAACTTTAGCTGCAAATCTAGTTCTGACCTATCCTCTGACCATTCTCCTGTTGAGGTGTTGTTGAGTCGAGGAATTCACCGCCTACATACTCGTAGAACTAATTGGGAATATTTCAGAGAATTAGTGGACAAATCTATTGATGACAAAATACCATTAAAAGAGGATGAAGATATATTATAAGCGCAGTTGAGCATTTTAACCACACAGTCCAGCACGCTGCATGGGAAGCCACGCCCTCATCAAGCTACAATTATCGAGATAAACCTCAATGCTCACCATCTATCAAAAAACTATTAGAGGAGAAGCGTAAAGCTAGAAAGAGATGGCAAACCACACGATACCCAGGAGACAAAACAATATACAATTGACTAGCTGCAAAACTTAAGCAACTACTGAGCGATGACAGAAATCAGAAAATGGCACCATATTTACAACACCTGGACGCTAAACCTTTATCAGATTATTCATTGTAGAAAGCAACAAAAGGCTTGAAACGCCCAATTAATCACCAACCACCTTTGCTCAAAGCAGACAAGTCATGGGCTAAGAATGATGCTGAAAAAGCCAACGTATTCATGCAGCATCTGCAAGACGTTTTTCGACCTAATCCCAATAATGGCTCCACGAAGACCGAAATGGTTGCAGAACTATTGAACCAGACGCACCAACTAGAGCTGCCCATTAAGAAGTTTAGCAAAGCGGAGATCAAATCTGCAATCGGAAAACTGAATGTGGGGAAAGCACCTGGGTATGATCTAATTACACCAACTATTCTGAAAGAGCTACCAGAATATCTGACGACGTTGTGATGGGCACATTCGCAGATGACACAGCAATCATGGCATGAGATGAATCACCAATCCAAGCGTCTCATAAACTACAGAACTGTCTGGATAAAGTTACAACATGGCTAAAAGACTGGCGCATCAAGCGCCAATGAGACAAAGTCTGGCCAGGTAACATTTACAACGCGGCGACAGACTTGCCCTCCAGTTAAATTAAACTCTGTCCAGCTTCCACAATCGGATGAAGCAAAATATCTTGGGATGTACCTGGACCGACGCTTAACATGAAAAAAACATATTTTTACCAAACGCCTAGCAATGGGACAACAGGTGCGCAAGATGTACTGGCTGATGAATAAAAATAACCAGCTCCCAATACAAAACAAACTTTTATTATATAAGAGTATAATAAAACCAATATGGACATACGGAATACAGCTATGGGGCACGGCTGCCAACTCAAACCTTGAAATTCTGCAAAGGTTTCAATCAAAAATGCTAAGGATGATAGTAGACGCACCATGGTATGTCACTAATGAAAGACTTCACCGAGAGCTTGGGATCAAAACCGTAAAAGAGGAAATAAAGGAAAGAGTCACAACGTATAAAGACAGACTGCAGCTGCACCCTAATATATTGGCACACCTGACCACCTTATGGACGAAATATTTCCAAGTGTGAGGAGACTTAAGAAAAGAGTCCCTCAAGATTTACTTTAAAAACTCATTAAAGAGGACATGTCACTGGACCTGTACCTCACATAATAACCATCACTACATAAATATCGCTGAATGTCTCCTGGACAGATTGCGATAAAGAAGAAAGGAAAAAAAAAATTACGTAATAGTAATTATAGTAAGGATTGTACTATTGATTATACAGCCTTCGCCCGATTTTTCGTCATAGCTCATATAGGTAATTTCATGACAAAATAAATGGTTTATCAACTTCAGTATCGTGGCCTAAATCGCGTCTTAAAAGATTGAATTAATTAAATCACTTTCCTGTATCCGTAGGTCGATTAAGAGTTTATAAAGACCGGCGAACTTGTATAATTTCAAACAAAGATGGGTTTAAGGACTGTTAAACTGATGTAAACTCACGAGTGAGAGAAAGCACTCGCAGGAAAGATTTTCAGAGCAAAATTGTGCCTAGCCTTGACGTCGTAAAGCATAGTACGCTCTACAACTCCATCAGAATATTCAACAAACTGCCTCTAGACTTAAACACCATTATTTACAAAAGAGTCCATGACAAATTGAAAGCTTTTCTGTTAAAAGGGTGTTATTATTCAGTCGATGAGATTTTAAATAAATAGATTTTATACTGACAGCAGAGGTTAAATGTAATTACACTGCTATTTTTTACGTGTCATGATATTTTCCACTTTTTTCGATTGTTAATTTACTTATGATTTTTATTTATATTATTTGATTTGATTACGAATTGATTTACATTTGATTTTTATTTATATATGCAATGTATGTGTACAAACGATGTTCAAACACGATGTAAAAATGGTTAATGTATAAATAAATACAAATACTATACAATATAAAAAATCCATTCAGTTCTTGAAAAGGTAAGCTTTCTCATAAACAGTGAAGTTAATCCGATTCAGAGTCATATGTAAAATGAAATGAATAAATTTAATAATCGATCTGCCTCGGAATTAGGCAAAATGAATTGATTAGTCAAACGTATAGAGTTAAAATACTTACAGATTTTTTTTTCGGAGTAAAACACACAAATACACTAAAAAGTTGTTAATATTGAGAGTTATCACTAACACTTACAATTATTAAAGTATAGCACTTAGTATTCTCAAAGAATAACACTTAGAATATTGCACTTTAACCACAGTATTGCACTAACTGATAAGTAAGTATACAAATTGGGAGAGCGCACGAAGAGCGAGTACTTCAGGTGAGAGCTCGAGCTCGAATGATTTATTATTGTGACATTGCACAGTCCTTCGTACGGTGCCACGGGTGAAGGGGACGCGGAGAGGTGGGGGCTGCGCGAGAGTGGACAGGTAGTAGCGGGTAGTGGGCGTGGCGCGAGTAATGTCTGCAATGGAATTACGTATGTATAGATAAGGTGTAGTAAGGGTTGTACTTCTACGAATCGCCTTGAAAGGGTCCACGAGCAACTGAAGTAAAATATGTAGATTTGACTGATTTTTGGTCATAGATTTTAGGTATAACAGAACGAAATTAAGGGTTTTTGGATCTCTTCCTAAAAAGATTCAATTAAATAAATCACCTTCCTGTTAACCAGCGAGCTTGTATGATCTCATATAAAGAGTAGATTTAAGTAACAGCTGAACCTCAACTCTGCTATTTTCTGCCATTCCCCTGACCCTGTAAAACTGCAATTTCACTATAGACTATATTTGGCTCTTCAGTTTAAGTTCAAAATTAAGTTCGTCAGTTTCATTTCAAATCCAAAAATAAATTAAATTCGCAGTTCGTTACACCTTTTCATCAAATCTACACAATGACATTTAATTTAAGACTTTACCAACATGAAATTAAAATCTAAATCACAATCTGACACAGAACATCAGAAACGAGGCTCTGCTGATTGGCAGAAGAAGCTCTGACGCAGGCTTCCCTCTTGGGGTTATTTTTATAATAGCCAATAATGTCAAACTAAACTTAAGTCATATTAATTAAAGTAACCTCCGAGGATAAAGGCATTATTATATGTACCTATGTACTAGCTGACCCGGCGTATTTTAATCCACTTCCGTAGCGTCAGATCTGCTGCAACTTCTACTATATTAAGCATGTATTATACATATAATCCTTCCTTTTGATTCACTCTATTTATTAAAAAAAACCACATCAAAATGTATGAACTTTATTGAATAGCAATAAATTTCAAATTCACTCTACATTGCATACAAAAACTTTTATATGAGAAAAAGAAATGGCTCTTTTTAGGGTTTTCCCGGCAATAGTTCGATTTTTTCCCACCTTTTAAACCTTACCTAGACATCCACGAACATTTCAAGACCAAGATAAGATAAATCCGTCCAGTCGTTCTCGAGTTTTAGCGAGACTAACGAACAGCAATTGATTTTTATATATATAGATAGATAGATAGATATAGATAGAAGAGAAGATATTATGTATGTACATACAATTAAATTAGACGGTATCCCGGCAATAGGTTCCATGGGTAGCAGGAAAATTAGTAAGATCATCCTGTGAACCAATTTAACTCAAAATAAAATGATATGTTGGATTTTAAAGTTTCTATTATTACCTCCTTTATTCATTTAACAAAACTTATAAATTATATTTTTAAATACATATATAAAAAAAAACATCTATTTAAAAATATAAAAAATAGTAGGTACTCCACCGGGATCGGGTACAGGGACCAAGCTACCGGTGGTTAGGGCTCCAAGGAGAGGAACCTCTTTACAATGCGTGCCGTGTCGAGGAGTACCGCCTTCTGCATCAGGCCTTTGACCCAACTGTCTAACGCGAGCCTCTTGAGGTGTTGGTCGAGGCTCTTGGCAATCAGTCCGTGAACCGACACGACTATCGGAACAATAATCGCCGAATCCACATTCCACATGTCGACAACCTCGTGAGCCAGGTCCAAATATTTTATTTGGGAGCGCCTTATTTCGTAGAAAGAAATTTCATAGAATTTCATTTTACAGAAAATGTTTCATATAATATTTGGTTCTTATATTTTTATTTCGAATATTATTGTTTCAAAGACAATTTACCACAATGAATCACTTTTCACAGAAACACAATTTAATGAATTTTTTTTCACATATTTTTGTTTAACATACTTATCAAACTGTAGAATTATTATTTAAGGAATCTTAAAAACAACCACTAACCACCATCTATTTCAAACAGTAAAATTTAGATACATTTTTTTTCCCGATTGCTTGTAGTAATTTAATTAGATAATACCCCGACTCGGATAGGTTAGGTTAGAAGGCTAAGGCGAGAGCGAAGCGAAGCGGAGCTCTCGCCTTAGCCTTCGTGGTTATTTTTTTTTAAACCACCCAGAAAATATCTTTGCGCAAATAACTTTTATATGAAATAACCAATATAAAAAAGAAGAATATTTGATTTGTTATTCTATGAAATGATTATTCTAACATTAAAATTTATGTGAAACAAAAGTCAATGATTTAAAAATCTTTAAAGTAAGTATTATGTATATTGATTATTCTATGAAACGAAATTATGCGAAACATTTTCTGTAAAACGAAATTATATGAAACTTTTGTCTATGAAACAACGCACACCCATTTTATTTGTTTATCTTTTTCGGCTTTCACGAGATTCTCATCATGCGGAATGGTGACATCGATTTATTATTACTATTATTATTGTCTTTATGGACGAGCAGCAAACATGCTGATGTGTCCACATCACTGCACTGGGGTAGGGTCTTTTTAACATTTTTAACATTGTTAATTTTAACATTTTAGAATTATGTATGTAAATTATATGCCTAACATAACAAAATTTTATAACATTTGAGTTAATTTCTTAAATAACTTAGTACCTAAGTAATAAAACCACACATGGACGTATGGCGAGTGAGCCCTTCACCTGGTATAATTCCTTTATTACTTTCTTTTGTTCTGTTGTCGTAGATAAGGTGTAATTTGCAAATCGATACCTTTACAACAATAAAACTGGCATTCTTAGAAATTCGTCATTATTTACTACTTGTACATTCAGCTCCGAGTCAACCTTTTGTTTCATTGCCGCAAATGTGTTTATTTTTTAAAGAATATTAGAATCAAGAGATTAGAGAATAATACAATAGTTGTTGAACAACCACATTTGCGGAATTTATACAAAAGGTATCATTTCTGCAAATGTGGTTGTTATCTCGTGAAGCACATTAAAGACACATTAGTGCTTTTGTTATGGAACTGAGTCATGCGGGCCTAATTAATCTAGCTCCTGAACCCTTTACCTGATGGGTCCTGGAATGTTGAGGGAAATTTCTCTAACTTCGTAATTATATTAATAGAGGCTCGATAAGCAAATCTAGATGGTTTACTCTTGTGGTTATCCAAATAAATTGGAAACATATGCTTGGAACACTGCCGAGCAGATTTTTGTAACATCAGGTAAAGGGTTCAGCAGCTAGTTTAATTAGGCCCGCATAACTCAGTTCCATAACAAAAGCACTAATGACTCTTTTGTGAGCTTCACTTGATAACAACCACAACCGCATTCATTTGCAAAAGGTATATTCCGTAAATTATTTGGATAACCATAAGAATAAACTATTTAGAATTTCTTAACGCGCTTCTATTAACATAATTACGAAGTTCGAGAAATATCACTCAATATTCGAAGACACGTCAGGTAAAGAGTTCAACAGCTAGTTTAGGCCAGCACTAATGTCTCTTTTGTGAGCTTCACTTGATAACAACCACATTTGCGGCAATGATACCTTTTGTATAATTTCCGCAAATGTGGTTGTTCAACAACTATTGTATTATTCTATAATCTCTCGGTTCTAATATTCTATTATAAGCACATTTGCGGAAATTAAACAAAAGGTTGACTCGGAGCTGAATATACCCCTATAAGTAGTAAATAATGTTTTAAAAGTATCGATTTGTAGATTACTGACTTAGTTGACATTATATCGCACCCCCAGTGGAAAATAGGCATAAGTGATCTTACTTTGATTCGTCGATTTTATCATATTTGAAAGGTACGTTTAAAGATACATATGCTAAATTTTTTTCATATTTTTCTTGTTAAATTTGACGAATTAAAACAAGAAATTCGTTTTGAGAATTTTGGTTCCATTACATTTTTTCTTACGGATTAGTAGATTATGTGATATAACGCAAAGAATAAATTGAGAAATATGACGTATTACTTATTATTACGTTTATCCCTAATATTTTATGTAGAAAATTAAAAGTAACAATTATTATGATTTAAATGCGTTTGTTTTTTTTACATCGTTAGTCTTGTATACACGATTATTTTTTTATTTGTTATATTAACTAGCTAAGGAAATTATCTTAAATGCGCTTACTTAGCCTAAAAGATAAACTTAGAAAATAATAACAGCTGTATGACTGTTTACTTTTTATGAACATAAAATAAATTAGAATAAGAATAAATACTCCTTTCTTCCACTCAAAACTTTTCTATACGCCGAAACATAAGACTACATACTGCGGCGCGGCTGTAAAATAAGAACGATTACTTCTTTCTTTCACTAGAATATTTTCCTTTCACCGAGAAGTAAGAATAGATACTGCGGCGTGGGAGTAGACAGTGCTAACATAAGTGTGAATACATCGATGCGGGGGGCCGGGGCGGGTGCGTATCCACGCGCTTGACAGTCAGTGCTCATTTCTAGGTCAAGGTAATACCTGCGTTAACGCATTTGCGAAAGCAAAACAACAACAATTGAGTGGTTTTTCTTCTTATTTTAAAGTAAAGTGATCTGAAATGTATAACCGGACGCAGCACAGTAGGGCGAGAAGAATTTTGAAGTTATTAGGTGAGTATAAGCTAAAAAGAGATTATGACACAATGTTTTTTTTTTTTGGCAATTTGACTTCACCTCGCCTGATGTTCAGCAAAGGCAAAGTGTCGGAAAGAGGGTCACCATCGGAAACATGTACCATGTTAACAGTGGTCGCACTCAGCTTGACGGCCTCATTAGATGCCTTTTCACGCCCCGCTTAAAGGACCCGGGACTGTAGGAAGAAGGAAACACGTGAGCTGGCACAGAGTTCTAGGTCTTAATGGTGCGTCATAGGAATGAGTCTCTAAAACGCTTGGTTCTAGCTGGTATACTCTGCACCGTATATGGATGGCATCTTAGCCCTGCACGTCTCGTCCTGTGTAGCAATGGAGAGGGTGGGTGTAATTGGAAGAGCTTGTCAGAACATTCACCATAGTAGAGACGGTAGAATACTGCCAAAGACGCAACATCTCTACGCATCTGTAAAGGCTCGAGGGTGTTCATGACCTCAGGATTCCCAAAAATGCGGACTGCACGTCGCTGCAACCTGTCGAGAGCATCTAGTAAGTACTTTGCGGAGCTGCCCCAGAGATGTGAGCAGTATTCCACGCAGGAACGAATTTGGGTCTTGTATAAAAGACACCGCTGCTCCGGCGTGAAAAAACGTCTCACTCTGTTCAGGACTCCGAGTTTACGCGAGGCTGATTTGATGATACTTTCGATATAGTTGTTACTCAGTTTGCAGCGAACATCCATACCAAGGATACTGAGGTGATCCTGCAGTGGCAATGGTGTGCTCTGAAGAGTGGGAAGGGGAACGAAAGGAGATACCTTTGCTGTAAACGCACATGCCTGGGTCTTCTAGGCATTGAACTCGACCAGGTTCCTAGCGCCCCATTGAGAAATGTGGTCCAGGATCCGGTCCAGCTCAGTGACAAGAAGCTGCCTTTTTTCCGCGATATCAGACTGCTTGGCCGCAGGATATGCGCAATAACTCCCGTGTAAGATGCTGTCGTCTGCATAGCAATGAATGCTACCGTTAGCATATCCAGCATTTACCTGCAAGAACTCCGAAGCTCGAATACGGCGCCCCTGCAGGAAGGCAGGCAGGCAAGGGAGGTCTGGGAGGCAGGCCAAAGGCTGGTAGCTTAGAAAGAAGCGATTTATGCCATACCCTATCGAAAGCTTTGGCACTGTACCTGAACTGTGGGACAGTCGGTACAGCCGCGTTAGCATAGGAGATAGCTCCGCTGCACATTTTTTAAGTACGACCGCTGGAATACCATCAGGACCACTGGTTTTCCGGACATCGAGTGATTGTAGTACTGCACGGACATCGCGTTACCTGATATGGATATCAGACATTGCGTGGTCACCAGTGGGCATTGTCCGTGGTTGCATACCACAATCATCGACTCGGGAGTTGGCCGCGAAGAGATTGACCAGCAAATTTGCTTTCTCTTGCGGCTCATGGGCCAGAGATCCATCGGGGTTGCTCAGCGGGAGCAGCAAGGGCTGGCAGAAGTTGGCTTGCACGGCTTTGGCCAGTCGCCAGTAGCCACGGCACGTGAGATGCGCCACTAGCTCTTGGCCCAGCCGTGCTATGCGCTGGGCATCCGCCCTGACGTAAACCCTCTTGCAGACCTTTGTCGCTCTGTTGTACGCCGCCTTGGCCTTGTTGGGATCGCGTGAGACGCGCGCCCGCACCCAAGCGCGGTACGCAGACTGTTTATGCTCAACAGCCTCCGCACACTCGCACCCGAACCACTGACGCGCTCTGCGGACTCCGGTGACATCGGTTTATGGGATATAGTATTCCATACCCAAACCGATCTCACCGGCGACAGCAGTAGCGCTCTCAGATGGGTTCTTACCCTCAAAGCAGCGTTCAACCCACGGGATGGACGCATAATAGTCGCGTAGTCCATCCCAGTCCGCTGACGAGTAGTGCCAAAGAAGCCAATTCCCCTGCACGGGTCGTGGGGGCGCTACAATGGGCACGGTGGAGTGGACCAGACAGTGGTCGGAGTTACCTAAAGCAGCACTCACCGAGACACTGTACTGGTCCAGGTGACTCGTCAATAGAAGCTCTAGCAGAGAGGGCTCTATACCAGACTCTCTTGATATCCTGTAATGCTTGATGTTTGTTTTTCCTGTCTAATCCTCCTAGTGTTTTCCCGGCTGCTCTTGGGGAGTCCGGGGTCCGCTTAAACAATGATTTGTCTGGGTTTATATAGTCTGGTAATTACATTGAAGCGACTATCGTCTGACCTTCGTAACCGGAAAGGCGAACCTTAACAATATTCCACAATTCCACAATATTCTACACAACGCTATCTAGACCCATTGTAAGCTTTTATAGCTTGTGTTATGGAATCTAGAATGCGGATAAACATACTTATATACTTTATTTTGTAAATACGTACATATTATACATAGAAACACCCAGACCAGACCAATAGGATCCTGGTTACATATTAAATATGAATGAATGTGCAGTTTCCTCGCGATGTTTCGCTTACCGCCGAGCTAGTGGTACAAGTTTAGTATATCATAGCAATCGTTTGGTCTCCAAGTAGGGGAACCCCTGTAATATGAGTACAAGACGATGACTCGTACCACTAGGCTGATGAATGATTCGCAGTCTATTATCATAACATTACCTAATGTCTGTTACTAACGTGTAACATCCTTTTCTATTTTAACTTGTAAAGGGTTCACTATCTATTTGCATAAAAAAATAGCCATAACATAGGCTTATGTTAATTTATACTAATGATATTAATAAACTCTAAACTAAACTAAACTAGTAGGTGAAGGATAATGCCACCACTCGGGGTGCCTAGCCGTAATAATAACATGTGTAATAACAAAATATGTATTATAGCTCGTTACCTTGATTTGTTAATAATTTTTGCTTGTTACCTTTGATTTTTATTGAGAGAACATAAACATTTTGTTGTACGGAGCCAATAAAAACTTATTTAAGTTTAGTCCTAACAAATTATCTACTGATTATTTAAGAGTTTATAAAAAAATCAATGGTGGTAGTAATCCTCACCGAAACTCTACAATTCTGAATATTATTGTGCAATTTTATTGTTGCTAGCACGAACTTTAATTGTTACCAAAATATAATTAGTATTTTGCCTGAAATAAAAAATAGTGAATAAAAAAAAAGGCATTGCCTTTTTTCCCTGTAGTCATAAATAATAACTCTAAGTAATATGTCTTAATATGCAGCTAACTTTTCTATAACATATAATGGAATAAGTAATTATTATTGTTTACTTAAGTTATCTTAACAAGCCCTTAAATTGAAAAAAGGGGTAAGTATTGCTTGTGCATTTCAAACATAATTTTTATAAAGGAAATAATGCAGTAATCTTACTTATACTACCATAAATGTTCATATTCACAAGTTCATTACTGCTTTAATATAACATACTTTTTGAAATATATTTTACTTTTCTGGCAAAGTCTGGCATAAATTTTGATACTCAAAATCTTTTATTTTATTGTATTCTGAAAAATAGCATAATAATTTATTTTTACAATTCCTAATAAACTATAAACATTAGCACTAACTTAAATACAACACGAAGTGCAACATTTTTTTCTCCTTTTTTTGATATAAGAATAATTCTTCTACGTTTGGAAATAAAGTAAATATGCCCATAAATTCAGTTTTTTCACCATACTGAAAAATCAGCATTTTCGTCTTATGCCTTTTTTCCACTGAGGGTGCGATATTATAGCATTATATATGATGGCTTACGCTTCAACACATCTGATGACAAGGAGTTTGACCGGTTCCCTGTCAGCACCGGCCTACGTAGTAGCTACGGACGTAGTATCTACGCCAAGGTGCACTTTGGGAGAGACCCATGTCCAGCAGTGGACTGCAATAGGCTGATTGATTGATTAATTAAATCAAAAAGGACATGAATTTTACGAGACTTTTTGGTACTTTAGTGATGAACGTCCGTGAAAAAAAAAAGAAAGAAAGAAAGAAAGAAAATATTTTATTTAAGTTCCACACAGCGGGCATCATACAAATAGGTAGGTAAGTATTAAAATTGTAATTAGTAGGTATATTAAATTATTTTACGGGTGCAACACTCCACACTGCGCGAACCCAAATAGGGCCCCATCTCAGCATTGAATGCTGTGGTGTGCTGTGCTACCATTTATTTACTTTAGCTAATAAATTAAATTTTTTGATTTAAATTACTCCCGGGATTGGGCAAATATGCCCCGAAAGTACCTATACTAACAATCCGTTCTAGTTTTGCCCTATTTTTGGTGAACTGATCTTCAAAAATCAAAGGTGCACTATATATACGGTTCCCTTCCCGAGACCATTGTTGCTGAAAAGCAACCGAGGCGTTAGGTCTCAATTTAAGTAATAAAATAACACCAAATAAATCGCGTTTGTATCCAATAAAAATAGTCTTATTTCAAATTATTATAAATAGTTCAGTTTTGCTCAGTAACTCAGTAGTAGTAGTGCATCTAGCAAAGCTAGGAACCCACATGTCGTCGTTGCGCCTGGAAAAAGCAAAAAATATATTTTTTAAAAACGACTTTATTCACTTTTAAAGCATAATTTGCCATGCCCGTCATACCTGTGAAACCCGTTTTGTGATATCTTAGAAGACTAAAAATAACATTTTCCGCTATGTATCTTTAAAAAAAACCACGTCCCAAACTGCTTTGTGTCAGTAAAACATAAAGCGGTTTGGGACACGGAAAAAAAAAGTTTATCGGTTTTTCCAGGTGAAACGACGATATTTATTGTCCCATGGTGAAAATAGATTTTTAAGGAAAAGATCTCAATAGGAAACGCTGGTATTATCAATTAGAACATTCTCATGACTTCAAAAGGATAGGTACGTAATTTCAAGAAAAATTTAACGTTTCACAAAAACAGCTCGCCAGTGTTCCAAGCATGTTTGTAATTTATTTGGATAACCACAAGAGTAAACCATCTAGAATTTCTTATCGAGCTTCTATTGACATATTTACGAATTTCGAGAAATATCACTCAATATTCGAGGACACGTCAGGTAAAGGGTTCAGCAGCTAGTTTAATTAGGCCCGCATAACTCAGTTCAATAACAAAAGCACTAGACAGTCCATTATCTTTTGTGAGCTTCACTTGATAACATCCACAATTGCATTCATTTGCAAAAGGTAAAATTCCGCAAATGTGGTTGTTCAACAACCATTGTATTATTCTCTAATCTCTCGGTCCTAATATTCTTTAAAAAACACATTTGCGGCAGTGAAACAAAAGGTTGACTCGGAGCTGAATGTACTCCTATAGGTAGTCAATAAAGGCGAAATTGTAAAAACTTGAGTTTTATTGTTTTGAAAGTATGATTTACAGTTTACACCTTATGTAAAACAATAGAACAAGAGAATGTATCAAAGGAATTATGCCAGGTAAAGGGGTCGCTCGCCATACCTTCATATGTGGTTTTTATTACTTATCTAGTTATCTAAAGTTACATTCCCCTATTACATGGGACCAACTACAATTATTGCTGAAATGTGGGTGTTAATTCACCTCTCCGGGGATAAAGGCGTGATTATATGTTTGTATGTATATTAAATCGTCGACAACCTCCGTGGCGTAGCGGATAGTGAACGCGGCCGCTACGCAGGAGGCGCCGGTTCGTGTTTCATACATGCTTGGTTTTGGGTACGTTTGTCATGTTCTTTCTTTAAAATGTCTGCGATCTGCTTGACATACGCATGGCTAGGTTGACCGGGTTGCCCATTCACCCTCACCCCATAAATCCGTTTCGTCAGTTTTCTATTATCCCTCCTCTCTACATGTCCGAACCATCTAAGCATCCATTTCTCTATCTCAGTCACTACATCTTCAAACACACCACAACGTTCCCTTATCACGCTATTCCTCACTCGATCCGTCAACTTCACCCCAGATATACTTCTCTGATTTCTCATTTCTACAGCATTAAATTACTTTCATACTCCTTCTTCAAAACCTAACATTCACTACCACACATAAGCGTAGGGACGAGCACTCCCCTATGTACAACCAGTTGTGCTTCTTTAGATAACGTTATGATACTCATAAAGTTATGTTTTTCCCCATTCACTTGATTTCCAGCCATAACTCTTCGTTCAATATCACTCCTATATTTCCCATCTCTAGTAAACTTCGAACCCAAACACACAAACTCTTTCACTTGTTCTATTCTTTCTCCTTCAAACAGGATTGTGCAATTTGTCACACTATCTTCTCGTTCATAAACTATCGCTTTGGTTTACTTACATCCACTTTCATCCCTTTGCTTTTTAGAGCGCCATGCATAATATTGACCATCGCCTGTAGCTCCTCCTCCGATGATGCCAGAATAACTTGATAATCAGCATATAGGAGGCATTTGATGGTCAGATCATTCATTCTTAGTCAATACGCACTTTCTTGTAGAACTTTCAGACAATTGTCTATAAACAGGTTAAAGCTACACACCCCTGTCTAATATCTTTTCCAATCTTAAACCAGTCTGTGCACACTCCATTCATCCTCATACAAGCACTAGAACCCTCATAGAGTAATTTCAATGCTCTTATCAAGCGGCTGCTCACCCCATATACAGACAATGTTGATCACAATTCATTTCTTACCACTCTGTCATAGGCCTTATCCAAATCTACGAAAGCACAATAGACCTTTTGTTTTTGAGCCAAGAATTTTTCGGCTATGCTTCGCAGGGAAGAGACCTGATCCATACACCCCCTTCCTTTCATGAATCCTGCTTGCACATCCCACATCTTGTCTTCAGTCTCATTCATTACTCTGTTAATCAAAACCTTTGCATATAGTTTACCGACGACACTGAGCAGGCTAATGCCGCGGTAGCTCTTGCAATCTTATATGCAATAAAATTATATGCAACCACATAATTTATTCTGCGATATATAGGTTAAAAGGCCAATTCCTACTGGTATTCCCGCAACCCATGGGAACCTATTCCCCCCGAGGAGGGCCAGACCGTAAGGATGGCCATGGGTCAGCCGGGGTCCGAGGGATATGTCGAAGACAACCTCACCTCCGGCCTGGCACCACGACCCGCAGTCGGCGTGCGGTTTTAGTCGGTTCGAGTCCGACATATCCTCCCCTTCCAGCTCCCGCGGGAGAGGTGTCTGAGGGGATTTCCGCACGAAAAAAAAAACAAAAAGGAACCTATTCCCGGGATAATAAGTACCCTGTATGTTACTCCAGACAGCTCTTGGTTAGACCCACTTATCTCATGTTTTTTCCTCTCTGTATGTCCAGAACTGTCTCGTTTCTGGTGTGGCAGACCACTACCTATGATTCAAATGCTTCATGATACACATAACTCTCACCCTGTTTAACTCCATTGCTAGAAACACAATTTTCGACTGATAGCTCTCGTATAGACCCCAGTATCTCATGTTTTTTCCACTCCGTATGTGCAGAACTGTCCCGTTTTTGGTGTGATAGACCACTACCTATAATTTGAAAGTTTAAGTAGACACAGAACTCTCAGTTAGGTGTCAGCATCTCATCCTGTTTAACTCCATTGCTAAAAACACAATTTTCGACTGATAGCTCCCGTATAGACCCCAGTATCTCACGTTTTTTTCACTCTGTATGTCCAGAACTGTCTCGTTTCTGGTGTGGTAGATCACTACCTATGATTCAAATGCTTCATGATACACATAACTCTCACCCTGTTTAACTCCATTGCTGAAACACAATATTCGACTGATAGATACCTATCTCATGTTTTTTCCACTCTGTAGGTCCAGAACTGTCTCGTTTACATCACCAGAAACAAGACAGTTCTGGACATATAAAGCGGGAAAAACATGAGATACTGGGGTCTATACGAGAGCTATCAGTCGAAAATTTAAATAGAATAAGACCATTTCTACTTCTCTTGACATAAATACATATAAAACTAGCAAGTTTTGTTTTGAGAATATGCTATTTATGACATGCGGTTATTAAGACGTGTTCGTCATTGCCCTTCAATGTCATTATATGCTGATTTTTTTGTATTATATCTCGGTAGAATTATTAGGTGATACCTCAACTCTGTACGCGTTGATGTCGTTTATATCAAACTTTTGCTCATATCTCTACACAACCAATTGCTATCAAACGTACGACAAATTATTGGTCTGATTAAAGCCTATCTAACAAAAATAACCGCTTAAATATCTGTTCTGTATTTCAGCAATAAATAAGTGCAAAAACAGACAAGAGTTACAAAAACTTATTTTTGGATCAGAATCGAGCGTGAGAACTATCTAGCTAGAATGATTACCTGCCTACATTATCAATCAATAAGCCTACCGCAGTCCACTCCTGGACATAGCCCTCTCCCAATATTGGGAGGCTTTTGGCTTACTGTGTTTCCACGCTGGCCAGACGGTTGGTACAGGGCTGTATTTTGAGTTCTCCTTCTCTCGCAGTGATATCGTCTGCGTATTTTTCCGTTCGTCGCCTCTCACGACACCCCGTGGGTGAGATGGGGTGGTGATACTTGTATTCTTTCTCCGTCACCACACGTATAACCTGCTTATAACCATGCCTCTTCGTTACTGAGGTAGGCACAGACAATCATCATAACATAGCTTATAACAAAGTCGCTGTCGCTGTCTCTCCGTCCCTATGTATGCTTAAATCTTTATAACTACGCAACGGATTTTGAAACGGTTTTTTTAATAGATAGAGTGATTCAAGAGGCAGGTTTATACGTATAATACATGCTAAATATATTAAGTAGTAGCGGAAAAAAATTGGCGGTGCGAAGTTCGCCGGGTCTGCTAATAAATAAATATTCCACAACGTTCTACACAACGCTATCTAGACCCATGGTAAGCTTAAGAGGACTTCCTAGCTAGCGAATAATCCTATTGCTTATACTATTGCCGTCGCCCCCGTCTCACTCCTGTCCCCGTAGAGTGCGATAAGGATAGCCGCAGCTCAGACCGATTTATCACAATTTTTTTGGGTAAAATCGAGGTTTCGTATTTCTCGTTTTTTTTCAGCGAAAACTACGACGACTTAAATATTTTTGACAACGTTTTATTAGGAAATAACGTATCCATGTTCCTGTTATTTTTTATAACATATAAAACCTTTTCGAATTTCTCTGGTAGTCCTCCAAACATCCTCCAACGGTAAGAATTAGTCACTTTTTATCATCTTTAGACGATCATATTTTTTTATTTTAATGACAGCTGACAAAATAAAATAACAGGGACATGCGTACAGAAGATATTGATTTTACGAAAACAAAAATATTGTTCTAGAAGCAATATTCAGGGAGGAAAAAGGAGAGAACGGTACTATGGAGAAACAGTTGCTAGGAAGTCCTCTTAACTAGCTTATGTTATGGAATCCAGAGACATATTTAGATACATTTTTTTTGTAAATACATATAATATCTTTCGCCATACCTCTATGCTTGGTTTTGTTACTTACCTAGTTAGGTAAGAAAGCACCACAAATGTTATAAAATTCATATTAAATCAAATCAAAGTACAATATACATAGTTTATACACTTTAAAATCCGACCTAATCATTTATTTTGCGATATAGATACCTAGAGAGTATCCCTGTGGCATAGCGGTGGTGAACGCGGCGCGATCATTACAAATATTTGTATGCATGAATATGGCTATTTGCATTGGTTTAGGTGTTTCTATGTAGTTACAAAAAAAAATTATCAAAATATTTTTATATTTTATTTACAATATTCTAGATTCCATAACCCAAGCTAGTTAAGCTATGCTTACTATGGGTCTCTACTTCTCTAGATAACCAATTTAATAAAGCTTTCTGTTTGTCTTAATTTACTGTCAGATAAAAAACAAACAGTGGATATTATATGCATAACTGAACATTTTATGTCACATAATGAATCTCACCTTTATATGCCTAACTATGTTTTGGCTGCATGTTACAGTAGAGATCACATTAAGCGAGGTGTTTCATGTTTCTTGGTAAGAGCTGGCTATTCTTGGATAGAACTACCTGAAGTGCTACAATTTTCTTTGCCTAATGGGATCGAATGTTGTGCTATAGAATTACCTGCATACAAAATTGTTATAATGTGTGTATACAGGAACGGAAACCTTAATATGATTTTTTATAAATTATAACAAATTCTATTGTTATTATCTCGTAGAAACTATAGGCATATAATTATAGCGGGTGATCTAAACATCAAAGCTCTAGTGAATAAAAAAGAGACACGGGAGCTGAAATGTCTCTTAGAACGCTATAATTTAATGTTAGCAATAGACAAACCAACTAGACTGCAAAGACAGACCTGTATAGATAATTTTGCACACAATTTAAAAAAAAGTGTAGGGCGGAAGTGATAGACTTTGAGTTATCTGATCACACGGCACAGTTGCTGATGTGCCCAATTGATGGAATAGGTTTGCTGAAATACTGGTACAAGTTACAAAGGGATTATGCAAATGAAAATATTGTACGGTTTAGAGGCATTATTGAAAAACTAACATTCTCTGAGGTATACCAGACAGAGGATCCAAATGAGACATACAATGCATTTTATGATCATTTTAAATTGTATTACGTTCTGTGTTTCCCGACAAAACGTATTAAAATAACGGTAAACAGAAAGCCAAAATGGATCTCACGTGGACTAAAAATATTTAGTCCAAAAAAACGACAATTACTTTGGAAATCTCGACTGGAACCTACACAACTAAATAAATGTAAATATAAGGACTACACGAAGTTGTACAAAAAAATTATAAATCTGACTAAACGATCTCAAAATGACTACCATATAAAAACGCATAAAAACAAAAATAAGACAACTTGGTAAATAATAAATAAGCGTAATTTCAATCTGCCTGAGAGCTCCATAAGTAAAATTAGAAATCAAAATGACATAATCGAGAAACCAGAACTCATAGCAAACAAATATAGTAATTATTTTATTGACAAAATTGTGGCGATACCAGATAGAGGTAAAATGTAACTGAGAACATAATATCTAGACAAAATTCTATGTTCATGGATCCATGTGTCGCGATGGATATTTTACACATTATAAGAGGACTCAAAAATACAAAAAGTGTAGGGTATAATGAAATAGCAACAAATGTAATAAAACAAGTAGGCGATTTAATATGTGGTCACATGTGTAATATTTTAAACCTTTGTATAAATAATGGAGTCTTTCCTGAAAATCTTAAGCTTACAATCTTAAAACCCTGATATAAAAAAGATGACAAGGAACAAATGCAAAATTATAGACCAATTGCACTATTATCCGTCTTCTCGAAGATATATCAAAAATATATATAAAATCAAATCTACGTATATCTTGAGAAATGTAACATTCTTCGTAAAGAACAAAAAGGTTTTCGTAAAAATATGACAATTAACCAAGCTATATATGACTTTTTAAATACAATTATGATAAATGTAGATAATAGAATACCGATATGTGCTGTGTACTGTGATATGACACAGGCATTTGACTACGTAGGTCATGACATTTTGATAAAAAAACTGGACTGCTATGGTATAAGGGGAAACAAACTGGACTTACTTAAAACGTATTTGACTAATAGAATTCAATTAACCGCGATAATAAAATTAAATGAAAAAACTAATTATGAGACTACGTATGTATCAAAAAGACGTACTGTATCTTTTGGTGTTCCACAGGGCAGTGTACTGGGCCCCTTATTGTTTATAATATATATAAATGATTTACCAAAGGCAACAGATCATCAATTAACACTTTTCGCTGATGACAGCACAATAACAATACCTTGTACTAATGTAGACTCATATGAATATGAAGTAAATAAAACTTTATCTGAGATTATCGCGTGGATGAATAATAATAATTTAAAAATAAACCTAATAAAAACAAATATAATGTATTTTAGTCAAAGACGTCCCTCAAATATAATGGATATACAGTATCAAAATAACAAAATTCTTGCCACAGACAACGCTAAATTCTTAGGGCTAATAATTGACAGAGAACTAAAATGGAAAAAACATATTGAGAGGCTAGCATCTAGACTAAATATGTAGTTCATCATACGCACTGCGTAAACTGTCTAAGGTAGTAAATGTAAATGCTAGACTTACTGCGTATCACGGTATGGTTGCGTCGGTACTGAGATACGGTGTGATATTTTGGGGCAATTCCACAATTAAAGAAATAGCCTTTAAGTCTCAGAAGCGATGTATCAGAGCTATGTTTGATCTTAAAGCAACGGACAGCTGTGTACCATATTTCGTCTATATACATTTATGAAACAGCTATCTTTGTTAAATTGAACCCACATCTATTTCCACAGCTGTCTGATGTGGTGAATCGCAATAGGCGTAGGAATGCACTATGTATTCGGAAAGCTAAGTCAACCCTTATGTGGAGTAGTATATTTTGTTTAGCTCCAAAAATATACAATAAGATACCTGACAGCTGGAAAAAATTGAGTGTTGACATGTTTAAAAAGAATTTTAAAGGACATGCTATTTGATAAATGTTATTGTAATATTGACGATTTTTTAAATGATACAATCTAATTAAACACTGACATCTTAATTTTAAATTGTACCTATTACATGTGTTGATTTTTAATGATAAATAATGAGATGTTTTCAATGTAAAATTTTGTACGCCAGAACCGGCAGAATATGAGATCTGAACATTATGTACTAACATGAGATACTGGGGTCTATACGAGAGCTATCAGTCGAAAATTGTGTGTCTAGTAATGGAGTTAAACAGGGTGAGATGCTGACACCTAACTGAGAGTTCTGTGTCTAATAAAGCATTTGAATCATAGGTAGTGGTCTGCCACATCAGAAACGAGACAGATCTGGACATACAGAGAGGAAAAAACATGAGATAAGTGGTGTCTAACAGAACCGCGGGTGTACTTTTTAATTTGGATGAAAACTATCTTAAATAAATGTACCTAAAATGTACTATTTAGGACTTATATTGAATTTAATTGTACCTCGTTCAATACCTTACAATCACAATACTAAAGTGAGCCGCCATTCTGATACCAGGATGGCGGGTAAACTCTAAATCAGTTAGCATATTTTTTTTTATCATTACGAAATAAATATACCTAAAATGTACTATTTAGTACTTTTATTGAATTTAATTGTACTTTGTTCAATACCTTGTAATCACAATATGAAAGTGAGCCGCCATTCTGATATCAGGATAGCGAGTAAACTCTAAAGATCCAAGTGTATTTTTATTGCCGGATTACGAACAAAATGTACCTACCTAAAATAGTAGTGTAGTACTAGTACTAGTATTAGTATGTAGTAGTAGTAGTATGTCAAGATCGAAGCAAGTAGAAAGCTGTGGTCTCTGGGTACCCCGATGGAAAAAATAAGCGTTAAACTTTCAGATTTTCTTTCTCTTATTTAAATAAGCGCCTACAATTTTTTTAATAACCATTTATCATTCTTAGTTTTATTAATAATTAAACCACAGGCGATTGACATGTAAATGTTGAGGAAACAATCGTATATAATATATGCGATGCGCTTTTATTAGATACTTATTTCTTACTAATTATAATATTGTCCTCGTCAGACAATATTATTTCATTCAATTTATTACCTAGTAGGTACCTATATTATTACAAAGATAGTTTCAATCATTCCACACATTTAGAATTTCATGTCCAGTTCTAATGAGGGTAGGTACATTAAAAATTATACTGCACTACCTACAACTTTTTGCACCAAGGTTTCTTGATTTTGTGTTATTATATTTTCTCGTCAATAATTTAAAATAATAATTTTCCCCAAAATGAGACTTGGAAAACAGAGTGTTGTACAAATTGAAGAACAGAAAAAAGTGTTTATAAAGTATAAAGACTACTTCAAACAAAGATAATTTACCTTCACCTTGTGATTCAATTTTTGCTAAAATTAGTGAGGAGTTACAACATAAAATGTCCGAAAAAGCTCTTTTTATTTCTTTGAAAAGAAATTACTGTTACTTTTTCGGTCAACAAGAAGGTGATAACAAAGAGTCGTCCGTCACAGACAGTGATGATTCAAAGGAAGAAACAGATACCGGCGATTATAATGAAGATAATGAAGAAAACGAATCCCGAAGTTCAAAATCATTTTCATTCAACTTAGATATATACACATGGGAAAGAATTCAACCAATGACAAAGCACACAGTAAGAACAAAAATAAAATCCATTTCACAATATCAAAAAAAAACTGTATTACGCAAGCATGAATGGGCTCACGTACTTCGGGAAGAGATTTGGAATAAAACGAGAATACCTTGTGCTTGGACGTTTAAGACTCATTTGGTCAAATACGGTGATAGAGTAATATGCTACGGATCATGTAGCCAATGTAGTGCAGAAATAAAAATTGTCATTAATTGGCCCACGGAGAAAATTGCTTCCTGCGAAGGAGTCATCCTGGATTATGATGAAAAATTCCACCACAATCCGAAAAAAAAGATTAAACTATCGCCAGCAAAACGAAGGGAAATCGGGGGTGAACTAAAACATGAATCTCCGATCGTGCATCGCTATAAACTTGTGAGTTTCAGTATGGATGACGGTGATCTAGAACCGCCACATTTGCCAACAGCAGGATGTTTGAGACAAATAAAATGTGAATATAATAGTATCGATTATTATCACCCAAATCCAATTTTAGCACTATGGATTATGACAAAAAAGATCCATACCGTGATATAATTAGACACCATTTCTTTGTATCCTTTTTACCTCTATTATTGGTCACCAGTTCAGGATGCACATTATACAAAATATTCAAAATGTAATAGAGTCATTATGAGTTTTGACGCCACTGGTAGTATATTTAAAGGCGTTGGTCCGAGTAACGCAATGATAATGACCAATCATATATTTTTGTATTGTGGTGTAATGTACGACGACAACAACAGCAAGAGTGTGCCCATAACACAGATGATGTCCGAAAGTCATCACATGGAGACCATATCAAATTGGATGAAAGCCTGGGTTGTTAAAAAAAGCTCTCCTCATGAAGTGATACTGGATGACTCGGCGGCTTTAATAGGAGCAGCTGTTAAAGCATTTACCAACTCCATGTCCACCAAAAATTATGTAATATCTTCTTATAACAAATTGGAGGAATGTTCTCAGACACCGAATGAGACCTATATTCGCATAGATGTCAGCCATTTTGTGAAGATATTGTATAGTTTAAATTGTTTCCAAAATGTGGACGACAGGGTAACTACATATTATCGTCGCTGTCTTTTAGGAATCATGTCACTTGAAAATTACGATGTTTTAAAGCAAGTCATTTCAGACATAATAACCCTATGTCTCAATAAATACGACGGTACTGAAACAAGATGCGGGTTATCTAAACTGAGACTCAATAAATTTTTAGTTGATAATCAAGCCAACAATTTCGAAACAGATAGTCATCAGGCAGATGAAAATATAAATGACATGGAATTATTTTTTGATGAGGTCAAAACCGGATCTCCAAAATATGAAAAAGAAATTTCAAACATACTACGATGGTATAGCCAACAGATAGATAAAGAACATTTACTTGTCTCCTTGACTGAAGATGATGATACAACACATGAAAATTTATACTATATGCCATCATTCATACCGACATTAACAAGACTAGTTAGCCAATTACCACTTTGGTCGAATATAATGGTACCGGTATATAATACCAATATTAAAAGACCTTCATCGTCAAATGTCGAGAGCACATTCAAAACTATAAAAAAGTGTCTCTGTAAAATAATCACAAAGGATAATCGGCTAAGGATTGACAAATTTCTCACACAACATGCTGAGTTTATAGATGGGGAATTAAAAGCCGCAAAAAAATCCGTGGCGTGGTGGTAGTGAACGCGACTGCCAAGCAGGAGGCGCGGGTTCGATTCCCGCTCAATGTAAATATTTGTATGCATGAATATGGCTATTTGCATTGGTCTGGGTGTTTCTATGTATAATATGTAAGTATTTACAAAAAAAAGTATCTAAGTATGTTTATCCGCGTTCTAGATTCCATAACACAAGCTAGTTAAGCTATGCTTACCATGGATCTAGATAGCGTTGTGTGGAATGTTGTGAAATATAAAAAAAAAAAAAAATTATTAAAGAAGAAGATCATCAAGATGTAAAAGCTAAAAAAGAAGAACAGAAACGACGAAGGAGATAAAGCAAAAATAAAAAAGATTTTACAGATGAATCTACTTTTATAGACACGCCAACACTTATTGAAAATTGGAGAGGCTTGGGTTATAAAACTAAACCAAAAATAAAAAACAAAGAAGAACAAATAACAAAAACAATTCCACTATTGCTGAATGGTAATAAGACAAAGACTGGAAAAAAAAATATTTGTATCGAACACATGTGCTTTTGATGCTGTTTCACAAGTGATCGCATGGGCTTGCGCTGAAAATTTCACTTTAAGCACTACTGTACTTAATAGTGATAATACTTTTTGTCAATTTATTAAAAGTATGCTTGATGACAGCAAAACGAAACAGGATCTCTACACACAGCGTGCTCAAATTTTAGAGATCCATTTCAAAAAGAATTTTACGGCTAATACCACCGAAATATGTTGTAATTGCAGTGTGACATACATCTTCGAACACATTTTAATTAATTTTACCTATAGTACAGATATCAAAGAAACTTGTACAAACGAATCCTGTGCGATGAATAATGTGCAGAGAAAGGTTTCTTTTTTTCCGCTTCATACCAGTAAAAGCAAAGACCTTAGTCGATTACAAGATTCAGCTCAATCTAACTTATGTGATGATACTAACATGGTTGTATGTCGTCGCAATGGATGCACAGGAGTTAGAACGTTCCTGTACACATTACATAATATGATATATTTTGAATTGAATCAAACCGATAAGATATCTTTAGAAGACGTGCCCCCGAATTTAACTCTTGATTGTAATGCCTATAGCTTAATAAGAATTATTGAGTACGTGTCGCCCGGTCAAAATCCGGATCATTCTCACTAGTTCCACCAACAATTAGTTCCATGGAACTAGTGAGAATTTTTTTTCTCAGTAGTTCCATGGGCTTTGATAATGGAACAAATGAAACAAAACTTAATAGAACTCGTCTCACTAGTTCCACCGTAGTTGTTCCATGGAACTAGTGAGAATTTTTTTTCTCAGTAGTTCCATGGGCTTTGATAATGGAACAAATGAAACAAAACTTAATAGAACTCGTCTCACTAGTTCCACCGTAGTTGTTCCATGGAACTAGTGAGAATTTTTTTTCTCAGTAGTTCCATAGGCTTTGATAATGGAACAAATGAAATAAAGCTTAATCGAAGTCGTCCCACTAGTTCCAGTGTAGTTGTTCCATGGAACTAGTGAGAATTTTTTTCTCAGTAGTTCCATGGTTCTTCTTAGTGGAACAAGTGAAACTAAAATCAATATCATTCTCATTAGTTCTACGTGCTAAAAAACATCATCAAATATGAATGAGAGAAAACGTACAAAACGCACAAAAAAAATCAAGTGATTTAATGAAAAATAAATAATAAATGTTTATTCATTATTATTATTTTTATTTTCCTACAGTTTTTTACTTAGGTATATTTTTTACCAATGAATTAGGCCAATGACATTATTTTAAGCATTTCATCATTTAATCAAACTCATTTTCTGAACAATGACTCGACTGATGTCTTTGACAATATCTTGTATATTTTTATTTATTAGTCAGTGGTTTTGTTTTTTTTCCACAGATTTTTTATGTGTGCTACATTAACTGTCTGTTAGATAACGAATGTACATATATTTTATTGTGCTCAATCATATTTAATATTTCCAAATACTTTTTTAATATGGGTTCGCTTGGTACTACAATATTGTGCCTAATTTTTGAATGAATTTTACAGCATTAAGTATGCTAACTATAGAAATCGAATACATAGGAAAAAATAAATCTTCTCGGGCGGAACTAGAACCGGCAGTCTTTCCCTAACAGGGGGAACGCCTTGACCAATTCGGCTACCGAGACTCGCCCAATGTGATTCAAATTTCCCTTCTATTTATCCGTTCTTAAAATCCACCCACCCGAGAAGATTGTATTCGAATTGTGCCTAATATTATTTCACAATAAAAGAAGACTATAACAATTTTCATTTTGCTACGTAACAGCTGCACAGCAGATAGCCGACGCTGGCCGTCCTCCTTTGACTACAAACGCAAACAACTTGTGGTTTTTTAGTATAAATTGAGAGTAACAATAAAAAAACCATCTCATTCTACAACAAAAATGTGAGGGTAGTTTAATAATATTTATGATATACATTGATTTTACTTATTTAGAAAAGATGAACTTGAAAATGATGTCGATAAAACTTTAGTTTCACTCGTTCCACTAAGAAGAACCCTGGATCTACGGAAAAAATTTTTCACTAGTTACATGGAACCACTACACTGGAACTATTGAGACGACTTCGATTAAGTTTTATTTCATTTGTTCCATTACCAAAGCCCATGGAACTACTGAGAAAAAAAATTCTCACTAGTTCCATGGAACAACTACGGTGGAACTAGTGAGACGAGTTCGAGAAAGTTTTGTTTCATTTTTTCCATTACCAAAGCCCATGGAACTACTGAGAAAAAACATTCTCACTAGTTCCATGGAACAACTACGGTGGAACTAGTGAAACGAGTTCTATTAAGTTTTGTTTCATTTGTTCCATTATCAAAGCCCATGGAACTACTGAGAAAAAAAAATCTCACTAGTTCCATGGAACTAATTGTTGGTGGAACTAGTGAGAATGAAGCCTTGACAGCATTGGCCACTACAAAGCACATTGTTTTAGACAAAACAAGTGGACTTGTTTTGATAATTTAAAAACCAGAATGTTTAAAAGCAGTACATACATTATTGCTCAGTGCATTATATATGGTAAAAAATGAGAAATACAGTTCATTGGGTTCATGATATCAATATTTTTTTATGTATAAAATACAAGCGTTTAAAGATTTTACTGTGTTTTTATAAAGCCCTATTAATTTCTCGTAAACCTGTAAACGTACTTGGCTAATTTATTGATATGATGAGGTACTATTTAGATACTTTTGTTTCGTAATCTTGCAATAAAAATACACTTGGATCTTTAGAGTTTACCCGCCATCCTGATTAGTATGGCGGCTCACTTTCATATTGTGATTACAAGGTATTGAACGAGGTACAATTAAATTCAATATAAGTACTAAATAGTACATTTTAGGTACATTTATTTAAGATAGTTTTCATCCAAATTAAAAAAGTACACCCGCGGTTCTGATAGACACGATAAGTGGGTCTAACCAAGAGCTGTCTGGAGTAACATACAGGGTACATATTATCCCGGGAATAGGTTCCTTTTTTGTTTTTTTTTTCGTGCGGAAATCCCCTCAGATACCTCTCCCGCGGGAGCTGGAAGGGGAGGTTATGTCGGACTCGAACCGACTAAAACCGCACGCCGACTGCGGGTCGTGGTGCCAGGCCGGAGGTGAGGTTGTCTTCGACATATCCCTCGCACCCCGGCTGACCCATGGCCATCCTTACGGTCTGGCCCTCCTCGGGGGGAATAGGTTCCCATGGGTTGCGGGAATACCAGTAGGAATTGGCCTTTGAACCTATATATCGCAGCATAAATTATGTGGTTGCATATAATTTTATTGCATATAAGATTGCAAGAGCTACCGCGGCATTAGCCTGCTCAGTGTCGTCGGTAAACTATATGCAAAGGTTTTGATTAAAAGAGTAATGAATGAGACTGAAGACAAGATGTGGGATGTGCAAGCAGGATTCATGAAAGGAGGGGGGTGTATGGATCAGGTCTCTTCCCTGCGAAGCATAGCCGAAAAATTCTTGGCTCAATAACAAAAGGTCTATTGTGCTTTCGTAGATTTGGATAAGGCCTATGACAGAGTGGTAAGAAATGAATTGTGATCAACATTGTCTGTATATGGGGTGAGCAGCAGCTTGATAAGAGCATTGAAATTACTCTATGAGGGTTCTAGTGCTTGTATGAGGATGAATGGAGTATGCACAGACTGGTTTAAGATTGAAAAAGATATAAGACAGGGGTGTGTAACTTTAACCTGTTTATAGACAATTGTCTGAAAGTTCTACAAGAAAGTGCGTATTGACTAAGAATGAATGATCTGACCATCAAATGCCTCCTATATGCTGATTATCAAGTTATTCTGGCATCATCGGAGGAGGAGCTACAGGCTATAGTCAATATTATGCATGGTGCTCTAAAAAGCAAGAGGATGAAAGTGAATGTAAGTAAAACCAAAGCGATAGTTTATGAACGAGAAGATAGTATGACAAATTGCACAGTCTTGTTTAAAGGAGAAAGAATAGAACAAGTGAAAGAGTTTATGTGTTTGGGTTCGAAGTTTACTAGAGATGGGAAATATAGGAGTAATATTGAACGAAGAGTTATGGCTGGAAATCAAGTGAATGGGGAAAAACATAACTTTATGAGTATCATAACGTTATCTAAAGAAGCACAACCGGTTGTACATAGGGGAGAGCTCGTCCCTACACTTGTGTATGATAGTGAATGTTGGGTTTTGAAGAAGGAGTATGAAAGTAAATTTAATGCTGTAGATATGAGAAATCAGAAAAGTATAGCTGGCGTGAAGTTGTCGGATCGAGTGAGGAATAGCGTGATAAGGGAACGTTGTGGTGTGTTTGAAGATGTAGTGACTGAGATAGAGAAGTATCCCTTTACTTAGATGGTTCGGAGATGTAGAGACGAGGGACAACAGAATACCGACGATACGGATTTATGAGGCGACATGCGCATGTCAAGCAGATCGCAGACATTTTTAACAAAGGGCATGTCAAGCGTATCCTAAGCCGAGCGTGCATGAAAACAATTATGAAAGTAGAAGAATCAAAAGATTTATGCCAGGATCGTTGCAAGTGGTAAACTAGTCTCTGCCTACCCCGCTGTAAAAATGCCTGACATTTTTTTGGCCTGCCTGTGTATGTATGTATATATAATTTGAAAACAAAAATGGCAGGTCAGAAGTACTCTAAACCAGCGGGCTTGCATCAAAAGGATTAAGTAATGACAGTGGAGGAAGCTCGTGAACTATGTAAGGACAGACTCAAATGGGAATATCCGAGAGGGAAATAGACGTGAGCGTATGTATGTAATTTTAAATAAGTAGATAATAAATAGCGATAGCCTTGAGCCGTTTGGAATCGACACGCTGGGATCATGGGGTCCAAGTGCACGTCTATTATTCAAAGACATATCAAAACGTTTAATAGACTCTACCCGTGCCCAGAGGGATGGTTTATTCCTGGCATTGCCATTCAACGTGGCAATGTCGCCAGCCTTCTGGCCATCCTCCCGGTTGACGTCGATGGGGAGAAATTCTTTGACGCATGAACCTGCAGTTTTGCATATATCTTGTTATATATTTTTATTTATAATAACTATTACGTATATTGTGTACACTAGATGGGTAATAAAAACCACACATGTAGGTATGGCGAGCAAGCCATTTACCTGGCATAATTCCTTTGATACTTTCTTTTGTTCTATTGTTTTACATAAGGTGTAAACTGTAAATCATACTTTCAAAACAATTAAACTTAGGTTTTTACAATTTCGCCATTATTTACTACCTATAGGGGTACATTCAGCTCCAAGTCAACCTTTTGTTTCATTGCCGCAAATGTGTTTTTTAAAGAATATTAGGACCGAGAGATTAGAGAATAATACAATGGTTGTTGAACAACCACATTTGCGGAATTTTACCTTTGCAAATGAATGCAATTGTGGATGTTATCAAGTGAAGCTCACAAAAGATAATGGAATGTCTAGTGCTTTTGTTATTGAACTGAGTTATGCGGGCCTAATTAAACTAGCTGCTGAACCCTTTAACTGACGTGTCCTCGAATATTGAGTGATATTTCTCGAAATTCGTAAATATGTCAATAGAAGCTCGATAAGAAATTCTAGATGGTTTACTCTTGTGGTACAAATGAATTGCAAACATAAGCTTGGAACACTGCTGATTTTTGTAAAAGAATAAAATTTGCTTCAAATTACGTATCTTTTTGAAGCCATGAGAATGTTCTAATTGATAATACCAGCGTTTCCTATTGAGATCTTTTCCTTAAAAATCTATTTTCACCATGGGACAATAAATATCGTCGTTGCGCCTGGAAAAACCGATAAACTTTTTTTATCCGTGTCCCAAACCGCTTTGTGTTTTACTGACACAAAGCAGTTTGGACGCAGTTTTTTTTTGAAAGATACATAGCGGAAAATGCTATTTTTTAGTCTTTCAAGATATCACTCACGGGTTTCACAGGTATGACGGGCAAATTTAGCCTTAAAAGTGTATAAAGTCGTTTTAAAAAAAAATGTTTATCGGTTTTTCCAGGCGCAACGACGATATGTGGGTCCCTAGCTCAGTAGTAGTAGTGACTACTACTGAGCTAATGAGAAAAACTGAACTATTTATAATAATTAGAAATAAAACTATTTTTATTGAATACAAACGCGATTTATTTGGTGTTAATGTATTAAAAAGTGAGACATACGTCTCGGTTGCTTTTCAGCAACAGTGGTCCCGGGAAGAGAACCGTACACACATCAAAAAAAGTTTGCGATCAATGGCATAAGCTCCTAGAATTCTTTAAATTTAACTTTATCAAGAAAAAATCTATTTTGTATGCTTTCTTTAAATAGGAATACCCTGTTTGAAATTAAAATAAAAAACTATTTTTTATTATTTATTTAAAAAAATTGAGGCATTAATCATAATGCAATTGTGATAGAAATCTAAAAAGAAGAAAAAATCATAATATAATCTACAGTAACAAAAAAGATTTCAGTTTTTCAAAGTGATCGCAAACTTTTTTTGATGTGTGTATGTATGACCACCTTTGATTTTTGAAAATTAGTTCACCAAAAATGGATTGTTAATATAGGTACTTTCTGGCCATATTTGCTCAATCACAGAAGTTGATTAAAATTAAAACATTTAAATTGATAGCGAAAGAAAATAAATGGCAGTTCTTTTTTACACGGCCGTTCATCACTAAAATACCTAAAACGAACTTGACCTCATAACTTTTGACTTTTGAATCCTGGTCTCGTAAAAATTCATGTCCTTTTTGGTTCAATCAATCGATCAATTAGCCTATTGCAGTCCACTGCTGGACATAGGTCTCTCCCAATGTGCGCCATTGCGTAGATAAAGAGTAATCTGCTAATCGATACTTTTAAAACAATAAAACTGAAATTCTTACAAATTCGCCATTATCAATTATCAACGTCGCAATGCCGCCAGCCTTCTGGCCACCCTCCCGGTTGACGTCGATGGGGAGGAATTCTTTGACGCCTGACGTTTTGAACATATCTTGTTATAAATTTTTATATATAATAACTATTGCGTATATTATGTACGCTAAATAAGTAATAAAAACCACACATGGAGGTATGGTGAGCGAGCCCTTTACCTGGCATAATTCCTTTGATACTTTCTTTTGTTCTGTTGTTTTACATAAGGTGTAAACTGCAAATCATACTTTCAAAACAATAAAACTTAAGTTTTTACAATTTCGCCATTATTTACTACCTATAGGGGTACATTCAGCTCCAAGTCAACCTTTTGTTTCATTGCCGCAAATGTGTTTGTTAAAGAATATTAGAACCGAGAGATTAAAGAATAATAATACAACACACCACGTTGAACAACCACATTTGCAGAATTATACCTTTTGCAAATGAATGCAATTGTGGTTGTTATCAAGTGAAGCTCACAAAAGATAATGGAATGTCTAGTGCTTTTGTTATGGAACTGAGTTATGCGGGCCTAATTAAACTAGCTGCTGAACCCTTTACCTGACGTGTCCTCGAATATTGAGTGATATTTCTCGAAAACATGTCAATAGAAGCTCGATAAGAAATTCTAGATGGTTTACTCTTGTGGTTATCCAAATAAATTACAAACATGCTTGGAACACTGGCGAGCTGTTTTTGTGAAACGTTAATTTTTTCTTGAAATTACGTACCTATCCTTTTGAAGTCATGAGAATGTTCTAATTGATAATACCAGCGTTTCCTATTGAGATCTTTTCCTTAAAAATCTATTTTCATTATGGGACAATAAATATCGTCGTTGCGCCTGGAAAAACCGATAAACTTTTTTTTTCCGTGTCCCAAACCGCTTTGTGTTTTACTGACACAAAGCAGTTTGGGACGCGGTTTTTTTTTTAAGATACATAGCGGAAAATGTTATTTTTAGTCTTTTAAGATATCACAAAACGGGTTTTACAGGTATGACAGGCATGGCAAATTAAGCCTTAAAAGTGAATAAAGTCGTTTTAAAAAAAAAAGTTTATTGATTTTTCCAGGCGCAACGACGATATGTGGGTTTTGCTAGATGCACTACTACTACTGAGCTAATGAGCAAAACTGAACTAATTATAATAATTTGAGGAATAAAATTTTTTTTATTGGATACAAACGCGATTTATTTGGTGATATTTTATTGAAAATTGAGACTTACGTCTCGGTTGCTTTTCAGCAGCAATGGTTTCGGGGAGAGAACCGTAATATGTATAGAGCATCTTTGATTTGTGAAGATTAGTTCACCAAAAATAGGGCAAAATTAGAAAGGATTTTTAATATAGGTACATTCTCGGCACATTTACTCAATCGAAGCAGTTGATTAAAATTAAAACATTTATATTGATAGCGAAAGCAAATAAATGACAGTTCTTTTTTACTCGGCCGTCCATCACTATAATACCTAAAATTAACTTGACCTCATAACTTTTGACTATTAAATCCTGATTTCGTGTAATCGATTTTCTGCAAATCGATACTCTTTATCTACGCAATGGCGTACATTGGGAGAGACCTTTGTCCAGCAGTGGACTGCAATAGGATAATTGATCGATTGATTAAATCAAAAAGGACATGAATTTATACGAAACCAAGAGACAAAAGTCAAAAGTGATGAGGTCAATTTCATTTTTGGTACTTTTTTTTATCGTGCGAAAAATCCCCACGGAGCCGGTGGAGGTGGTTATGTGGGACTCGAACCGACTAAAACGCATGCCATCTTGGGTCCTTGGTTGCCGGAGGTGAGATTGCCGAAAGCATATCTCTCGCACCCCGGCAGACCCAGGACCATCTCTTTCGAAATGGCCCCTTCGGGTTGTGGGGACCTTAGTGTCCCCATCTATTGGTACTTTAGTGATGAACGGCCGTGTAAAAAAGAACTGCCATTTATATGTTTTCGCTATCAAATTAAATGTTTTGATTTTTATCATCTCGATTAAGCAAATATGCTCAGAAAGTACCCATATTAAAAATCCTGTCTAGTTTTGCCTTATTTTTGGTGAACTGACATTTAAAAATCAAGAGCGAAATTTTGCTCATCTTATTTGAGGCTGGCGGTGGTCTCCCCGAGACCATTACTGCTGAAAAGCAACCAAGACGTAGGTTTCAATTTAAGTACACCAAATAAATCACGATAGAATCCAATAAAATAGTTTTATCTCAAATTACTATAAGTAGTTCAGTTTTGCTCAGTAGCTCAGCAGTAGTACTTCATTTAGCAAAGCTTGGGTTTTTTTATGGAATAGGGAGGCAATTTTTTTTCCCACATATTTTTTTCCCTTTAATGAATTGTAATGATAATAGATTTTAAAGGAAAAGATCTCCTTAATAAATGCTGGTATAATCAACTGGGACATTCTTATGACCTCAAAAAGATACGTTTATAGTTTTTAATTTTCACACCCAAGATAAACCCATAAGGATTTAATGGGTGCTTTTATATTCATCTTTATATCGTTTTGTTATGTAAAAAAAACGTAATTTGAAGAAAGATTTTACCTTTTACAAAAATCCGCTCGGCAGTGTTCCAAGCATATATTTGCAATTTATTTGGATAACCACAAGAGTATACCATCTAGAATTTCTTATCTAGCTTCTACTAATAATTACGAAGTTCGAGAAATATCACTCAATATTCGAGGACACGTCAGGTAAAGGGTTCAACAGCTAGTTTGATTAGGCCCGCATAACTCAATTCCATAACAAAAGCACTAATATCTCTTTATGGAAATCATACCTTTTGTATAATTTCCGCAAATGTGGTTGTTCAAATGCCATACTATTATTCTCTAATCTCTCGGTTCTAATATTCTTCAAAAATAAACACATTTGCAGCAATTAAACAAAAGGTTGACTCGGAGCTGAATGTACCCCTATAAGTAGTAAATAATGACGAATTTCTAAGAATGTCAGTTTTATTGTTGTAAAAGTATCGATTTGCAAATTCCACCTTATCTACGAAAACAGAACAAAAGAAAGTAATAAAGGAATTACACCAGGTGAAGGGCTCGCTCGCAACTGATGTTATAAAATTTTATAAAATTTTGTTATTTTAGGCATATAATTTACATAATTCTAAAAACTTTAAAATCCAACACATCATTTTATTTTGCGTTAAATTGGTTCACAGGGTGATTTTACTAATTTTCCTGCTACCCATGGAGCCTATTGCCGGGATAGCGTCTAATTTAATTGTATGTACATACAATAGGTATATCTTCATAGAAGAGAAGATATATTGTTATATCTTATCTTGGTCTTGAAATCTTCGTGGAGGTCTGGGTAAGGTTTAAAACGTGAGAAAATCAAATAATTGCCCAGAAAACCCTAAAAACAGCGCTTTTCTTTTACCCATATAAAAGTTTTCTAAATATAATGTAGAGTCAATTTGAAATTTATTGCTATTCAATAAAGTTTTGATGTGTTTTTTTAAATTGATAGAATGAATCAAAAGTAAGGTAAGGTTTATATGTATAATACATGCTTAATATAGTAGAAGTTGCAGCGGATCTGACGCTACGGAAGTGGATAAAAATTGGCGGTACGAAGTACGCCGGGTAAGCTAGTACATAGGTACATATAATAATGCCTTTATCCCTGGAGATTAATTTAATTAATATGACTTAAAGTTTAGCTTGACATTATTGGCTATTATAAGAGTAACCCCAAGAGGGAGACCTGCGCCAGAGCTTATTCTGCCAATCAGCAGAGCCTCGTTTCTGATGTTTTGTGTCAGATTGTGATTTAAACTTAAATTCCACGTTGTTAAGGTCTAAAATTAAATGTCATTATGTAGATTTGATGAAAAGGTGTAACGAACTGCCAATTTAATTTAGTTTTGAATTTGAAATGAAACTAACGAATTTAATTTTGAACTTAAACTGAAGATCCAAATATAGTCTAAAATGAAATGGCAGTTTTACAGGGTCAAGCGAATGGCAGAAAATAGCAGAGTTGAGGTTCAGGTGTTACTTAAATCTACTCTTTGTATGAGATCATACAAGCTCGCCAATCAACAGGAAACTGATTTAATTAATTGAATCTTTATAGGAAGAGATCCAAAAACCCTTAATTTTGTCCTGTAATTATCTAAAATCTATGATCAAAAATCGGTCAAATCTACATTTTTTACTTCAGTTGCTCGTGAACACTTTCAAGGCAATTCGTAAAACTTAGTATATATCTTATCTATACGTACCTAATTACGTCTGTAATTCCATTACAGTCATTACTCGCGCCACGCCCACTACCTGCTACTACCTGTCGACTCTCGCGCAGCCCCCACCTCTCCGCGTCCCCTTCACCCATCGCACCGTACGAAGGACTGTGAAATGACTCAATAATAAATCATTCGAGCTCGAGCTCTCACCTGAAGTACTCGCTCTTCGTGCTCTTTCCCAATTTGTATACTTACTTATCAGTTAGTGCAATACTGTGGTTAAAGTGCAATATTCTAAGTGTTATTCTTTGTGAATACTAAGTGCTATACTTTAAAAATTGTAAGTGTTAGTGATAACTCTCAATATTAACAACTTTTTAGTGTATTTGTGTGTTTTACTCCAAAAAAAAAATCTGTAAGTATTTTAACTCTATACATTTGACTAATCAATTCATTTTGACTAATTCCGAGGCAGATCGATTATTAAATTTATTCATTTCATTTTACATATGACTCTGAATCGGATTAACTCCACTGTTTATGAGAAAGCTTACCTTTTCAAGAACTGAATGAATTTGTATTTATTTATTCATTAACAATTTTTACACCGTGTTTGAACATCGTTTGGTGTACAAACGATTGTACAATACATTGCATATATAAATAAAAATCTTAAGTAAATTAACAATCAAAAGAAGTGGAAAATATCATGACACGTAAAAAATAACAGTGTAATTACATTTAACCTCTGCTGTCAGTATAAAATCTATTTATTTAAAATCTCATCGACTGAATAATAACACCCTTTTAACAGAAAAGCCTTCAATTTGTCATGGAACTCTCTTTTGTAAATAATGGTTTTTAAGTCTAGAGGCAGTTTGTTGAATATTCTGATGGAGTTGTAGAGCGTACTATGCTTTACGACGTCCAGGCTAGGCACAATTTTGCTCTGAAAATCTTTCCTGCGAGTGCTTTCTCTAACTCGTGAGTTTACATCAATTTAACAGTCCTTAAACCCATCTTTGTTTGAAATTATACAAGTTCGCCGGTCTTTATAAACTCTTAATCGACCCACGGATACAGGAAAGTGATTTAATTAATTCAATCTTTTAAGACGCGATTTAGGCCACGACACTGAAGTTGATAAACCATTTATTTTGTCATGAAATTACCTATATGAGCTATGACGAAAAATCGGGCAAAGGCTGTATAATCAATAGTACAATCCTTACTATAATTACTACTACGAAATTTTGTTTTCCTTCCTTCTTTATCGCAATCTGTCCAGGAGACATTCAGCGATATTTATGTAGTGATGGTTGTTATGTGAGGTACAGGTCCAGTGACATGTCCTCTTTAATGAGTTTTTAAAGTAAATCTTGAGGGACTCTTTTCTTAAGTCTCATCACACTTGGAAATATTTCGTCTATAAGGTGGTGTGCCAATATATTAGGGTGCAGCTGCAGTCTGTCTTTATACGTTGTGACTCTTTCCTTTATTTCCTCTTTTACGGTTTTGATCCCAAGCTCTCGGTGAAGTCTTTCATTAGTGACATACCATGGTGCGTCTACTATCATCCTTAGCATTTTTGATTGAAACCTTTGCAGAATTTCAAGGTTTGAGTTGGCAGCCGTGCCCCATAGCTGTATTCCGTATGACCATATTGGTTTTATTATACTCTTATATAATAAAAGTTTGTTTTCTATTGGGAGCTGGCTATTTTTATTCATCAGCCAATACATCTTGCGCACCTGTTGTTTGGTAAAAATATGTTTTTTTCATGTTAAGCGTCGGTCCAGGTACATCCCAAGATATTTTGCTTCATCCGATTGTGGAAGCTGGACAGAGTTTAATTTAACTGGAGGGCAAGTCTGTCGCCGCGTTGTAAATGTTACCTGGACAGACTTTGTCTCATTGGCTTTGATGCGCCAGTCTTTTAGCCATGTTGTAACTTTATCCGACAGTTCTGTAGTTTATGAGACGCTTGGATTGGTGATTCATCTGATGCCATGATTGCTGTGTCATCTGCGAATGTGCCCATCACAACGTCGTCAGATATCGGCAGTATAAAGTCAGCGGTATAAAGAAGATAGAGAGTAGGTCCCATTACACTACCTTGTGGCACTCCGGCTAGGATTTCTTTGAGCTCTGTATTTGCTTCACCTTGACTGATATAAAAGTGTCTACCGAGCAGGTAAGATCTTATTAGACTGTAAAAGTTGATGGGCAGTGTCTTTTTTATTTTATACAGGAGTCCATCATGCCAGACTTTGTCGAATGCTTGTGATATGTCAAGGAATGAAGCTGTACAGTATTCTTTCTGCTCAAATGATTTAGCAATACCATCAACGAGTCTGTGAATTAGCTCGATTGTACCGTGCTTTGCCCTGAATCCAAATTGATGGTCGGGAATTAGTTTATTCTCCTTAATAACTGGGTTTAACCTTCCGAGGATCAATGTTTCCATTACTTTAGATGTTACTAGGAGTAGGCTAATTGGCCGATAAGATTTAGCTTCTTCGGGGATCTTGCCTGGTTTTGGGATCATAATGATTTTTGCGACTTTCCATTGTGGGGGTACGTACTCCCTTCGTAGGATGGCATTATATAGGTACGTCAAAAATGTTATGCCCTTATATGGTAGCTCTTTCAGAATAGTTGGTGTAATTAGATCATACCCAGGTGCTTTCCCCAGAATCAGTATTCCGATTGCAGATTTGATCTCCGCTTTGCTAAACTTCTTAATGGGCAGCTCTAGTTGGTGCGTCTGGTTCAATAGTTCTGCAACCATTTTGGTCTTCGTGGAGCCATTATTGGGATTAGGTCGAAAAACGTCTTGCAGATGCTCCATGAATACGTTGGCTTTTTCAGCATCATTCTTAGCCCATGAGTTGTCTGCTTTGAGCAAAGGTGGTTGGTGATTAATTGGGCGTTTCAAGCCTTTTGTTGCTTTCCACACTGAATAATCTGATGAAGGTTTAGCGTCCAGGTGTTGTAAATATGGTGCCATTTTCTGATTTCTGTCATCGCTCAGTAGTTGCTTAAGTTTTGCAGCTAGTCCATTGTATATTGTTTTGTCTCCTGGGTATCGTGTGGTTTGCCATCTCTTTCTAGCTTTACGCTTCTCCTCTAATAGTTTTTTGATAGATGGTGAGCATTGACGTTTATCTCGATAATTGTAGCTTGATGAGGGCGTGGCTTCCCATGCAGCGTGCTGGACTGTGTGGTTAAAATATATCTTCATCCTCTTGTAATGGTATTTTGTCATCAATAGATTTGTCCACTAATTCTCTGAAATATTCCCAATTAGTTCTGCGAGTATGTAGGCGGCATGGTCGTTCCTTTTGCTGAATTCTTCGACTCAACAACACTTCAACAGGAGAATGGTCAGAGGATAGGTCAGAACTAGATTTGCAGCTGAAGTTGGTCCTGCAAATACCATTAATGACGCAAAAGTCAATGAGATCGGGCTTCCTATTTCGGTCAGTAGGCCAATATGTTGGTTCTCCGGTTGAGATAACGTCCAGCCGGAGCTTATTTATTGTGAACATTAACTGTCGACCTTTTGCATTCACAATCCGAGAACCCCAAAATGTGTGCTTGGCATTAAAGTCACCGCCAGATACAAACCGATGTCCTAATGTTTTAAGGTAGTCATCGTATTCCTCTTGCTTTATGACATGCTTTGGTGGACTGTATATAGCTGATATTGTGACAGGTCCCGACCAATCCTCTATCACAATGTTTGTAGCCTGATTTTTTTCAGTACAATAATCATGAACCAAATGATGTCTAACATTATTTTTGATCAGAACTGCCCTTACTCCATAGCCTTTACCATCAGGGTGCATAGTGTGGTAGAATTTGTATCCTGGTGTGTAGAAATAGCTCTTCCTTGTGAAATGCGTTTCAGAGATTAACATGACATCAATGTGATTTAATTTAATATATTTTTTTACCTCAAGGGTATGTTGTGACAGCCCATTGGCGTTCCAGAGCACCATTTCTATGGAGTCCAGTGTGCAGCTAATTTGGACGTGAGATTTAGAATTAGATTTGTCATTGTTGTTAATTGTTCCATCATTTGTTTCATTGTTGTCATTAGTTCTTTTATGTCGCAGTTCTGGTCATTTCTTGTTTTAATGTTAGGTTCGGCTTGGGGTGGAGTTTTATTTTGCACTATTTCGGCATATGTTACTCCCATTGTTGATTGGTTGTATGGTTCTTTTGTTTTAACATATGGTTGTTTATATTTTTGAACCTTTGCAGGAGGTGGTGGAAATTTGATTTTTTGCAGCTCCCTGTATACTTTGCAGCCTTTATAATTTGCTGGATGGTTGCCATTGCACAGAACGCACTTAACACTGTCGGATCTAGTTTTTCGTAGGCAATCAGCTGACAAATGATGCACACTTAATGCACTTTGGGCTTCTCTTACAGTAAGTTTTCGTATATCCATATTGGAGGCAATTTCCACATTGGGGGATTTCCCGTTTAGGTCTTGGTGGTTCGAGTACAACCTTACAATGCAGCAGATATTTTATATCATATACTGTTTTATTGTTTTCTTTTTGTTTTAATTCCACTATAAACATCGGTAGTGCTTTTTTAGTTGTGCGCTGTTTGATGTTCCAGATGTTAGTGCATTCATGATCAAGCTTTTCTAGTGCCTCTTTTATCTCGTCTATATTAGTAGAAGGGTGTATGTTTTTTAGGACTAATTTGAAGCTCCTGTCTTGTTTTTGTTTATATGTATAGAATTCTGTTTTCTTTTTTTCTAGTTCTTTTACCACTGCAGTGTATGTTTCAGATGATTTCGTTTGTATTGTTACCTGTTCATTATGAAGTACTTTCAAATCATAGTTGTTACTTGCATATGTTTCAAGGAGTTCTATAAGCGGCTGGATATTACTAACTCTATCAACAAAAATGGGGGGTGGCTTGTCTGGTTTATTTTTTAGTAGTGGAGGCCTGTTTGGTTCTTGCAACTGGTCGCTTTCCAATACTGCAAAGCTGTTGGAAGTTGATATTGGTGTGGGTTGGGATAGCCTATATGTGTCAAGTTTGCTTTGCTTTTGTGACTTGAGTGGCTCTGGGCTTGATCGTTGCCGTTTTTTATTCGTGGCTTACACCCATTCTTTCTCATATGTATTTGTTAGGGTTGTTGGTTCAGTAGGCGAATCTTCTATAATTTGTACCTCAGTGCTTGTACTGGTACTTGGTGAAGTCTCATGACTGGATGTTGGTTGTTGGGGGTCTCGTAGTTCCCTGTTGCTGATATGCGATGCATTTCCAACTGAGGCACTTCTTGGTCTTTGTAGAAGGCTTGGGTGAAAGGCTTGCTGTATATACCTTTTATTTTGACCAGTAGCATTTACTGTCACGGGGGCCTGGGTACCCACCCACGTGGAGTCTTCGGTAGCAAATTTCACACCTTCCAGCCCGGATACTGGAAGGCGCCGGGGGTTAGCCGGTTCGCATGACATATCACAATCTCTATTATTTGACATTTCTATTATAAAAGAGGTAGGAGAGGTACAAATAGTGTTTTCCCAGGACACTATTGCCACGACTTTTAGGGGGCATTTAGATCCCCTTGGCCTGTGGATGCTAGTGTCGGGTTATTTGACCGCCGCCTGTTGCTCGGCGTTGTTGCTCGTTTAGCACCACCCGGGGGGAACGTGTAGGGTGGGCCTAGGAAAGGTGGTAAGTCCTACGGACGCGAGCAACTCCTCCCCCTTACTACTACGTAATTAAGTCCGTAATTCCATTGTGGACATTATTTGCGCCACGCCCACTACCCGCTATTACCTGTCAACTCTTGCGCAGCTCCTCGCCTCGCCTCGCGTAAAATTTTGTAAAATGTACTTACATTAAACATGCGAAATAACTCGATTAGTTACTTAGTGCTCGTTAAAGAATTTATTTCTATAAGGTTTCCTTAAACTATAAAAGTATTATATAAAATGATGATATAAAATTATAATTTAGACATAAATTTCGTGAGAATTTACTGTATACACATGACTAATCGTATCACTCTTATTAATCAGATTCAGAGTCATACTATACTTAATATCACTATTAGCCTAATGTATTTATTTTTATATATCTTGGACCTAAAATGTGCTCTATACGTGCAGTATGTACACGGTTCTTGTATAATATATGTTTTGAAGATAGCATAGGGTGCTACTGCGGTGGACGAGCTCAAATTCACCAAGTATAGATTATTACAAAATAATCCGCGTGCGCCAGGGCCTTTTATATTTCGCGAATTAGGTCCTCTTGGACCGAGCAATAAGGACCTTGCCCATTTTGAAGACTATTGTAGTCGCTTGGAAAATTAAAATAGGTCTATCTAAATATTAAGAAAGACTCACTTATTACTGAACCTTATAATTTGCTAACAACTTATCTGTTTATTATTCAATTATATTGGATGTTAAAAGTATGTATAGATAGAAAAGCGGGGCTGTTTTAAGGTGTGACTTTAAATTACTGAAGAGTTCTTTCGAGTCATTTAGAATCACGTGGATACCTAACTCTTGTGTGATAGCAGGCGTGACTTTAATGTAGGAATCAAAATATAGGATAGCGATCTTTTTAGCGTAGGAATCATCTAAAGATCCCAAGTGAAACTATAAATATCACAGTTAGCTATAGGTTTACAATTAAAGCAATGACTTCAATGAAGCTCTTATTTTTACAGATCAATAAAGCATACTCAAGAACCAGTGAACGAAGTTCAGTAAAAGAAATCATGAGCATTCTCTCCAGCCCATATAACATGCATACGATACAGTTCAGTGGTAGTGATGATTTAGTAGAAGGGGTTGATTATGAAGCTGTATATGTGTATCAAGTGGACCCGAATTTTGTTGATCTTACAGAAGACGATGCAACAAATTATGCAATTAGTGATGAAACGTCATCAGGTAGTGAATCTTGCCAAGAGGGACTAGACCGAAATTTAGACGTACCCGGCGATTTGCACCAAAACCTGGATGCCGATGAACAAGCGGTCATCGATAACTTGCCCATCCCCCAATCCAGCTTTGAAATTCTACCTAATGCTCATTGTAGAAGTGTAGAAGAAATAAAGCGGTATTTGATGGAAGATACTTGTCCGGCATATTTTCCAATATTGGGAGATCATGGCAACCCTTCACCATTGCACAACTTGCCCATTCCCCAATCCGGCTTTGAAATTCTACCTAATGCTCATTGTAGAAGTGTAGAAGAAATAAAGCGGTATTTGATGGAAGATACTTGTCCGGCATATCTTCCAATATTGGGAGATCATGGCAACCCGTCACCATTGTGCAACTTGCCCATGCCCCAATCCGGCTTTGAAATTTTACCTAATGCTCATTGCAGAAATGTAGAAGAAATAAAGCAGTATTTAATGGAAGATACTTGTCCGGCATATCTTCCCGTATTGGGAGACCATGGCAACTCTTCACCATTGGGTATGCAGAGCATTGAAGACCTAGAGGAAATCCTGTTTGGTTTGTCAGATACCAATGCACCACCTGGAGCAAATGAAGACACACAGAGCTTTCTAACTGATTTACCGATAGTCAATGATGCACCCGGGGCACATCAAGATACATACGGCTTTCTGTCTTCTTTACCGACGAGCAATCAAACATCGATGACAAATGAAGTAACAAGCAACTTTTTGACAACAGACCTAGATGATATCAGTCCTCAAGATATGGACATTGAATCGACAATTAGGAGCGATTCATTAATTCTACAGTCTCCTACAATAACTGCTGCTGCCGCTATACCAAAGGTCGTGGATTCTTACAACGAGCAAACGGCAATAAAAAAAAATACGAAGGGTGTAGAAATTAAGTTGGATAATTCCTTAAAGATGTCTCCCATATCAAAATTAATTGCTTTAATGAACAGCGAGGTACCTGACTCTAGGCGTAGGGCCTGTAGAAACAAAAAGGTGGAGTATTATGATAGCAGCGATGAGGAACTTGAAGATAAAAAAAATAAAAACAAAAAGGTAAAGCGGTGTGACAATGAAGATTTTACCTATCACAAAAAAGTGTCACCTCCTCATAGTAAGTCAGGACATAGTAAGCATAAAGATGGAAAAAACTGTTCTATGGTGATTAAAAACGCTTACGAAGCAAATCAAAATTCTAATAGTAGCATTAAGTTAACTAAAACAAGTAAATCTAAAGTAATTATAAAACATAATGGCAAAGACAAATGTAAAAAAAGTGTTAGTATGAAAGCAAATAATTTGAAAGAAAAAGACTTCTCTCGTCTTAAAGATATAAAAACACCCAAAGCCATTGAAAAGAGGCCCATTGACTACAAACTTCCTAAGTGTGTAGAAACAGAAGTGTCTAAGTGTCCCACTGAAGTAACCCCACCTGACAACATCAAGCAACAGATTCTCAGGAAAATTTTCATCCGGAAGATAAAGAAAAAAGAAGAAATAATGAAGAAAGATGAGGCTATAAAAGTAGAGAAACAAAAGAGTGACTCTGAGATGATTAAAATAGTAAGAATGAACGAAAAGCCTCAATTGCCAGGTGACTATAAACAAATTACTTTAGTCAGTGACGGAGTGAAAGTTAAAGGAGAAGAAAATCATATAAGTAAACAAATAGTTATGGATATCGTTAAAAGAAGCAAAATAACTCCTATGGATGAGAAGAGTCATACTAATGTAAAAATAAATGAAGAAAGATATAAAAATATTAGACCAATGTTAAAAAGCGTGGAAAATAGAGTAGAAAGTAAAATATCGTGTAATTCTATGCACGCGAGCAATCAGGATATAGTTATGCAGAAAGCTCCTGAAAAAAAAGGTGACAGACATTTAAAGCTGGGTTCGCCTTTAGCAAAATGTGACTTCTTAACCACGACAACAACAGTAAGGGATTATGACCCTAAGACTGTACACGGAGAAGATAAAATTATTCTTCATTTGGATAAAACTAGATATAAATCAACATTTTCTTCTGCTGCCGCCCAAACTAACTCAAAACCTGATTTTGATATGCTGGCAAGTAGTCAAACTAAGAAGGTAATACCAACAAGCAAAAGGCGCAACGAAGCAACTGAAATGTCTCTGTCTAGCGATGGAAGTTCAGCTCGGACGAGAGAGTTTACGCCACTAAAGCAAAGGAAATCAAAGGAACGTGGGGAAAAACCTAAAGAGGTGTGAACTGTAAGAGTCGAAAAAGGCCCAGAAGAGAAAAAGAGGTCCCGTTCAATAGATAGATCGTACAGACAAACATCAAGATCTGTTTCTCGCAGTCGCACAAGACGCTCGCATAGTAGGAGTCAATCAAAATCTCGTGACCGTTATCCTACAGCTAGGGGGAAACTCAGGTCACGATCACCACATTATAAGAGAAATTCTTCAACAGTTAAGCGTGAAAGATCAGAAATTCCACGGTCACACTCAAGACCTTCTACTCAGTTGGTGATGCCTGTAGCCGAGTTTAAGATTCCACTAAAATCTAAAGCAGTTCCTCATACGAATGGTGTGGAGAGCACATCACTACCTCCGCCAATCGGGAAGTCAACGGTCTCCGGAAACTACGGTTCGACATTTAGGTGAGCTTTTACTACATAATTATATACTACGTAGGTACATACTATAACTGCTCTGAGTTTTAATTAGATGGAAGCGGTAATTTCGATCTAGTTAACTTGTATAGGTCCTTCGGGTGTATGTTTATGGGCTTGAGTTGGGTTGAAGGTGCATGATATAATACAAATATTACATTGTATAAAGTTCTGCACATCATCAATTCAAATAATTCATATCAATAAACCATCTTAGATGTCATACATTTTTTTACGTAATTCATGAATAACTAATATAAACGATTAATGTAAAGAATTCATGAATTGCTTTATCGTTTACAGTTGGTTTTGTGTCGATAAACAAAGATCTTTTTCTTTTTGTTTCAGGTCATCTAGTAAATCAAGGTCATCCAGAGACTCAAGATCATCCAAAGACTCGAGGTCACCTAGAGACTCGAGGTCATCCAGAGACTCGAGGTCATCCAGAGACTCAAGGAATTCAAAGCGATTTGCAGGCTCTCACAACCAAGACAGAAAACAGAGGCTTGGTTACAAAAATGGCAGTTCAAAGAATGGGTATGTAGGTATACTTTGTATAGTTCAACTATGTATTTCATTAATTCATAATAATGGACAAAATAAAAATAGTCGTTCTTGATTTTAGCCGTTTTGAATAGATAGTTCAAAAAGTAACGGATAAATTCAATTGAAGTAGGTATGCTTTAGTTGTAGATTGTGTAGAATATTTATCATTTTTTTATTTTTAATAGGCAAGATAAAGAAAGGCGGATGGTATTCGTGGGGCGGTTGGAGAGAGATATCGACGAGAACCGCCTCAGGAAGTTATTTTCCAAGTTTGGTACTATCACGGATGTTCATCTGCATAGAAAGCAGGATGGGTGAGTATCTTATTGCATTTGATTAACTATAAACCTTACACCAATAATACAAAGGTCAAAATAGAAAGTAACTACGTGCAATAATCTGCACAGAATTTTCAGCATTGTAAAATTTGTATTAGATTGATATTTATAAGGAAATTCAAATTAATTAACATTTATTTTGGCACGTTATGGCGTTATTGGCAAGGCCCAGCAGTGGACTGCAATAGGCTGATTGATTGATATCTAATGAACACTTCTAAGCATCGAGAATTTTTCACTTGCTCTATGTAGCTCCTTAGAAGTTAGGTTAACTTTGTAATCTAATTTTGAGGCGATCTAAAACTGACTTCATTGCATTGCAGTTCCCGCTATGGATTTGTGACGTACCAATGCGACCGTGAAGCATGTTTAGCTGTGGAGTCAGCTGCCAAATTACCTCAATATACCATTGGCTTTGGTGCTGGAAGATGCTTCCACAGACGGGGCTATACGGACTTCGGTAAGAATATATTTAATACTAGCTTAAGCCCGCGTGGATGTCGGTTATCTACCCTTATACCAAGTTTCATTAAAATCAGTTCAGTGGTTTAGGCGTGAAAGCGTAACATACTGACAGACAGACGGACAGATTTACTCCATAATATTAGTATGGATTGTCTTCAATGGTTAAATTAAAAATAACTGACTTCCTTGAATTTGTAGTCAGTACCTAACCCTGTGTAAATCAACGTTAATGATAAAAAATAAATGCTACAGCTATGGATATTTTTTCAGATGGTATAGAAGAGAAATACAGAGAGAGTGAATTCTACGGTGTTATGGCACAGCCTGTTCTAAGGAATGATGATAACTCCTTCGAGCAAATGCTTGCAGAAGTGAGGCAAGATGTAGAAAGCAAAAAATGGAATAGAATCAAGAAGACTGAAGATTATTCTTCTGACTGAGCGTTATCAAATGAAGCTGGGACCCTGGCCGGTCTTCTGACTGCTACAGCGCTGGTACGCTTGCAGATAGCTAAAATAGTCAATCTTGGATTTTTGATATGCAGGACTATGGAAGAGGCAGTTATATAAAACTGCTGAATTGCCAAGACAAACTTGGTCTTCATTTAGACGTACTTACCAGAGTGGAATAGGACCATCCCATCTTCCCATAAGTGTCGTAAACGGCGACTAAGGGACTCTCCATTTAATAGTAAACATACAGCGCATAACAAAATGCCCACTTGATGGCAATAGGTTCTATTTTACTTGGGATCGAAAATCATAGTTGGCAAAATGTGAAATATATGTATGTATGCAACATCCAAGCAATTCGGATGTACCAAAACCTTTCTTAAAAGACGAAGCAGAGGAACATTCAAAGATATAACAGTCAATTCAAATGTACAGCACAAGCTGGATTCAGATGAACGAGTGGTCATCGCAGACGTATCTATAAACGAATCCGATTCATAAATTCTACCAATGCATAATTAGAAGTGTAGAAAAAATGAGGTGGTATTTGATGGAAGATATACCGGATACTATTAAGTAATTATGTCAAGTTAAAAAATCCTTTCACATTGTCTATGCAGTTGCAGAGCAATACAATGGATGTAGATGACGCGAAAACATGTTTGTAATTTTGGAGACACAAATCAAGACATAAGCTAAGACATTTTTGTAACAGATAAAACCGAAATTAATGAAATCAAATCAGACGAAGATGGTTTCAGTCGTTAAGACATGGAAATTGAATCGATCCATAGGAGCTATCTCTGAATTATACAGGTTACTCCAAGAAAAACTGCTCGGCTGCAGCTTGTTATACCAAAGTGAGTGAGTGTTATAAAAGCAGCGATAAGGAAAGTGAGGACAAAAAAAAACTAAAAGTAAAGCACTGTGACGATAAAGATTATAAACCAAATTAAAACCAGCATATCAAACTATCCCAAAAAAGTGTCACGTCCTCTAAAAGTAAATCTGAAGTAATGATGAAAAAAAGACAACAGAAAGTTAAAAATAACAAGTATCAAAAAAGTGGTAGTGAGGAACCCTGAGAAATCGGATAATTTAAGAGAAAAAGACAAATCTCAAATGTTGTAAAAATACCCCAAGCCCTGCAACGCAGGATTGAAAAGAGATCGTTTGACTACGAACTTAACAAGTTCGTAGTCAAACGACGAATAGTTACAAAAGACGAACAACCACAAATGAGGCAAAAATTTGTTTCGTTGTTGCTTCACAAGTGAACCTTAAAGTAAATGACCTAGATATTCCGCACCCTAATTCACAAAAAGTTTCTAAGTGTTAACAGGTATTAACCATAAAAAATAATCTGAAGTTATAAAAAAAGTAACGACATAGACTCTCAGAAAGTAAAAAAATATAGACAAGTGTTAAAAAGTGTTAGCGAGAAATCCGAAAACCTAAAAGAAAAAGACAAAATACTAAATGATGTACAAACACGACAAGCCCTGCAACCCAAATTTAAAAAGAGGATATTGGACTACGAACTTAATAAGTATATAGAAGCAGCTATTACAAAGGTTGATCAACCACGAAAGATACAAAAATTTAAGCATTCATGAGTAAAAGTTGGGTAAAACTGTTTCGTCAAGTAATGGTGCTGCACAAGTGAACCCTAAAGTAATGCATGCTGATATGCTGGACCCTACTTCTTGAAAAGCATCTAAAGGTCCCAACGAACAGCTCTGGTCGTGTAGATCAAAGGTATTAAAGTGAAGGGTTTTTTAGTGCAAATGCTGTGACGAACAGTAAGAGACTTAACTCAAGACAAAGGACGTGTAAAAGCAAAGAAATAGTGGTTTATTGTGACAGCACCGATGGGGAAACTAAGGACAAAAAAATAAAAACGTGAAAAGGAGTGACGATAAAGAGTTCAATGCCAATTTAAAATTTCGGTATAAAGCCTCCGGTATAGTAAAACAGTTGGAAAAATGTATATAAATATGCATAAAAGTGATTAAAAATGCTTATGATAATCACAGGTAATAATCGTAATAGAAATTTTAATAGTGGCATTAAATTAAATATAAAAAATAAATCTTAATTTAAAAAAAATACAGACTTTCAGAAAGTTAAAAAAATGTCAGTGAGAAAACGGATACTTCAAAGAAAATTATAATAGGCTAAAAGATGTTACAAACACCCCAAAGTAAAATTGAAAAGAAGTCGTTTGACTACGAACTTAACAAAGTTCGTTGAACCACTGTTGCAAAAGACGAACAACCACAAAAGAGGCAAAAACTAAGTATTTACGAGAAGAAGTTAAAGAAAGTTGTTTCGTTGTTGATGCACAAGTGAACCCTAAAGTAAATAACCTAGATATTCCGCACCCTAATTCACAAAAAGTATCAGTGTTAACAGGGTTAACCATAAAAAAATAATCTGAAGTTATTAAAGTAATGACATAGACTCTCAGAAACTAAAAAAATATAGACAAGTGTTAAAAAGTGCTAGCGAGAAATCTGGGAACCTAAAAGAAAAAGACAAGTCACCCAAATGCAACCCAAAATTGAAAGGAGGAGGTTGGACTATCAACTTAATAAGTGTGTAGAAGCAGCTATTACAAAGGTTGATCAACCACAAAAGATACGAAAACTAAGCATTCATGAGTAAAAGTTAGGTAAAGCTGTTTCGTCAAGTGATACTATACCGCCGTTTGCCCGAATTTTATTTGCCCTAATATCATTTGCCATAATAATCAACAACCGTAATATTATATGACGTAAGAGTGGGGCAAATGAATATTAATTCATTTGCCCTACTCTTATTTGCTATATTAGTCACGTGCTAGAAGTTTTGTTTCCCATAAAGCCCTAATTATTACATGCACTAATTATTACATTCACTAATTATCATATGTCCTAATTACCACATGCCCTAAAAGGACCTTTAATTGGCGCGCAGGATCAGAGGTGAACGCGCTTAAGCGTTTGGCTCGTGTGTGTATGCGCGAGCGTTACGCGTTTCAGTTTCATGTACTACATGAACTCTGGCACGATTGCGTCGCCGCCCAAATGGCCCTTTTCAGGGCCACAAATGATTCATATATTTTTCTCTGTATACATTAATGATACTTAGATGAATATGTTTCACGATGAACAGAGATAAGTCAAGTCAACGATAACATAACATGTTAATAAATAAAGACGCTCGCGCGCGGGTGCTCACTAGTGGCTTTCACTGAGATGAAGAAAATAGAACCTATGAAGCACCATGAAGATTTTGCAAGCATTGCCAATGCTTGTCGATTGAAGCGATCCTGTAGTTCTTACAATCGAGACGAGACCTACAAGAGGCAAAGTTACAGGGGTTACAGTTCAGAGGATAGGTATGTGTACTTCGAATATTGAATTACTATTTATCATGTCATATATTTGTGATGAAGACTAAGATATTAGGGGCCTAAGTCAAACCTCACCTTTCACTTGGACATCTACCTACAGACGATGACTAGCGCAGGTTTTACTCTAGAAGTTGAAGGTCTTTACTTCTGTATATCGTCCATTATAATATGCACCAGGTGGCAGGCAGTGGAGTGGGCTCCGGGCTCCATAGTATACTCTGCTACATTATTTTGGATATCTATAAAGGTGTAAATCTACAGTTCTTCATCTTAGCTCCATCATCAGGTTAGCTCTATTGTGTCTAAGTAATGTGTAAAACCTTATCATCCAGCTTTGAGATGAACTAAACTTACGTCGGCGTTCGCTACGGATTTATGGCGTACCAATGCGCCTGTGACATGTGTCTACCAGATTGCCTGGTTACGACGGTTTCTGCTGATGTTACTTTGCTGATCTTCGCAAAAATATTGGAATAATTTAATATTGTCGTCAATTATTTACTTTGCATCCTCTGAGGTTTTTCACAATAAAGTTGGGGTTGGCTATCAACCTAACTGTCTACATTTCCTGTAAAATGAAGCCACCATCTGACCTCCATGATCGAAGTACCCGTAACGACACCACAGATGGTCGAATGGTGCTCTCGGTGGCACAGAAGGGTCTGATTGTTATCCATCTTAATACTGACTGACTTGACTATAAATGTCTCAGTATTGTAATATCTTTACTAACTGTTTTGCTCGAATTTGTAGGGAGTGACAGACCCTGGGTAAATCGGAGATAATGACTCAGTTTGAAACTCTACAGTTATATTCATAATTCCAGATGGTCAAGAAACGAAATATGCAGAGAATAAATTCCACGGCGTTGCGGCACCAAACCAGTGCTTCGAGCAAATGCTTCAAGAAATGAAGAAAGAAATAGTAATTTAGACTTAGTAGCCGTGTTGGTTGCGGCGGAGTAGAATAGGGCCATCCCGTCACTTCCCGTGGGTGTCGTGAAAGGCGACTAAGGGGATAGGTCAGTAAACATACAGCCCGTGACCAACGGTAATAGCCACACACCCTAATAAATGAGACCGAAAACCATGGTGGACGTACATATACAATACATACATACATTTTACTTATGTACATGTGTTTTACGAAATGTGAAATATATGTCCAAAATATATATGTAACACTTCGAAAACTCAAGAAATACAGCTTACTTACAACAAATAAAATAGAATATACATTACAACTGAATAAAATTAAACCAGATGCAGGTGATTTCGGTTATCAAGACATGGCAATTGAATGGATATATACACCAAGGAAAGAACAACCCCTGTCGTGAGGATTAAAGAAAAATGCTTTGATGAACAGCACGATACTTTCTCCAAACATAGGAGGTTTAAAGGCAAAAAAGTTGTATACTATGATAGCAGCAATGAGGAAACTGAGGACAAAAAAATACAAACAACAAAAAGCAATCTGACGACAAAGATTTTAAAACTAATTTAAAAACTAGTATGAAGTCCACCAAAAAAGTGTCACCTCCTCATAGTAAGCCCGGAAATATTAAGCATAAATATGAAAACAACGGTTCCATATTGATTAAAAATGCTTGTGAAGCAAGTAATAATCTTAATCAAAATTTCAACAGTAGCATTAAAAACAAGCTATAAAAATTAATCTGCAGCTATACAAAAAAAAAGGAATGGCAAAGACTCTTAGAAAGTTGAAAATATAGAACAAGAGCAAAATAGTGTTGGTGAGAAACCGGATAAATTAAAAGAAAAAGACAGTAGTCTTAATGATGTACAGACACTTAAAGCCCAAAATTGAAAAGAGGCCCTAACTACAAACCTAATATAAGTGTATAGAAGCAGTTATTGCAAAGGAGGAACAACCACGAAAGAGGCAAAAGCTAAGTATTGAGGAGTACAAGTTAATGAAACCTGTTTCCTCATGTAATAGTGCTGCATAAGTGGACCCTAAAGTGAAACACACTGATAGTCGAAACCTACTTCACATAAAGCGTCAGTGTCCCAAATCAACAACCCCACCTAGTACTGACAAGTCAAGCAACTAGATAATTTACAGCTTCAGCCACTAATAAGTGAATTTGAGATGTTGAAAATATCAGAAAAGAAATGGAGATACGTGTGTATCTTTTTTGTTTGGAGGCTCCCCGTCATATTTAACGATAAGCAATGAAACATTAGTGGTGGGACGTGTAAATAGTCCTGACCAAGTGGTGTGTTTGCACACAAAGCGTATAAGAACTCCTATGACCTGGCGTTTGGTTGTAATAGAAAGGAAATACTCATGTGACCGCTTCTATGAATGAAAACGTAAGAAAAATCGGCACTGACCTGAGTTCCACCTCGTGAGGATTCAGCTGTAGACAGGCGTGGTTCCTGGCACGTGCTGGTAGGTAGGTATGTTTTCGACCGGCCGGTGATTGTCTTGAGTGAGTCGTTTTCTTCCGATACACTTCACTTATACTGACTTGAGAATGTGGCCAAAGGAACTTATAGAATTACACAGAAAAAGAAACGAAGAGTTGAATTACTCAAACTTCCGTTTGGTGCGGGTTAGCGGAGTCAAAGAGGCACCTTTCGATGCTGCGGCGTTTTAGTGACTGATTCTAAATGAGCGGGTTGAACGTAATGAAGCTTGAGAGTCCCGCTCATAGAAACTTCGTTCTCAAAATATAGTTCGAACAGATCCATTCACAGCGCCATTCATTGGCCTCCTCCAACACTAAGTGGTCAACAAATGAGCGCCAATATTCAAACATTATTCGATACATAGAAGCGGTTTCTTAAATTACAAATTGAAACACAATTAAATTATGTGGGAAATAATTAAGAAAATACATAAGCGCTCCACCAATTAGGAATAAATGAAAATACTAGCAGCTTTTGTACAACAGATAAAACAGTTTATGAAATCAAATCAGACGAAGATGATTTCAGTCACAAGTCACAAAGGCATGGAAATTGCGTCGACTATTAAAAGCGAGTCATTTATCATAAAGGTTCCTCCATGAAGCTTCTATAACAAAGGTCTTGGATTTCTGCATTGAGGAAACAACGATAAAGAATAAAAAGAAAGATCCAAAAATTGAGTTGGGTGTTATTTTCGGCCTCTCATTGTAAGGTGCGAGCCTATTGCCGCTAAACGGACAATTGTATGTTTACTGTTTAAGATAGACCCAGTAAAATAAGTTTGTAAAAAGTAAATGGAATATGAGGAAATTATCACAGTAATTCTAATAATTGAGAGACTACTAATTTAGATTTATTATATATATTGATTTTATAATTTAGATTTATTATATATATTGATATATTGATATATTGATTGATTTATTATATATTGGATTTTAGATAGCAAGGCATTGTTGAAAATAGACTGCCATCTATCGTCAAGTAGAGAAAACATCTACGAAGTTTGCTATGCTTAACAGTTTTGATCATTACCTAGTACTGTTAATAGATGGCGGTACTTGTATTATTTGTTAGAAATATATATTTTTATGAAGATTGCTCCTTATCTTATATTGACTCGTGGTATCCAATGTAATGCTACATTTTACCATGAAAATTCGTTAAACTAAATTAGGATTTCAGTCATTACTCAATACTACTCATTCAGTACTTAAGTAAAAAAAAATTAAATTAAAAATTTAAAAAACCCCCTTCACAAAAACACCTCGAAAAAGTTGAAAATAAATTTTAATTCAACGGTTGCCATGTCGGGGAACCTTACGATATAAAGGAGTACCTAACCAGTTAAGGTACCCCGACATGGCAACCGTTGAATTAAAATTTATTTTCAACTTTTTGGAGGTGTTTTTGTGAAGGGGGTTTTTTAAATATTTAATTTAATTTTTTTTTTACTTAAGTACTGAATGAGTAGTATTGAGTAATGACTGAAATTAGCATAGCAAACTTCGTAGATGTTTTCTCTACTTGACGATAGATGGCAGTCTATTTTCAACAATGCCTTGCTATCTAAAATACAGATGTCGCTACTTGTAGTATTACTTCAGGATGTGCTTCAAAAATTGTGTAGGTACATTATATTTGTGCTTGGTTAGGTGTATTCATATTTCCCATCAATTAATGCCTGAACGAGTACCTAAGTGTTACTTAATGGGAAAAAATCCCAAATCTGATTTTTTGTCAGCCAGTTACTTTTAAAATTTAATGTCGGTACCATAAATGGGAATCTAAAGTCGGTGTGATTTTACTGGATGTACCCAGTTACACTGATTATAATGGTGGTTGAAAAAAAGGATTGCGCGGTTTCGATTGGAGGTCAGATGCCAGTCGCTTCGCGAAAAATGACGAAGTTTTTCGAAGAAAGAGTTTTTTTATTATATTCTAAGTGTATGTACCTAATTTCTTTAGAAATCACTCAAAATAACTAAAAATTGATTTGAAGTTCATAATTGTAGTAAGCAGAAAATAGGATGTGTGAATATGTGGCACGCCTTCGCGCTTACTAGACTTTCGCACTGACGTGCATCGCGCTGGAATACATTCGACTATGTGTGAATCGATGTGGAACACTTTCGCACTACCGTGCTTCGCGGTGGAAAACATTCGAAATTATATGTGTATCGATGTGGCACACTTTCACACTACTGTGAGTCGCGTTTCGGTACTTTAGGGCTACAGTTCATCGCTATTTTGAACTTCGAAATTCATTATGACAGTCTAGCACCGACTCACAGTGGGCTGAAATTTCAAAGTTGGGTCTTAAGGGCTAAAATATGGATTTTCGGTATCTAGGCATATATTTGAAACGTTTTTATTCTGACATTTTTAAATTAAACACGTAGTTTCGTTGATATAGCCATTTCAACTTTGTATGAAAATACTCATATTTTTTAGAATAAAAATCCATTAAAATGGATTACAAAAATATACAAATGAACTGAAACGGTAATAACTTACACAAAACTGAATTTCTGAACTACAATAAAATAGCAAAAGAACTACTTGACTGATTTTGACGGAGTAAATCTGTATCTAACATCTGTTTTGTCAGCTAAATCATACAAATAGATTTTTAAATACTTACATATTTCGTTTCATTCTAAACTAAAATTAGTGTTCCATATTTTACACTCCGAATTAACACTCATCAGTAAGTGGGGATTCGATGGTGCTTCTAATCAAGCAAAAATTCCGTACAGACAACGATCTTTAGTAGATCAACTTGATGATTCAAGTATATTCATGGGAAGCTTAGTGCAAATCAAATTAGTTTGCGGTGAACAAGTTATCTGACAAAATGATTCACCAAATTCACCATACTGGTGTCGTCCAATCTTTTTCGAATTTGTGAAAGAAAACAAGATTACAATATTACGGCAAAAAAGTGCAATTGAGGAAGAGATTGCTAGTTTAGTGAAAACAGAAGATGGGGAAATAAAGATTTTACACTCTTTTATTAATGATTATGATAGACGGAAAAGCAACATCAATTCTATGTGATACTTCATCTCAAATTTGCGACATTTGTAAAGCCACTCCAACGGAAATGAATAATTTACCGCTAATTATGACGAAATCGGCTAATCCAGATTTTTGTAGATACGGATTATCATCATTGCACATTTGGATACGAATGATGGAATGCATTCTCCATATAGCTTACAGATTAACCATTAAAACATGGAGTGTGAAGGGAAATACCAAGTCAATTATGGAATCCAGAAAGAAAGATATACAAGACGCTTTTAAAAGTAGAATGGGACTTTTGATTGATGTTGTCAAACAAGGTCACGGCTCCACCAATGACGGAAACACTGCCAGAAGATATTTCGAAAATCCAAACATGACTGCTGAGATAACAAGTATTAGTGAGGATCTAATTAAGCGGTTTGCAACCATTTTAGGTGCAATTTCATCGGGCTACCATATTGATACCGTGAAATTTCACGAATATGCTCAAGACACCATAAAGCTATATTTGGATTTATATAGTTGGTACTATATGCCTTCCAGTGTTCACAAAGTTCTTATGCATGGTGCAGCTATAATTGAAAGTTTTGGTCTGATACCAATTGGACAGCTATCCGAAGAGGCTGCCGAAGCCAGAAATAAAGATTTCCGCAGGTACCGCCAACACCACTCTAGGAAATTCTGCAGAAAAGCTACAAATGAAGATATCTTGAACAATTTATTGACTAGCTCTGATCCCTTAATTTCAACAAAACGCCACAAACTCCACAGAAAACATAAAACTTTGACAAGAGAAGTACAAAGTTTATTAATGATTGAGCAGGTATTTGATGATGATGAACAGGAAAATTTCGCCTTCGTGAACGCAGATACACTTTACAGTGATCAGCAGTTACATTAATTAATTACAAGTTAAAGTGACTAGCAGTTATTGCGACTTTTTAAATTTATTTTATTTTAATACTTTTTTAATTTTTATTATTTATTTTTTACTTAATTGCTATTTTTTTAAGCATAGTCATGACTAAGTGGATTAGGTCTAAAGGGGACACCACTGCAAAAAAAAAAAACGCGGCTAGTTCTTAACCTCTAGGGTGGTGTGGAATGGAGAACAAATAGTTACAATTGCGTCCAAATCGGGAAAAATCGAAGTCTGAGTATAGTCGTTAAAATAGAATATAAATACGTTCTATACATATGTGAAGTCAATTCTTTGAGAAAATTTGAGAATTCCGAGATTTTCACATTTTTCTGTTTTGCTCCATACAAAAATAACTTTGAAATTTAATAACTCCGAAAATACGAAATTATCTGAAAGACCGCCGTAGTAAAAGTTTCATATAATTGTTAGATCATACCAAAAAAAAATATAAGACCTTAAAAAAACTACTTTTTTTTATATATGCTAAGTCCACTACCGGCCGGTTTCGTTCCATCGTGCGACTGGTGTACTGAATTATGAAGTTCAAAAGAAGGTGCGGGTTCGATTCCTACTCAGTGCAAACCTTAACTGGTTAGGTACTCCTTTATATCGTAAGGTTCCCCGACATGGCAACCGTTGAATTAAAATTTATTTTCAACTTTTTCGAGGTGTTTTTGTGAAGGGGGTTTTTTAAATTTTTAATTTAATTTTTTTTTACTTAAGTACTGAATGAGTAGTATTGAGTAATGACTGAAATCCTAATTTAGTTTAACGAATTTTCATGGTAAAATGTAGCATTACATTGGATACCACGAGTCAATATAAGATAAGGAGCAATCTTCATAAAATATATATTTCTAACAAATAATACAAGTACCGCCATCTATTAACAGTACTAGGTAATGATCAAAACTGTTAAGCATAGCAAACTTCGTAGATGTTTTCTCTACTTGACGATAGATGGCAGTCTATTTTCAACAATGCCTTGCTATCTAAAATCCAATATATAATAAATCAATCAATATATCAATATATCAATATATATAATAAATCTAAATTATAAAATCAATATATATAATAAATCTAAATTAGTAGTCTCTCAATTATTAGAATTACTGTGATAATTTCCTCATATTCCATTTACTTTTTACAAACTTATTTTACTGGGTCTATCTTAAACAGTAAACATACAATTGTCAAGTGATAACCATAACAATAAACTATTTAGAATTTCTTAACGCGCTTCTATTAACATAATTACGAAGTTCGAGAAATATCACTCAATATTCGAAGACACGTCAGGTAAAGAGTTCAACAGCTAGTTTAGGCCAGCACTAATGTCTCTTTTGTGAGCTTCACTTGATAACAACCACATTTGCGGCAATGATACCTTTTGTATAATTTCCGCAAATGTGGTTGTTCAACAACTATTGTATTATTCTATAATCTCTCGGTTCTAATATTCTATTATAAGCACATTTGCGGAAATTAAACAAAAGGTTGACTCGGAGCTGAATATACCCCTATAAGTAGTAAATAATGTTTTAAAAGTATCGATTTGTAGATTACTGACTTAGTTGACATTATATTATAGCATTATATATGATGGCTTACGCTTCAACACATCTGATGACAAGGAGTTTGACCGGTTCCCTGTCAGCACCGGCCTACGTAGTAGCTACGGACGTAGTATCTACGCCAAGGTGCACATTGGGAGAGACCTATGTCCAGCAGTGGACTGCAATAGGCTGATTGATTGATTGATTAAATCAAAAAGGACATGAATTTTACGAGACTTTTTGGTACTTTAGTGATGAACGGCCGTGAAAAAAAAAAGAAAGAAAGAAAGAAATAAAATATTTTATTTAAGTTCCACACAGCGGGCATCATACAAATAGGTAGGTAAGTATTAAAATTGTAATTAGTAGGTATATTAAATTAATTTACGGGTGCAACACTCCACACTGCGCGAACCCAAATAGGGCCCCATCTCAGCATTGAATGCTGTGGTGTGCTGTGCTACCATTTATTTACTTTAGCTAATAAATTAAATTTTTTGATTTAAATTACTCCCGGGATTGGGCAAATATGCCCCGAAAGTACCTATACTAACAATCCGTTCTAGTTTTGCCCTATTTTTGGTGAACTGATCTTCAAAAATCAAAGGTGCACTACATATACGGTTCCCTTCCCGAGACCATTGTTGCTGAAAAGCAACCGAGACGTATGTCTCAATTTAAGTAATAAAATAACACCAAATAAATCGCGTTGTTGTATCCAATAAAAATAGTCTTATTTCAAATTATTATAAATAGTTCAGTTTTGCTCAGTAACTCAGTAGTAGTAGTGCATCTAGCAAAGCTAGGAACCCACATGTCGTCGTTGCGCCTGGAAAAATCAAAAAATATATTTTTTAAAAACGACTTTATTCACTTTTAAAGCATAATTTGCCATGCCCGTCATACCTGTGAAACCCGTTTTGTGATATCTTAAAAGACTAAAAATATCATTTTTAGTCTTTTAAGATAAAAGTAAAATAATGAAAATAGATTTTTAAGGAAAAGATCTCAATAGGAAACGCTGGTATTATCAATTAGAACATTCTCATGACTTCAAAAGGATAGGTACGTAATTTCAAGAAAAATTTAACGTTTCACAAAAACCGCTCGGCAGTGTTCCAAGCATGTTTGTATTTTTATTTGGATAACCACAAGAGTAAACCATCTAGAATTTCTTATCGAGCTTCTATTGACATATTTACGAATTTCGAGAAATATCACTCAATATTCGAGGACACGTCAGGTAAAGGGTTCAGCAGCTAGTTTAATTAGGCCCGCATAACTCAGTTCAATAACAAAAGCACTAGACATTCCATTATCTTTTGTGAGCTTCACTTGATAACATCCACAATTGCATTCATTTGCAAAAGGTAAAATTCCGCAAATGTGGTTGTTCAACAACCATTGTATTATTCTCTAATCACTCGGTCCTAATATTCTTTAAAAAACACATTTGCGGCAATGAAACAAAAGGTTGACTTGGAGCTGAATGTACCCCTATAGGTAGTAAATAATGGCGAAATTGTAAAAACCTAAGTTTTATTGTTTTGAAAGTATGATTTACAGTTTACACCTTATGTAAAACAATAGAACAAAAGAAAGTATCAAAGGAATTATGCCAGGTAAATGGCTCGCTCGCCATACCTACATGTGTGGTTTTTATTACTCATCTAGTATACACAATATACGTAATAGTTATTATAAATAAAAATATATAACAAGATATGTGCAAAACTGCAGGTTCATGCGTCAAAGAATTTCTCCCCATCGACGTCAACCGGGAGGGTGGCTAGAAGGCATTGCCACGTTGAGTGGCAATGCCAGACCTTTGCGCAAGGAATAAACCATCCCTCTGGTCACGGGTAGTGTCTATTAAACGTTTTATAATAGACGTGCACTTGGACCCCATGATCCCAGCGTCTCGATTCCAAACGGCTCAAGGCTATCGCTATTTATTGTCTAGTTATTTAAAATTACATACATACGCTCACGTCTATTTCCCTCTCGGATATTCCCATTTGTGTCTGTCCTTACATAGTTCACGAGCTTCCTCCACTGTCATTACTTAATCCTTTTGATGCAAGCCCGCTGGTTTAGAGTACTTCTGACCTGCCATTTTTGTTTTCAAATTATATATACATACATACACAGGCAGGCCAAAAAAATGTCAGGCATTTTTTATAGCGTGGTAGGCAGAGACTAGTTAACCACCTGCAACGATCTTGGCATAAATCTTTAGATTCTTCTACTTTCATAATTGTTTTCATGCACGCTCGGTTTACGATTTTTTTTTATCGTGCGATCAATCCCCACGGATACCACCCCCACGAAGCCGGTGGAGGTGGTTATGTCGGACTCGAACCGACTAAAACGCACGCCGTCTTGAGTCCTTGGTTGCCGGAGGTGAGATTGCCAAAAGTATATCTCTCGCACCCCGGCAGACCCAGGACCATCTCTTTCGAGATGGCCCCCTTCGGGTTGTGGAGACCACAGTGTCCCCATCTAGCCCCATTTTTGCGCCGCCGCGCCGACGCGCCCTGCTCCTTCTAGGGTGACAGGTGGCTCCACCGTTCACCCCCAGGCCAGCGCTCATGGAGGACGGAGGTCGTTCTGCGACCTCCGACGTCCGGGTCGCCTTCGCTCTGCGCGGGCTGCCCGGGCCCGGAGTCTAGTCCGGACCCGACTGGCCGCCTCCTTCTCGAGCATTACTTGCTCGCAGAAGGAGGCGGCCGCACCCCAAGCGTTCGCGCATCGTACCATCGCTGTGAGCAACGTGGCGAGTATGAGGACTCCCACCCCCAGAGCCGCCACTAGGACCCGCCTCGGCGTGTCCCACGCCGGGCACTCGGTCAGCGTGTGCAGCTCTGTGTCCTCGCTCGCATCACAGTGATGGCACTCGGACGTTGGCTCCTTCCGGATCCGACACAGGTAACTCCCGAAACATCCGTGTCCGGTAATCACCTGCGTCAGCCCGTACGAGAGGCTGCCATGTGGCCTCTCTAGCCACTCCTCCATGATGGGTCTTACCGCCGCTATTACGGCGTGCCCTGCGCTTGGTCGCCCAAGTCGTAGCTCCCATTCCGCTACCATGGCCCTTAATGGCCCTGCTGGCCATTGCACGCTGCGGCCCACGCAGCAGACGCGCATTGTGGACCATCAGGGTGTCCGCCCATATTGGGCATCCATATAGGGCCATTGACCGCACGACTCCCGCGTAGAGTCTCCTGCAGGAGTACGCGCGGTTTAGGATACGCTTGACATGCCCTTTGTTAAAAATGTCTGCGATCTGCTTGACATGCGCATGTCTAGGTTGACCGGGTCGCTCATTCACCCTCACCTCATAAATCCGTATCGTCAGTATTCTGTTGTCCCTCGTCTCTACATCTCCGAACCATCTAAGTATCCCTTTCTCTATCTCAGTCACTACATCTTCAAACACACCACAACGTTCCCTTATCACGCTATTCCTCACTTGATCCGTTAACTTCACGCCAACTATACTTCTCTGATTTCTCATATCTCTGACTTCTCATATAGTTATGTTTTTCCCCATTCACTTGATTTCCAGCCATAACTCTTCGTTCAATATTACTCCTATATTTCCCATCTCTAGTAAACTTTGAACCTAAACTCACAAACTCTTTCACTTGTTCTATTCTTTCTCCTTCAAACAGGACTGTGCAATTTGTCACACTATCTTCTCGTTCATAAACTATCGCTTTGGTTTTACTTACATTCACTTTCATCCTCTTGCTTTTTTGAGCGCCATGCATAATATTGACTATCGCCTGTAGCTCCTCCTCCGATGATGCCAGAATAACTTGATAATCAGCATATAGGAGGCATTTGATGGTCAGATCATTCATTCTTAGTCAATACGCACTTTCTTGTAGAACTTTCAGACAATTGTCTATAAACAGGTTAAAGCTACACACCCCTGTCCAATATCTTTTTCAATGTTAAACCAGTCTGTGCACACTCCATTCATCCTCATACAAGCACTAGAACCCTCATAGAGTAATTTCAATGCTCTTATCAAGCTGCTGCTCACCCCATATACAGACAATGTTGATCACAATTCATTTCTTACCACTCTGTCATAGGCCTTATCCAAATCTACGAAAGCACAATAGACCTTTTGTTTTTGAGCCAAGAATTTTTCGGCTATGCTTCGCAGGGAAGAGACCTGATCCATACACCCCCTTCCTTTCATGAATCCTGCTTGCACATCCCACATCTTGTCTTCAGTCTCATTCATTACTCTGTTAATCAAAACCTTTGCATATAGTTTATCGACGACACTAAGCAGGCTAATACCGCGGTAGCTATTTTTTTTTATTGGGGGGGGGGGGGGGGCTGCTGCTGCATCTTCCACTATATTAAGCATGTATTATAATTATATATATATATAAAAAATATAATACATGCTTAATATAGTGGAAGTTGCAGCAGCAGCCCCCCCCCCCCCCAATAACAAAAAAATAGCTACCGCATATGTAACATATAATCCTTCCTTTTGATTCACTCTATCTATTAAAAAAAAAATTACTTTCTTTTGTTCTGTTGTCGTAGATAAGGTGTAATTTGCAAATCGATACCTTTACAACAATAAAACTGGCATTCTTAGAAATTCGTCATTATTTACTACTTGTACATTCAGCTCCGAGTCAACCTTTTGTTTCATTGCCGCAAATGTGTTTATTTTTTAAAGAATATTAGAATCAAGAGATTAGAGAATAATACAATAGTTGTTGAACAACCACATTTGCGGAATTTATACAAAAGGTATCATTTCTGCAAATGTGGTTGTTTTCTCGTGAAGCACATTAAAGACACATTAGTGCTTTTGTTATGGAACTGAGTCATGCGGGCCTAAATAATCTAGCTCCTGAACCCTTTACCTGATGGGTCCTGGAATGTTGAGGGAAATTCCTCTAACTTCGTAATTATATTCATAGAGGCTCGATAAGCAAATCTAGATGGTTTACTCTTGTGGTTATCCAAATAAATTGCAAACATATGCTTGGAACACTGCCGAGCAGATTTTTGTAAAAGGTTAAATTATGTGTCTTTTTGAGCTTATGAGAATTTTCTAGTTGATTATACCAGCATTTATTATGGAGATCTTTTCCTTTAAAATCTACTTTTCCTTTAAATTAATGGGTAGTTAGTATATATTAGTACGTATACCTTAGTTCTTCCAGGTATCTTCCAGGTGGAAAGATATTGTATGTATTTACAAAAAAATGTATCTAAACATGTCTCTGGATTCCATAACACAAGCTAGTTAAGAGGACTTCCTAGCAACTGTTTCTCCAAAGTACCGTTCTCCCCTTTTTCCTCCCTGAATATTGCTTCTAGAACAATATTTTTGTTTTCGTAAAATCAATATCTTCTGTACGCATGTCCCTGTTATTTTATTTTTGTCGGCAGTCAATAAAATAAGAAAATATGATCGTCTAAAGATGATAAAAAGTGACTAATTCTTACAGTTGGAGGATGTTTGGAGGACTACCAGAGAAATTCGAAAAGGTTTTATACGTTATAAAAATAACAGGAACATGGATACGTTATTTACTTTTTAATATTTAGGTAGGTTAGTTTAATTATTGGCCTTTTTTATCGTGCGCAAAATCCCCGCGGATACCACCCCCACGGAGCCGGTGGAGGCGGATATGTCGGACTCAAACCGACTAAAACGCACGCCGTCTTGGGTCCTTGGTTGCCGGAGGTGAGATTGCCGAAAGCATATCTCTCGCACCCCGGCAGACCCAGGAGAATGACTGGCCTTGGGTCAGCCGGGGTGCGAGGGATATGTCGATGACAACCTCACCTCAGGCCTAGCACCACGACCCACAGTCGGCGTGCCCACAGTCGGACTCGAACCGACTAAAAAGTCGGTTTGAGTCCGACATAACCTCCCCTTCCGGCTCCGGCAGGGGAGGTATTCGAGGGGATTTCTGCATGAAAAAAAGAAGGTACAGTGTAAATTTATATAAATACTTCATAAAAACTAGCACCACGACCCACAGTCGGCGTGCCCACAGTCGGACTCGAACCGACTAAAAAGTCGGTTCGAGTCCGACATAACCTCCCCTTCCGGCTCCGGCAGGGGGGTATCCGAGGGGATTCCCGCACTAAAAAAAGGGCGGCAATTAAAATATCTACATATTTTTATGCAGTTGTTAATCTCGTTAACTTTAGGTATTTAACTGCCCTGTCGACGACGAACGGTGCGATGATATAAAGTAACCGTTAGCATCAATTCAAACAAATGTTTGTAAAATTACAAGCATTATTATTATTATAATGTAAGTTTTTTTCGCCCAAGCAACTAAACATATAGAACAAACAGTTCTCAAACTCATACAGTTTTTTTGATTTCGTATTTATTACTTACTTAATATAATCACATAACTAAATAAAGTTAAAAAAAACTGCATTTAATTTTCTAAGTCAAACAAGTTTTCCTACTGCATATTTCTATACTGTGACGCTGGCGGGGTCACCGCCGAGTTCACTCGTCACTGCGTTCGCGCGTAATATTTTACGAGCGGCCAGGATAGCGATAAATGCCTACTTTTGCAAGAATACAGGGCCTTAAGCTTATCATGGGTCTAGATAGCGTTGTGTAGCACGTTGTTGAATATTTATTTATTAGCAGACCCGGCGAACTTCGCACCGCCAATTTTTTTCCGCTTTTTTTTTTTATAACCGTGGGGGAAAATCCTTCATGGATGTTATGCCGGACTCCTACCGACTAAAAACCCCCACGGTAACGCCCAGAAGCCTATGAATGGAAGCCCCGGGTAAGCCCCCGGAAGGATGTCCCAGGACTCCCATGAGACCAACGGCTACAATTGCGGCCTCGCCTTGGGGGTGGTTCGGGTGCTATCCCGCGTCTATGGGGGGGTTTTCGGTGTTATCCCGCTTCTTAAGGGGGGGGGGGGGGGCGTGCGTGAATCCCTCACGTCACGCTGCCGTCATGGGCCTGCTTCTGTAAATACGGTGAGCAACTCACCGTCCTCAGGCCCCCGGTCATGGAGGCCGATGGTCTTCGGCGAAGACACGTCGGGTGGGAGAGTTTTCTCCCGCTCTCGCCCCGCCGCCTCTTTCACGAGCATGACCTGCTCACAGAAAGAGGCGGCGCAGTCCCACTTACTCCCGCTGGAGACCATGGCTCGCACCATGGTATCGAGCGAGAGAGTGCCCACGCCCAGACCCACCACGAGGACCTGGCGCTGTTGCGCCCACGCCGTGCACTACACCAGCGTGTGGAGCGCTGTGTCGTCGCTGCGGTCCTCGCAGTGCTGACACTCGGCCGTGGTTCCCCGGTGTCTTCGCCACAGATACCTACCGAAGCTACCATGCCCGGTAAGTATCTGTGACAACCGGTAGGAGAGAGCACCGTGTCTCCTCTCCAGCCACCCGTCCATGACCGGTCTGACGGCCGCAATTGTGGCGAATCCCCCCTTTGGTTGCTCAAGTCGCACCTTCCATGTCTCCACGGTTTCCTGGTAGAGCTGGGACCGCTGGGCCTCGATTTCTCGAGACGCAGGCCATTGGCCCCGCTCCAGCGCCTCCTTGCGCCATATAAATAGAGACGCAAGGGCTCTCGCTTCCAGGTCCCATGGAGGGGTCCCGGCTAGGAGGCATGCCGCCTCACCTGAGATCGTGCGGTATCCCCTTATCACCCTGACGGCCATCGCCCTCTGTGGGCTCAGCAATCTAGCCACATTACTGGCCGTGTCGTGAGAGGCGACTAACGGAAAAATACGCAGACGATATCACTGCGAGAGAAGGAAAACTCAAAATACAGCCTGTACCAACCGTCTGGCCAGCGTGGAAACACAGTAAGCCAAAAGCCTCCCAATATTGGGAGAGGCCTATGTCCAGGAGTGGACTGCGGTAGGCTTATTGATTGATAATGTAGGCAGGTAATCATTCTAGCTAGATAGTTCTCACGCTCGATTCTGATCCAAAAATAAGTTTTTGTAACTCTTGTCTGTTTTTGCACTTATATTTTTGCTGAAATACGGAACAGATATTTAAGCAGTTTAAGGGTTTTTGTTAGATAGGCTTTAATCAGACCAATAAATTGTAGTACGTTTGATAGCAATTGGTTGTGTAGAGATATGAGCAAAAGTTTGATATAAACGACATCAACGCGGACAGAGTTGAGGCATCACCTAATAATTCTACCGAGATATAATACAAAAGAATCAGCATATAATGACATTGAAGGGCAATGACGAACACGTCATAATAACTGCATGCCATAATAATAGCATATTCTCAAAACAAAATTTGCTAGTTTTATATGTATTTATGTTAAGAGAAGTAGAAATGGTCTTATTCTATTTAAATTTTCGACTGATAGCTCTCGTATAGACCCCAGTATCTCATGTTTTTCCCGCTTTATATGTCCAGAACTGTCTTGTTTCTGGTGATGTAAACGAGACAGTTCTGGACCTACAGAGTGGAAAAAACATGAGATAGGTAGCTATCAGTCGAAAATTTTGTTTTAGCAATGGAGTTAAAGAGGGTGAGAGTTATGTGTATCATGAAGCATTTGAATCATAGGTAGTGGTCTACCACACCAGAAACGAGACAGTTCTGGACATACAGAGTGAAAAAAACATGAGATACTGGGGAATAGAAATACGAAACCTCGATTTTACCCAAAAAAAATGTGATAAAATTGGTCTGAGCTGCGGCTATCCTTATCGCACTCTACGGGGACAGCAGTGAGACGGGGGATTTTGAAATCGTTAGTGGTTTATTCACACGCCGTATGGGTGAGTTCACTACGTCCAAATTTAGAGGTGGTCAACTCAGTAAACTAATATTTGTAACGCGTTTGCAACTGTTTACAAGTATTTTTGTGCTTGTATTTTTCTGTGTATCTACTACTACCGACTACCGAAAAATCACGCTCTTAAAAGTGACAAACAAGAAAATATCAAGGATAGCCGGTCGTATGCCACTTTTCCCTAGAATGTATTGTTTTGTTTGAGTAAGTGGCGTAAGACGGGGGCGACGGCAATAGTATAAGCAATAGGATTATTCGCTAGCTAGGAAGTCCTCTTAAGCTTACCATGGGTCTAGATAGCGTTGTGTAGAACGTTGTGGAATATTTATTTATTAGCAGACCCGGCGAACTTCGCACCGCCAATTTTTTTCCGCTACTACTTAATATATTTAGCATGTATTATACGTATAAACCTTCCTCTTGAATCACTCTATTTATTAAAAAAACCGTTTCAAAATCCGTTGCGTAGTTATAAAGATTTAAGCATACATAGGGACGGAGAGACAGCGACAGCGACTTTGTTATAAGCTATGTTATGATGATTGTCTGTGCCTACCTCAGTAACAAAGAGGCATGGTTATAAGCAGGTTATACGTGTGGTGACGGAGAAAGAATACAAGGATCACCACCCCATCTCATCCACGGGGTGTCGTGAGAGGCGACTAACGGAAAAATACGCAGACGATATCACTGCGAGAGAAGGAAAACTCAAAATACAGCCCTGTACCAACCGTCTGGCCAGCGTGGAAACACAGTAAGCTAAAAGCCTCCCAAGATTAGGTAGGTTTATAGATTGATAATGTAGGCAGGTAATCATTCTAGCTAGATAGTTCTCACGCTCGATTCTGATCCAAAAATAAGTTTTGGTAACTCTTGTCTGTTTTTGCACTTATTTTTTGCTGAAATACAGAACAGATATTTAAGCGGTTATTTTTGTTAGAAAGGCTTTAATCAGACCAATAATTTGTCGTACGTTTGATAGCAATTAGTTGTGTAGAGATATGAGCAAAAGTTTGATATAAACGACATCAACGCGGACAGAGGTGATGCCTCAGGCATCACCTAATAATTCTACCGAGATATAATACAGCAGAATTAGCTCATAACGACATTGAAGGGAAAGGAGGGAAAGGACAAGCACGTAATATTAACCGTACTATGTCATAAATGGCATATTCTCAAAACAAAACTTGCTAGTTTTATATTTATTTATGTTAAGAGAAGTAGAAATAGTTTGATTATATTTCAATTTTCGACTGATAGCCCTACTATTACGCCAGTATTTAATTTTTTCCCACTTTATATGTCCAGAACTGTCTTGTTTCTGGTGAAGTAAACGAGACAGTTCTTGACCTACAGAGTGAAAAAAACATGAGATAGGGAGCTATCAGTCGAAAATTGTGTTTTAGCAATGGAGTTAAACAGGATGAGAGTTATGTGTATCATGAAGCATTTGAATCATAGGTAGTTGTCTACCACACCAGAAACGAGACAGTTCTGCACATACAGTATGGAAAAAACATGAGATACTGGGGTCTATACGAGAGCTGTCAGTCGAAAAATGAGTTTTTAGCTAGAAATTTCAAGTCTTAGACCAGCGGTTTAGGCTGTGCGTTGTCTCTAAGTCAATCAGTTAGTCAGGACAAAGAGTTTTATATATATATATATATATATATATATATAAGATTGCAAGAGCTACCGCGGCATTATCCTGCTCAGTGTAGTCGGTAAACTATATGCAATGGTTTTGATTAAAAGAGTAATGAATGAGACTGAAGACAAGATGTGGGATGTGCAAGCAGGATTCATGAAAGGAAGGGGGTGTATGGACCAGGTCTCTTCCCTGCGAAGCATAGCCGAAAAATTCTTGGCTCAAAAACAAAAGGTCTATTGTGCTTTCGTAGATTTGGATAAGGCCTATGACAGAGTGGTAAGAAATGAATTGTGATCAACATTGTCTGTATATGGGGTGAGCAGCAGCTTGATAAGAGCATTGAAATTACTCTATGAGGGTTCTAGTGCTTGTATGGGGATGAATGGAGTGTGCACAGACTGGTTTAACATTGAAAAAGATATTAGACAGGGGTGTGTAGCTTTAACCTGTTTATAGACAATTGTCTGAAAGTTCTACAAGAAAGTGCGTATTGACTAAGAATGAATGATCTGACCATCAAATGCCTCCTATATGCTGATTGTCAAGTTATTCTGGCATCATCGGACGAGGAGCTACAGGCGATAGTCAATATTATGCATGGTGCTCTAAAAAGCAAGAGGATGAAAGTGAATGTAAGTAAAACCAAAGCGATAGTTTATGAACGAGAAGATAGTGTGACAAATTGCACAGTCCTGTTTGAAGGAGAAAGAATAGAACAAGTGAAAGAGTTTGTGTGTTTAGGTTCAAAGTTTACTAGAGATGGGAAATGTGGGAGTGATATTGAAAATCAATCAATCAATCTGGAAATCAAGTGAATGGGTCAAAACATAACTTTATGAGTATCATAACGTTATCTAAAGAAGCACGACTGGTTGTACATAGGGGAGTGCTCGTCCCTACGCTTATGTGTGGTAGTGAATGTTGGGTTTTGAAGAAGGAGTATGAAAGTAAATTGAATGCTGTAGAAATCAGAGAAGTATAGTTGGCATGAAGTTAACGGATCAAGTGAGAAATAGCGTGATAAGGGAACGTTGTGGTGTGTTTGAAGATGTAGTGACTGAGATAGAGAAGTATCCCTTTACTTAGATGGTTCCGAGATGTAGAGACCTCAGATAACAGAATACTGACGATACGGATTTATGAGGCGAGGGTGAAAGAGCGACCCGGTCAACATAGACATGCGCATGTCAAGCAGATCGCAGACATTTTTAACAAAGGGCATGTCAAGCGTATCCTAAACCGAGCGTGCATGAAAACAATTATGAAAGTAGAAGAATCAAAAGATTTATGCCAGGATCGTTGCAAGTGGTAAACTAGTCTCTGCCTACCCCGCTGTAAAACATGCCTGACATTTTTTTGGCCTGCCTGTGTATGTATGTATATATAATTAGAAAACAAAAATGGCAGGTCAGAAGTACTCTAAACCAGCGGGCTTGCATCAATAGGATTAAGTAATGACAGTGGAGGAAGCTCGTGAACTATGTAAGGACAGACTCAAGTGGAAATATCCGAGAGGGAAATAGACGTGAGCGTATGTATGTAATTTTAAATAACTAGATAATAAATAGCGATAGCCTTGAGCCGTTTGGAATCGAGACGCTGGGATCATGGGGTCCAAGTGCACGTCTATTATTCAAAGACATATCAAAACGTTTAATAGACACTACCCGTGACCAGAGGGATGGTTTATTCCTTGCGCAAAGGTCTGGCATTGCCATTCAACGTGGCAATGTCGCCAGCCTTCTGGCCACCCTCAAGGTTGACGTCGATGGGGAGAAATTCTTTGACGCATGAACCTGCAGTTTTGCACATATCTTGTTATATATTTTTATTTATAATAACTATTACGTATATTGTGTACACTAGATGGGTAATAAAAACCACACATGTAGGTATGGCGAGCGAGCCCTTTACCTGGCATAATTCCTTTGATACTTTCTTTTGTTCTATTGTTTTACATAAGGTGTAAACTGTAAATCATACTTTCAAAACAATAAAACTTAGGTTTTTACATTTTCGCCATTATTTACTACCTATAGGGGTACATTCAGCTCCAAGTCAACCTTTTGTTTCATTGCCGCAAATGTGTTTTTTAAAGAATATTAGGACCGAGAGATTAGAGAATAATACAATGGTTGTTGAACAACCACATTTGCGGAATTTTACCTTTGCAAATGAATGCCATTGTGGATGTTATCAAGTGAAGCTCACAAAAGATAATGGAATGTCTAGTGCTTTTGTTATTGAACTGAGTTATGCGGGCCTAATTAAACTAGCTGCTGAACCCTTTACCTGAAGTGTCCTCGAATATTGAGTGATATTTCTCGAAATTCGTAAATATGTCAATAGAAGCTCGGTAAGAAATTCTAGATGGTTTACTCTTGTGGTACAAATGAATTGCAAACATAAGCTTGGAACACTGCTGATTTTTGTAAAAGAATAAAATTTTCTTCAAATTACGTATCTTTTTGAAGCCATGAGAATATTCTAATTGATAATACCAGCGTTTCCTATTGAGATCTTTTCCTTAAAAATCTATTTTCACCATGGGACATTAAATATCGTCGTTGCGCCTGGAAAAACCGATAAACTTTTTTTATCCGTGTCCCAAACCGCTTTGTGTTTTACTGACACAAAGCAGTTTGGACGTGGTTTTTTTTTTAAAGATACATAGCGGAGAATGCTATTTTTTAGTCTTTCAAGATATCACTCACGGGTTTCACAGGTATGACGGGCAAATTTAGCCTTAAAAGTGTATAAAGTCGTTTTAAAAAAAAAATGTTTACCGGTTTTTCCAGGCGCAACGACGATATGTGGGTCCCTAGCTCAGTAGTAGTAGTGACTACTACTGAGCTAATGAGAAAAACTGAACTATTTATAATAATTAGAAATAAAACTATTTTTATTGAATACAAACGCGATTTATTTGGTGTTAATTTATTAAAAATTGAGACATACGTCTCGGTTGCTTTTCAGCAACAGTGGTCTCGGGAAGAGAACCGTACACACATCAAAAAAAGTTTGCGATCAATGGCATAAGCTCCTAGAATTCTTTAAATTTAACTTTATCAAGAAAAAATCTATTTTGTATGCTTTTTTTAAATAGGAATACCCTGTTTGAAATTAAAATATAAAACTATTTTTTATTATTTATTTCAATAAATTGAGCCATTAATCATAATGCAATTGTGATAGAAATTTCATACAAAGAAAAAGACTGTTTAATTAAACTTAAACTACAATTTATTATTAAAAGGTGTAAATTCAATATAAAATAACTCCTCCCCTGGCTCGAACACATGCGGAGATCCTCCTGGGCATGCTGAGGATCATGTAATCCAGCATTTCCTGGGGTAACCTATCCCATTCTTCAATAGCGGCTTCCCTGAGCTCTGGAACTGTCTGGGGATGGTGCTCACGGTTCCATATAGCTCGTTTAAGAGCATCCCATGCGTGCTCTATTGGGTTTTAGTCGGGCGAGCCGGCAGGCCAGTCTAATCGTGGGATATCGTATTCTTGAAGAGCAGCATTGACTCGTTGAGCTCGATGTGCGGGCGCATTATCATCGACCAGTACAAATTGGTGCCCATGGTTTACTCGAAATGGTTTGACGATATCATCAATAGCAACTGCTTTGTACATGTCTGCTGTCATGAAGCCCCGATACGGGATCAAAGGCGTTCTAGCTCCAATCATAATGCCACCCCAAAAAGACACCGATTTTCCGCCTTGCTGAACTGTTCCAGTGGCAGTTCTTTGTCTTTCACGGTCGCCTGGTCTTCTCCAGACACGGACACGTCGGTTATCTAGATGAGTGGAGATTCGGGATTCGTCAACGAAGAGACAGTTTTGCCAACTGTTTTCTTCCTCACCTTCTTCATTTTGCCGAAGTCAAGCCCACTGCAATCTTCGTTGTTGACGTTGCCGGGAATTGAGCGGAGCTCGCCATGACCTCCGTGCTCGTAATCCAGCCTGGTGCAAGCAATTGCGAACGGTCTGCGTGCTAACTTCAAGCCCAGAGGCGGCCCTGACTTCTGCTTTTATTTTAGTGGCGTTGATAGTGGGATCACGGGCAGCTGTCAAAACAGTTGGGCGACCGCTGCGGGGTCGGTCAGCTAAATTCTCCATTCCGTGGTACCTCTGCAACGTTGCCACGATACAGGATTGGGATATAGCAAGTCTGCGTGCTAGTACTCTCGTGGTGTATCCTTCTTCCCTCAAAGTTACTATTTTAGCTCGTAAAACCTCTGATAATCCTCTTGGCATTTTTTCAATCACTACTTTCCGCGAAAAATATCTTGAATCGGTTATAATTCACTAAATCAGATTTCTGAATGAGCGTAAGCTAGGACTGAAAGCCTTTTTGTAAGAAAAAACAATTGAACGGTGTCATTGTTTTGTGTTCTAATTCTTTATTTTTAAATAAAGAATCTAAAAAGAAGAAAAAATCATAATATAATCTACAGTAACAAAAAAGATTTCAGTTTTTCAAAGTGATCGCAAACTTTTTTTGATGTGTGTATGTATGACCTTTGATTTTTGAAAATTAGTTCACCAAAAATGGATTATTAATATAGGTACTTTCTGGCCACATTTGCCCAATCACAGAAGTTGATTAAAATTAAAACATTTAAATTGATAGCGAAAGCAAATAAATGGCAGTTCTTTTTTACACGGCCGTTCATCACTAAAATACCTAAAACGAACTTGACCTCATAACTTTTGACTTTTGAATCCTGGTCTCGTAAAAATTCATGTCCTTTTTGGTTCAATCAATCGATCAATTAGCCTATTGCAGTCCACTGCTGGACATAGGTCTCTCCCAATGTGCGCCATTGCGTAGATAAAGCGTAATCTGCTACTCGATACTTTTAAAACAATAAAACTGAAATTCTTACAAATTCGCCATTATCAATTATTATCAACGTCGCAATGCCGCCAGCCTTCTGGCCACCCTCCCGGTTGACGTCGATGGGGAGGAATTCTTTGACGCCTGACGTTTTGAACATATCTTGTTATAAATTTTTATATATAATAACTATTGCGTATATTATGTACGCTAAATAAGTAATAAAAACCACACATGGAGGTATGGCGAGCGAGCCCTTTACCTGGCATAATTCCTTTGATACTTTCTTTTGTTCTGTTGTTTTACATAAGGTGTAAACTGCAAATCATACTTTCAAAACAATAAAACTTAAGTTTTTACAATTTCGCCATTATTTACTACCTATAGGGGTACATTCAGCTCCAAGTCAACCTTTTGTTTCATTGCCGCAAATGTGTTTGTTAAAGCATATTAGAACCGAGAGATTAAAGAATAATAATACAACACACCACGTTGAACAACCACATTTGCGGAATTATACCTTTTGCAAATGAATGCAATTGTGGTTGTTATCAAGTGAAGCTCACAAAAGATAATGGAATGTCTAGTGCTTTTGTTATGGAACTGAGTTATGCGGGCCTAATTAAACTAGCTGCTGAACCCTTTACCTGACGTGTCCTCGAATATTGAGTGATATTTCTCGAAATTCGTAAACATGTCAATAGAAGCTCGATAAGAAATTCTAGATGGTTTACTCTTGTGGTTATCCAAATAAATTACAAACATGCTTGGAACACTGCCGAGCTGTTTTTGTGAATCGTTAAACTTTTCTTGAAATTACGTATCCTTTTGAAGTCATAAGAATGTTCTAATTGATAATACCAGCGTTTCCTATTGAGATCTTTTCCTTAAAAATCTATTTTCATTATGGGACAATAAATATCGTCGTTGCGCCTGGAAAAACCGATAAACTTTTTTTTTCCGTGTCCCAAACCGCTTTGTGTTTTACTGACACAAAGCAGTTTGGGACGCGGTTTTTTTTTTTAAAGATACATAGCGGAAAATGTTATTTTTAGTCTTTTAAGATATCACAAAACGGGTTTCACAGGTATGACGGGCATGGCAAATTATGCCTTAAAAGTGAATAAAGTCGTTTTCAAAAAAAATCTTTTTTGGTTTTTCCAGGCGCAACGACGATTATGTGGGTCCCTAGTTTTGCTAGATGCACTACTACTACTGAGCTAATGAGCAAAACTGAACTATTTATAATAATTTGAGGAAAAAAATTTTTTTTATTGGATACAAACGCGATTTATTTTATTGAAAATTGAGACTTACGTCTCGGTTGCTTTTCAGCAACAGTGGTCTCGGGAAGAGAACCGTATGTATAGAGCATCTTTGATTTTTGAAGATAAGTTCACCAAAAATAGGGCAAAATTAGAAAGGATTTTTAATATAGGTACATTCTCGGCACATTTACTCAATCAAAGCAGTTGATTAAAATTAAAACATTTATATTGATAGCGAAAGCAAATAAATGACAGTTCTTTTTTACTCGGCCGTCCATCACTATAATACCTAAAATTAACTTGACCTCATACTCGTAACTTTTGACTATTAAATCCTGATTTCGTGTAATCGATTTTCTGCAAATCGATACTCTTTATCTACGCAATGGCCTACATTGGGACAGACCTTTGTCCAGCAGTGGACTGCAATAGGATAAATTGATCGATTGATTAAATCAAAAAGGACATGAATTTATACGAAACCAAGAGACAAAAGTCAAAAGTGATGAGGTAAATTTCATTTTTGGTACTTTTTTTTTATCGTGCGAAAAATCCCCATGGGTACCACCCCCACGGAGCCGGTGGAGGTGGTTATGTCGGACTCGAACCGACTAAAACGCACGCCATCTTGGGTCCTTGGTTGCCGGAGGTGAGATTGCCGAAAGCATATCTCTCGCACCCCGGCAGACCCAGGACCATCTCTTTCGAAATGGCCCCTTCGGGTTGTGGGGACCTTGGTGTCCCCATCTATTGGTACTTTAGTGATGAACGGCCGTGTAAAAATGAACTGCCATTTATATGTTTTCGCTATCAAATTAAATGTTTTGATTTTTATCATCTCGATTAAGCAAATATGCTCAGAAAGTACCCATATTAAAAATCCTGTCTAGTTTTGCCTTATTTTTGGTGAACTGACATTTTAAAATCAAGAGTGAAATTTTGCTCATCTTATTTGAGGCTGGCGGTGGTCTCCCCGAGACCATTACTGCTGAAAAGCAACCAAGACGTAGGTTTCAATTTAAGTACAACAAATAAATCACGATAGAATCCAATAAAATAGTTTTATCTCAAATAACTATAAGTAGTTCAGTTTTGCTCAGTAGCTCAGCAGTAGTACTTCATTTAGCAAAGCTTGGGTTTTCTTATGGAATAGGGAGGCAGTTTTTTTTCCCACATATTTTTTTCCCTTTAATGAATTGTAATGATAATAGATTTTAAAGGAAAAGATCTCCTTAATAAATGCTGGTATAATCAACTGGGACATTCTTATGACCTCAAAAAGATACGTTTATAGTTTTTAATTTTCACACCCAAGATAAACCCATAAGGTTTTAATGGGTGCTTTTATATTCATCTTTATATCGTTTTGTTATGTAAAAAAACGTAATTTGAAGAAAGATTTTACCTTTTACAAAAATCCGCTCGGCAGTGTTCCAAGCATATGTTTGCAATTTATTTGGATAACCACAAGAGTATACCATCTAGAATTTCTTATCTAGCTTCTAATAATAATTACGAAGTTCGAGAAATATCACTCAATATTCGAGGACACGTCAGGTAAAGGGTTCAACAGCTAGTTTGATTAGGCCCGCATAACTCAATTCCATAACAAAAGCACTAATATCTCTTTATGGAAATCGTATCTTTTGTATAATTTCCGCAAATGTGGTTGTTCAAATGCCATACTATTATTCTCTTATCTCTCGGTTCTAATATTCTTTAAAAAATAAACACATTTGCAGCAATGAAACAAAAGGTTGACTCGGAGCTGAATGTACCTAACCCTATAAGTAGTAAATAATGACGAATTTCTAAGAATGTCAGTTTTATTGTTGTAAAAGTATCGATTTGCAAATTTCACCTTATCTACGAAAACAGAACAAAAGAAAGTAATAAAGGAATTATACCAGGTGAAGGGCTTCTTCATTTCTTTCTTCATTTATATATATATATATATATATATATATATATATATATATATATATATATATATATATATATATATAAATGAATTGCTGTTCGTTAGTCTCACTAAAACTCGAGAACGGCGGAACGGAATTTATCTTATCTTGGTCTTGAAATGTTCGTGGAGGTCTGGGTAAGGTTTAAAAGGTGAGAAAATCAAATAATTGCCCAGAAAACCCTAAAAACAGCGCTTTTCTTTTTCCCATATAAAAGTTTTCTAAATATAATGTAGAGTCAATTTGAAATTTATTGCTATTCAATAAAGTTTTGATTTTTTTTTTTAATTGATAGAATGAATCAAAAGTAAGGTAAGGTTTATATGTATAATACATGCTTAATATAGTAGAAGTTGCAGCGGATCTGACCCTACGGAAGTGGATAAAAATTGGCGGTACGAAGTACGCCGGGTCAGCTAGTACAAATATGTTAATGCCTTTATCCCCGGAGATTAATTTAATTAATATGACTTAAAGTTTAGTTTGACATTATTGGCTATTATAAGAGTAACCCCAAGAGGGAGACCTGCGCCAGAGCTTATTCTGCCAATCAGCAGAGCCTCGTTTCTGATGTTTTGTGTCAGATTGTGATTTAAACTTAAATTCCATGTTGTTAAGGTCTAAAATTAAATGTCATTATGTAGATTTGATGAAAAGGTGTAACGAACTGCCAATTTAATTTAGTTTTGAATTTGAAATGAAACTAACGAATTTAATTTTGAACTTAAACTGAAGATCCAAATATAGTCTAAAATGAAATGGCAGTTTTACAGGGTCAAGCAAATGGCAGAAAATAGCAGATTTGAGGTTCAGGTGTTACTTAAATCTACTCTTTGTATGAGATCATACAAGCTCGCCAATCAACAGGAAACTGATTTAATTAATTGAATCTTTAGAGGAAGAGATCCAAAAACCCTTAATTTTGTCCTGTAATTATCTAAAATCTATGATCAAAAATCGGTCAAATCTACATTTTTTACTTCAGTTGCTCGTGAACACTTTCATGGCAATTCGTAAAACTTAGTATATATCTTATCTATACGTACCTAATTACGTCTGTAATTCCATTACAGTCATTACTCGCGCCACGCCCACTACCTGCTACTACCTGTCGACTCTCGCGCAGCCCCCACCTCTCCGCGTCCCCTTCACCCATCGCACCGTACGAAGGACTGTGAAATGACTCAATAATAAATCATTCGAGCTCGAGCTCTCACCTGAAGTACTCGCTCTTCGTGCTCTTTCCCAATTTGTATACTTACTTATCAGTTAGTGCAATACTGTGGTTAAAGTGCAATATTCTAAGTGTTATTCTTTGTGAATACTAAGTGCTATACTTTAAAAATTGTAAGTGTTAGTGATAACTCTCAATATTAACAACTTTTTAGTGTATTTGTGTGTTTTACTCCAAAAAAAAAATCTGTAAGTATTTTAACTCTATACATTTGACTAATCAATTCATTTTGACTAATTCCGAGGCAGATCGATTATTAAATTTATTCATTTCATTTTACATATGACTCTGAATCGGATTAACTCCACTGTTTATGAGAAAGCTTACCTTTTCAAGAACTGAATGGATTTTTTATATTGTATAGTATTTGTATTTGTATTTATTTATTCATTAACAATTTTTACACCGTGTTTGAACATCGTTTGTACACATACATTGCATATATAAATAAAAATCTTAAGTAAATTAACAATCAAAAGAAGTGGAAAATATCATGACACGTAAAAAATAACAGTGTAATTACATTTAACCTCTGCTGTCAGTATAAAATCTATTTATTTAAAATCTCATCGACTGAATAATAACACCCTTTTAACAGAAAAGCCTTCAATTTGTCATGGAACTCTCTTTTGTAAATAATGGTTTTTAAGTCTAGAGGCAGTTTGTTGAATATTCTGATGGAGTTGTAGAGCGTACTATGCTTTACGACGTCCAGGCTAGGCACAATTTTGCTCTGAAAATCTTTCCTGCGAGTGCTTTCTCTAACTCGTGAGTTTACATCAATTTAACAGTCCTTAAACCCATCTTTGTTTGAAATTATACAAGTTCGCCGGTCTTTATAAACTCTTAATCGACCCACGGATACAGGAAAGTGATTTAATTAATTCAATCTTTTAAGACGCGATTTAGGCCACGACACTGAAGTTGATAAACCATTTATTTTGTCATGAAATTACCTATATGAGCTATGACGAAAAATCGGGCAAAGGCTGTATAATCAATAGTACAATCCTTACTATAATTACTACTACGAAATTTTGTTTTCCTTCCTTCTTTATCGCAATCTGTCCAGGAGACATTCAGCGATATTTATGTAGTGATGGTTGTTATGTGAGGTACAGGTCCAGTGACATGTCTTCTTTAATGAGTTTTTAAAGTAAATCTTGAGGGACTCTTTTCTTAAGTCTCCTCACACTTGGAAATATTTCGTCCATTAGGTGGTGTGCCAATATATTAGGGAGCAGCTGCAGTCTGTCTTTATACGTTGTGACTCTTTCTTTTATTTCCTCTTTTACGGTTTTGATCCCAAGCTCTCGGTGAAGTCTTTCATTAGTGACATACCATGGTGCGTCTACTATCATCCTTAGCATTTTTGATTGAAACCTTTGCAGAATTTCAAGGTTTGAGTTGGCAGCCGTGCCCCATAGCTGTATTCCGTATGACCATATTGGTTTTATTATACTTTTTTTGCTCATTATGATGTCTATATTATCAGATTGGAATCGATACAGCGTAAATTCTCAAAGTTCTTGCGCTATAAGTGCAACACACGGGATGATAGTTATGAGGTAAGCTGTAGGAGACACCACTTGCTGCCCCTTCAAACGAGACGGAGACTTGCGGATGTGGCTTTGCTATTAAAAATAGCACAATCCAAGTTGGACTCTCCTTATCTCCTCTCCATGATACATTTGAAGGTCCCAACTAGATCGGTACGAATACCTGTTCCTCTCCACATACCCCGCAGTATTACCAATTATAGAAGCAACTCATTTTTCCCTAGATCAGCCGGGTTTGTGAACAAAACCTCCGAATATCCGGAATTAGATTTATTTAACACAAGTCCTGCTAATTACAAACGTGTACTCGGTGATCTCTGGTTTGAATTGGTTCTCTAGGTGTCTTGTATTTGAACTTCTCAATTGTCTTTCATTTTTCTTTTCAAAATTATTTCTCAACATTTGTTTTATGAAACCTTTTAGTGTGTACTTGTTATTTATATGCGAAAACTTATAAATGGCCTCTAGTGATGTAAGTGTTTATGTTACATAGTTTTAATGCTGTTTGTTTTCCAAATAAAATAAAATAAAATAAAATAAAAGTTTGTTTTCTATTGGGAGCTGGCTATTTTTATTCATCAGCCAATACATCTTGCGCACCTGTTGTTTGGTAAAAATATGTTTTTTTCATGTTAAGCGTCGGTCCAGGTACATCCCAAGATATTTTGCTTCATCCGATTGTGGAAGCTGGACAGAGTTTAATTTAACTGGAGGGCAAGTCTGTCGCCGCGTTGTAAATGTTACCTGGACAGACTTTGTCTCATTGGCTTTGATGCGCCAGTCTTTTAGCCATGTTGTAACTTTATCCGACAGTTCTGTAGTTTATGAGACGCTTGGATTGGTGATTCATCTGATGCCATGATTGCTGTGTCATCTGCGAATGTGCCCATCACAACGTCGTCAGATATCGGCAGTATAAAGTCAGCGGTATAAAGAAGATAGAGAGTAGGTCCCATTACACTACCTTGTGGCACTCCGGCTAGGATTTCTTTGAGCTCTGTATTTGCTTCACCTTGACTGATATAAAAGTGTCTACCGAGCAGGTAAGATCTTATTAGACTGTAAAAGTTGATGGGCAGTGTCTTTTTTATTTTATACAGGAGTCCATCATGCCAGACTTTGTCGAATGCTTGTGATATGTCAAGGAATGAAGCCGTACAGTATTCTTTCTGCTCAAATGATTTAGCAATACCATCAACGAGTCTGTGAATTTGCTCGATTGTACCGTGCTTTGCCCTGAATCCAAATTGATGGTCGGGAATTAGTTTATTCTCCTTAATAACTGGGTTTAACCTTCCGAGGATCAATGTTTCCATTACTTTAGATGTTACTAGGAGTAGGCTAATTGGCCGATAAGATTTAGCTTCTTCGGGGATCTTGCCTGGTTTTGGGATCATAATGATTTTTGCGACTTTCCATTGTGGGGGTACGTACTCCCTTCGTAGGATGGCATTATATAGGTACGTCAAAAATGTTATGCCCTTATCTGGTAGCTCTTTCAGAATAGTTGGTGTAATTAGATCATACCCAGGTGCTTTCCCCACAATCAGTATTCCGATTGCAGATTTGATCTCCGCTTTGCTAAACTTCTTAATGGGCAGCTCTAGTTGGTGCGTCTGGTTCAATAGTTCTGCAACCATTTTGGTCTTCGTGGAGCCATTATTGGGATTAGGTCGAAAAACGTCTTGCAGATGCTCCATGAATACGTTGGCTTTTTCAGCATCATTCTTAGCCCATGAGTTGTCTGCTTTGAGCAAAGGTGGTTGGTGATTAATTGGGCATTTCAAGCCTTTTGTTGCTTTCCACACTGAATAATCTGATGAAGGTTTAGCGTCCAGGTGTTATAAATATGGTGCCATTTTCTGATTTCTGTCATCGCTCAGTAGTTGCTTAAGTTTTGCAGCTAGTCCATTGTATATTGTTTTGTCTCCTGGGTATCGTGTGGTTTGCCATCTCTTTCTAGCTTTACGCTTCTCCTCTAATAGTTTTTTGATAGATGGTGAGCATTGAGGTTTATCTCGATAATTGTAGCTTGATGAGGGCGTGGCTTCCCATGCAGCGTGCTGGACTGTGTGGTTAAAATATATCTTCATCCTCTTGTAATGGTATTTTGTCATCAATAGATTTGTCCACTAATTCTCTGAAATATTCCCAATTAGTTCTGCGAGTATGTAGGCGGCATGGTCGTTCCTTTTGCTGAATTCTTCGACTCAACAACACCTCAACAGGAGAATGGTCAGAGGATAGGTCAGAACTAGATTTGCAGCTGAAGTTGGTCCTGCAAATACCATTAATGACGCAGAAGTCAATGAGATCGGGCTTCCTATTTCGGTCAGTAGGCCAATATGTTGGTTCTCCGGTTGAGATAACGTCCAGCCGAAGCTTATTTATTGTGAACATTAACTGTCGACCTTTTGCATTCACAATCCGAGAACCCCAAAATGTGTGCTTGGCATTAAAGTCACCGCCAGATACAAACCGATGTCCTAATGTTTTAAGGTAGTCATCGTATTCCTCTTGCTTTATGACATGCTTTGGTGGACTGTATATAGCTGATATTGTGACAGGTCCCGACCAATCCTCTATCACAATGTTTGTAGCCTGATTTTTTTCAGTACAATAATCATGAACCAAATGATGTCTAACATTATTTTTGATCAGAACTGCCCTTACTCCATAGCCTTTACCATCAGGGTGCATAGTGTGGTAGAATTTGTATCCTGGTGTGTAGAAATAGCTCTTCCTTGTGAAATGCGTTTCAGAGATTAACATGACATCAATGTGATTTAATTTAATATATTTTTTTACCTCAAGGGTATGTTGTGACAGCCCATTGGCGTTCCAGAGCACCATTTCTATGGAGTCCAGTGTGCAGCTAATTTGGACGTGAGATTTAGAATAAGATTTGTCATTGTTGTTAATTGTTCCATCATTTGTTCCATTGTTGTCATTAGTTCTTTTATGTCGCAGTTCTGGTCATTTCTTGTTTTAATGTTAGGTTCGGCTTGGGGTGGAGTTTTATTTTGCACTATTTCGGCATATGTTACTCCCATTGTTGATTGGTTGTATGGTTCTTTTGTTTTAACATATGGTTGTTTATATTTTTGAACCTTTGCAGGAGGTGGTGGAAATTTGATTTTTTGCAGCTCCCTGTATACTTTGCAGCCTTTATAATTTGCTGGATGGTTGCCATTGCACAGAACGCACTTAACACTGTCGGATCTAGTTTTTCGTAGGCAATCAGCTGACAAATGATGCACACTTAATGCACTTTGGGCTTCTCTTACAGTAAGTTTTCGTATATCCATATTGGAGGCAATTTCCACATTGGGGGATTTCCCGTTTAGGTCTTGGTGGTTCGAGTACAACCTTACAACGCAGCAGATATTTTACATCATATACTGTTTTATTGTTTTCTTTTTGTTTTAATTCCACTATAAACATCGGTAGTGCTTTTTTAGTTGTGCGCTGTTTGATGTTCCAGATGTTAGTGCATTCATGATCAAGCTTTTCTAGTGCCTCTTTTATCTCGCCTATATTAGTAGAAGGGTGTATGTTTTTTAGGACTAATTTGAAGCTCCTGTCTTGTTTTTGTTTATATGTATAGAATTCTGTTTTCTTTTTTTCTAGTTCTTTTACCACTGCAGTGTATGTTTCAGATGATTTCGTTTGTATTGTTACCTGTTCATTATGAAGTACTTTCAAATCATAGTTGTTACTTGCATATGTTTCAAGGAGTTCTATAAGCGGCTGGATATTACTAACTCTATCAACAAAAATGGGGGGTGGCTTGTCTGGTTTATTTTTTAGTAGTGGAGGCCTGTTTGGTTCTTGCAACTGGTCGCTTTCCAATACTGCAAAGCTGTTGGAAGTTGATATTGGTGTGGGTTGGGATAGCCTATATGTGTCAAGTTTGCTTTGCTTTTGTGACTTGAGTGGCTCTGGGCTTGATCGTTGCCGTTTTTTATTCGTGGCTTACACCCATTCTTTCTCATATGTATTTGTTGGGGTTGTTGGTTCAGTAGGCGAATATTCTATAATTTGTACCTCAGTGCTTGTACTGGTACTTGGTGAAGTCTCATGACTGGATGTTGGTTGTTGGGGGTCTCGTAGTTCCCTGTTGCTGATATGCGATGCATTTCCAACTGAGGCACTTCTTGGTCTTTGTAGAAGGCTTGGGTGAAAAGCTTGCTGTATATATCTTTTATTTTGACCAGTAGCATTTACTGTCACGGGGGCCTGGGTACCCACCCACGTGGAGTCTTCGGTACCAAATTTCACACCTTCCAGCCCGGATACTGGAAGGCGCCGGGGGTTAGCCGGTTCGCATGACATATCACAATCTCTATTATTTGACATTTCTATTATAAAAGAGGTAGGAGAGGTACAAATAGTGTTTTCCCAGGACACTATTGCCACGACTTTTAGGGGGCATTTAGATCCCCTTGGACTGTGGATGCTAGTGTCGGGTTATTTGACCGCCGCCTGTTGCTCGGCGTTGTTGCTCGTTTAGCACCACCCGGGCGGAACGTGTAGGGTGGGCCTAGGAAAGGTGGTAAGTCCTACGGACGCGAGCAACTCCTCCCCCTTACTACTACGTAATTAAGTCCGTAATTCCATTGTGGACATTATTTGCGCCACGCCCACTACCCGCTATTACCTGTCAACTCTTGCGCAGCTCCTCGCCTCGCCTCGCGTAAAATTTTGTAAAATGTACTTACATTAAACATGCGAAATAACTCGATTAGTTACTTAGTGCTCGTTAAAGAATTTATTTCTATAAGGTTTCCTTAAACTATAAAAGTATTATATAAAATGATGATATAAAATTATAATTTAGACATAAATTTCGTGAGAATTTACTGTATACACATGACTAATCGTATCACTCTTATTAATCAGATTCAGAGTCATACCATACTTAATATCACTATTAGCCTAATGTATTTATTTTTATATATCTTGGACCTAAAATGTGCTCTATACGTGCAGTATGTACACGGTTCTTGTATAATATATGTTTTGAAGATAGCATAGGGTGCTACTGCGGTGGACTAGCTCATATTCACCAAGTATAGATTATTACAAAATAATCCGCGTGCGCCAGGGCCTTTTATATTTCGCGAATTAGGTCCTCTTGGACCGAGCAATAAGGACCTTGCCCATTTTGAAGACTATTGTAGTCGCTTGGAAAATTAAAATAGGTCTATCTAAATATTAAGAAAGACTCACTTATTACTGAACCTTCTAATTTGCTAACAACTTATCTGTTTATTATTCAATTATATTGGATGTTAAAAGTATGTATAGATAGAAAAGCGGGGCTGTTTTAAGGTGTGACTTTAAATTACTGAAGAGTTCTTTCGAGTCATTTAGAATCACGTGGATACCTAACTCTTGTGTGATAGCAGGCGTGACTTTAATGTAGGAATCAAAATATAGGGTAGCGATCTTTTTAGCGTAGGAATCATCTAAAGATCCCAAGTGAAACTATAAATATCACAGTTAGCTATAGGTTTACAATTAAAGCAATGACTTCAATGAAGCTCTTATTTTTACAGATCAATAAAGCATACTCAAGAACCAGTGAACGAAGTTCAGTAAAAGAAATCATGAGCATTCTCTCCAGCCCATATAACATGCATACGATACAGTTCAGTGGTAGTGATGATTTAGTAGAAGGGGTTGATTATGAAGCTGTATATGTGTATCAAGTGGACCCGAATTTGGTTGATCTTCCAGAAGACGATGCAACAAATTATACAATTAGTGATGAAACGTCATCAGGTAGTGAATCTTGCCAAGAGGGTCTAGACCGAAATTTAGACGTACCCGGCAATTTGCACCAAAACCTGGATGCCGATGAACAAGCGGTCATCGATAACTTGCCCATCCCCCAATCCGGCTTTGAAATTCTACCTAATGCTCATTGTAGAAGTGTAGAAGAAATAAAGCGGTATTTGATGGAAGATACTTGTCCGGCATATTTTCCAATATTGGGAGATCATGGCAACCCTTCACCATTGCACAACTTGCCCATTCCCCAATCCGGCTTTGAAATTGTACCTAATGCTCATTGTAGAAGTGTAGAAGAAATAAAGCGGTATTTGATGGAAGATACTTGTCCGGCATATCTTCCAATATTGGGAGATCATGGCAACCCGTCACCATTGTGCAACTTGCCCATGCCCCAATCCGGCTTTGAAATTTTACCTAATGCTCATTGCAGAAATGTAGAAGAAATAAAGCAGTATTTAATGGAAGATACTTGTCCGGCATATCTTCCCGTATTGGGAGACCATGGCAACTCTTCACCATTGGGTATGCAGAGCATTGAAGACCTAGAGGAAATCCTGTTTGGTTTGTCAGATACCAATGCACCACCTGGAGCAAATGAAGACACACAGAGCTTTATAACTGATTTACCGATAGTCAATGATGCACCCGGGGCACATCAAGATACATACGGCTTTCTGTCCTCTTTACCTACGAGAAATCAAACATCGATGGCAAATGAAGTAACAAGCAACTTTTTGACAACAGACCTAGATGATTTCAGTCCTCACGATATGGACATTGAATCGACAATTAAGAGCGATTCATTAATTATACAGTCTCCTACAGTAACTGCTGCAGCCGCTATACCAAAGGACGGGGATTTGTACATTGAGCACACGGCAATAAAAAAAAATACGAAGGGTGTAGAAATTAAGTTGGATAATTCCTTAAAGATGTCTCCCATATCAAAACCAATTGCTTTAATGAACAGCGAGGTACCTGACTCCAGGCGTAGGGCCTGTAGAAACAAAAAGGTGGAGTATTATGATAGCAGCGATGAGGAACTTGAAGAAAAAAAAAAAAAAAACAAAAAGGTAAAGCGGTGTGACAATGAAGATTTTACCTATCACAAAAAAGTGTCACCTCCTCATAGCAAGTCAGGACATAGTAAGCATAAAGATGGAAAAAACTGTTCTATGGTGATTAAAAACGCTTACGAAGCAAATCAAAATTCAAATAGTAGCATTAAGTTAACTATAATAAATAAATCTAAAGTAAATATAAAACATAATGGAAAAGACTGGCAGAAAATTAAAAATAAAGAAAAAATTAAAAAAAGTGTTAGTATGAAAGCAAATAATTTGAAAGAAAAAGACTTCTCTCGTCTTAAAGATATAAAAACACCCAAAGCCATTGAAAAGAGGCCCATTGACTACAAACTTCATAAGTGTGTAGAAACAGAAGTGTCTAAGTGTCCCACTGAAGTAACCCCACCTGACAACATCAAGCAACAGATTCTCAGGAAAATTTTCATCCGGAAGATAAAGAAAAAAGAAGAAATAATGAAGAAAGATGAGGCTATAACAGTAGAGAAATTACAGCTTCAGCCACAAAAGAGTGACTCTGAGATGATTAAAATAGTAAGAATGAACGAAAAGCCTCAATTGCCAGCTGACTATAAACAAATTACTTTAGTCAGTGACGGAGTGAAAGTTAAAGGAGAAGAAAATCATATAAGTAAACAAATAGTTATGGATAGCGTTAAAAGAAGCAAAATAACTCCTATGGATGAGAAGAGTCATACTAATGTAAAAATAAATGAAAAAGATATAAAAATATTAGACCAATGTTAAAAAGCGTGGAAAATAGAGTTGAAAGTAAAATATCGTGTAATTCTTTGCATGCGAGCATGCAAGATACAGTTATGCAGAAAGCTCCTGCAAAACACGGTGACAGACATTCAAAGCTGGGTTCGCCTTTAGCAAAATGTGACTTCTTAACCACGACAGCAACAGTTAGGGATTATGACCCTAAGACTGTACACGGAGAAGATAAAATTGTTCTTCATTTGGATAAAACTAGATATAAATCAACATTTTCTTCTGCTGCCGCCCAAACTAACTCAAAACCTGATTTTGATATGCTGGCAAGTAGTCAAACTAAGAAGGTAATACCAACAAGCAAAAGGCGCAACGAAGCAACTGATATGTCTCTGTCTAGCGATGGAAGTTCAGCTCGGACGAGAGGGATTACACCACAAGAGCAAAAGAAAGCAAAGGAACGTGGGGTAAAACCTAAAGAGGTAGAGGTAGAGAGTAAACTGTAAGAGTCGAAAAAGACCCAGAAGAGAAAAAGAGGTCCCGTTCAATAGATAGATCGTACAGACAAACATCAAGATCTGTTTCTCGCAGTCGCACAAGACGCTCGCATAGTAGAAGTCAATCAAAATCTCGTGACCGTTATCCTACAGCTAGGGGGAAACTCAGGTCACGATCACCACATTATAAGAGAAATTCTTCATCAGTTAAGCGTGAAAGATCAGAAATTCCACTGTCACACTCAAGACCTTCTACTCAGTTGGTGATGCCTGTAGCCAAGTTTAAGATTCCACTAAAATCTAAAGCAGTTCCTCATACGAATGGTGTGGAGAGCACATCACTACCTCCGCCAATCGGGAAGTCAACGGTCCCCGGAAACTACGGTTCGACATTTAGGTGAGCTTTTACTACATAATTATATACTACGTACATACTATAACTGCTCGGAGTTTTAATTAAATGGAAGCGGTAATTTCAATTTAGTTAACTTGTATAGGTCCTTCGGGTGTATGTTTATGGGCTTGAGTTTATCGTTGTTTCTTGGTTGAAGGTACATGATATAATACATATATTACATTGTATAAAGTTCTGCACATCGTCCATTCAAATAATTCATATCAATAAACCATCTTAGATGTCATACATATTTTTACGTAATTCATGAATATGGGTATGCATTGCATAAGTGAGTAGTCATAACTAATATAAACGATTAATGTAAAGAATTCATGAAATGCTTTATCGTTTACAGTTGGTTTTGTGTCGATAAACAAAGATCTTTTTTCTTTTTGTTTCAGGTCATCTAGTAAATCAAGGTCATCCAGAGACTCAAGATCATCCAAAGACTCGAGGTCACCTAGAGACTCGAGGTCATCCAGAGACTCGAGGTCATCCAGAGACTCAAGGAATTCAAAGCGATTTGCAGGCTCTCACAACCAAGACAGAAAACAGGGGCAAGGTTACAAAGATGGCAGTTCAAAGAATGGGTATGTATACTTTGTATAGTTCAACTATGTATTTCATTAATTCATAATAATGGACAAAATAAAAATAGTCGTTCTTGATTTTAGCCGTTTCGAATAGATAGTTCAAAAAGTAACGGATAAATTCAATTTAAGTAGGTATGCTTTAGTTGTAGATTGTGTAGAATATTTATCATTTTTTTATTTAATAGGCAATATAAAGAAAGGCGGATGGTATTCGTGGGGCGGTTGGAGAGAGATATCGACGAGAACCGCCTCAGGAAGTTATTTTCCAAGTTTGGTACTATCACGGATGTTCATCTGCATAGAAAGCAGGATGGGTGAGTATCTTATTGCATATGATTAACTATAAACCTTACACCAATAATACAAAGGTCAAAATAGAAAGTAACTACGTGCAATAATCTGCATAGAATTTTCAGCATTGTAAAATTTGTATTAGATTGATATTTATAAGGAAATTCTAATTAATTCACATTTATTTTGGCACGTTATGGCGTTATTGGCAAGGCCCAGCAGTGGACTGCAATAGGCTGATTGATTGATATCTAATGAAAACTTCTAAGCATCGAGAATTTTTCACTTGCTCTATGTAGCTCCTTAGAAGTTAGGTTATCTTTGTAATCTAATTTTGAGACGATCTAAAACTGACTTCATTGCATTGCAGTTCCCGCTATGGATTTGTGACGTACCAATGCGACCGTGAAGCATGTTTAGCTGTGGGGTCAGCTGCCAAATTACCTCAATATACCATTGGCTTTGGTGCTGGAAGATGCTTCCACAGACGGGGCTATACGGACTTCGGTAAGAATATATTTAATACTAGCTTATGCCACCGTGGATGTCGGTTATCGCGACTAAACATAGCCTATGTCCTTTCTCAAGGTCTAATCTACCCTTATACCAAGTTTCATTAAAATCAGTTCAGTGGTTTAGGCGTGAAAGCGTAACATACAGACAGACAGACGGACAGATTTACTCCATAATATTAGTATGGATTGTCTTCAATGGTTAAATTAAAAATAACTGACTTCCTTGAATTTGTAGTCAGTACCTAACCCTTTTTATTTTTTTTTTTTTTTTTTTTTTTTTTTTTTTTTTTTTTTTACGTGGTGGAATGCTTTTAAGCACTTCGCTCACCCCCCACGGGGGCAGGGAGTGGGCTTCGTGTGGGACTCCTAGCCTCGAAGGAGGCCAGACTACCCACTAAACCACCACGGTGTCCGTCGTCACCACATATCGACGATGGCGGGAACAACATCTTCCGCCATCGTCGTGTGGGTCGCCCGCCGCTGATCCACGGCAGGCCCATCTCTGGTGCGGCAGAAGAGGAGTCCTTCTGCCACTCGCCTAGGCAAGGCACACGCGACACGACGTGCGCCTTCAACCTCGAGGCCTATGTAAGGGCAGCAGACGCCCCCGCGTCTACTGCCCGGCCCGGTTAGGGGGGGAGGAGTTGGTGGTACCGCCTCCTCCGAGCCCCGGTTCTCTTGCGGCGCTGTGGGAGGGAAAGGGGGTCACATTCCCTCTCCCTCTCCGCCGCCTCCTTCTGCGAGATAACCGTCTCGCAGAAGGTCTGAACCGCTGCCCACGCCTCATCGCCGCCGTCGACCATAGACAGAACTACGGCCGGCAGCGAGAGGTCCGTCCCCACTTCGGCGATGAGAGCACGGCGCTCCCCAGCCCATGCGGGGCACTCCTCTAGGGTGTGCTGCGCCGTGTCATCATCGCCGCCACAGTGGTGGCACCCACTGGTCGGCTCTCGTCCCACCCGGCACAGGTAGCTTCCGAAGCATCCATGCCCCGAAAGGACCTGCGCCATGCGGAACGTTACCGACCCCCGCGATCTGTCCATCCAGTCTCTGAGGACAGGACGGATCGCCTCGACGGTCCTTCTGCCAGCCGTGGGATTGGCCAGCCGCCGCTCCCACTCCAGGAGCATGGACCGTCTCACCAGGAGCCTCCGCTCTCCCACCTCCGAAGGTGCCGGGAACTCGCCCCGGCTCCGGGCCTCCTCGCGCCAATGATACACTAGCGCGAGGACTCCGGCCTCCAGCTCCCACGGAGGAGAGCCCGCCATTGCGCAAGCCGCCTCGAATGAGATGGTGCGGTATCCTCTTACCGCCCCGACGGCCATCACCCTCTGCGGACGTCGCAAGAGGGCAATGTTGCGTACCGTCAGGGCGTCGACCCACACAGGGGCGCCGTATAGGGCCATCGACCGCACCACTCCCAAATAAAGGAGGCGGCTGCTCGTCTGGGGTCCCCCTAGGTTCGGCATCAGCCGCCGAAGGGCAGCAGCCGTGCTGATCAGACGGGGGACCAGGCGGTTAAAATGAGCAGTCAGTACCTAACCCTGTGTTAATCAACGTTAATGATTTAATTAGAAATGCTACAGCTATGGATATTTTTTCCAGATGGTATAGAAGAGAAATACAGAGAGAGTGAATTCTACGGTGTTATGGCACCGTCTGTTCGAAGGAATGATGATAACTCCTTCGAGCTCATGCTTGCAGAAGTGAGGCAAGATATAGAAAGCAAAAAATGGAATAGAATCAAGAAAACTGAAGATTATTCTTCTGACTGAGCGTTATCAAATGAAGCTGGGACCCTGGCCGGTCTTCTGACTGCTACAGCGCTGGTACGCTTGCAGATAGCTAAAATAGTCAATCTTGGATTTTTGATATGCAGGACCATGGAGGAGGCAGTTATATAAAACTGCTGAATTGCCAAGACAAACTTGGTCTTCATTTAGACGTACTTACCAGAGTGGAATAGGACCATCCCATCTTCCCATAAGTGTCGTAAACGGCGACTAAGGGACTCTCCATTTAATAGTAAACATACAGCACATAACAAAATGCCCACTTGATGGCAATAGCTTCTATTTTACTTGGGATCGAAAATCATAGTTGGCGAAATGTGAAATATATGTATGTATGCAACATACAAGCAATTCGGATGTACCAAAACCTCTCTGAAAAGACGAAGCAGAGGAACATTTAAAGATATAACAGTCAATTCAAATGTACAGCACAAGCTGGATTCAGATGAACGAGTAGTCATCGCAGACGTATCTATAAACGAATCCGATTCATAAATTCTACCAATGCATAATTAGAAGTGTAGAAAAAATGAAGTGGTATTTGATGGAAGATATACCGGATACTATTAAGAAATTATGTCAAGTTAAAAAATCCTTTCACATTGTCTATGCAGTTGCAGAGCAATACAATGGATGTAGATGACGCGAAAACATGTTTGTAATTTTGGAGACACAAATCAAGACATAAGCTAAGACATTTTTATAACAGATAAAACCGAAATTAATGAAATCATATCAGACGAAGATGGTTTCAGTCGTTAAGACATGGAAATTGAATCGATCCATAGGAGCTATCTCTGAATTATACAGGTTACTCCAAGAAAAACTGCTCGGCTGCAGCTTGTTATACCAAAGTGAGTGAGTGTTATAAAAGCAGCGATAAGGAAAGTGAGGACAAAAAAAAACTAAAAGTAAAGCACTGTGACGATAAAGATTATAAACCAATTTAAAAACCAGCATATCAAACTATCCCAAAAAAGTGTCACGTCCTCTAAAAGTAAATCTGAAGTTATGATGAAAAAGACAACAGAAAGTTAAAAATAACAAGTATAAAAAAAGTGGTAGTGAGAAACCCTGAGAAATCGGATAATTTAAGAGAAAAAGACAAATCTTAAATGTTGTAAAAATACTCCAAGCCCTGCAACGCAGGATTGAAAAGAGATCGTTTGACTACGAACTTAACAAGTTCGTTGAACCACTATTGCAAAAGACGAACAACCACAAATGAGGCAAAAACTTGTTTCGTTGTTACTTCACAAGTGAACCTTAAAGTAAATGACATAGATATTCCGCACCCTAATTTACAAAAAGTTTCAAGTGTTAACAGGTATTAACCATAAAAAATAATCTGAAGTTATACAAAAAGTAATGACATAGACTCTCAGAAAGTAAAAAAATAAAGACAAGTGTTAAAAAGTGTTAGCGAGAAATCCGAAAACCTAAAAGAAAAAGACAAAATACTAAATGATGTACAAACACCATAAGCCCTGCAACCCAAATTTAAAAAGAGGACATTTGACTACGAACTTAATAAGTGTATAGAAGCAGCTATTACAAAGGTTGATCAACCACGAAAGATACAAAAACTAAGCATTCATGAGTAAAAGTTGGGTAAAACTGTTTCGTCGAGTAACGGTGCTGCACAAGTGAACCCTAAAGTAATGCATGCTGATATGCTGGACCCTACTTCTTGAAAAGCATCTAAAGGTCCCAACGAACAGCTCTGGTCGTGTAGATCAAAGGTATTAAAGTGAAGGGTTTTTTAGTGCAAATGCTGTGACGAACAGTAAGAGACTTAACTCAAGCCAAAGGACGTGTATAAGCAAAGAAATAGTGGTTTATTGTGACAGCACCGATGGGGAAACTAAGGACAAAAAAATAAAAACGTGAAAAGGAGTGTAAAGAGTTCAAAGCCAATTTAAAATTTCGGCATAAAGCCTCCGGTACAGTAAAACAGTTGGAAAAATGTATATAAATATGCATAAAAGTGATTAAAAATGCTTGTGATAATCACAGGTAATAATCGTAATAGAAATTTTAATAGTGGCATTAAATTCAATATAAAAAATAAATCTTAATTTAAAAAAAAAAACAGACTTTCAGAAAGTTAAAAATATAGACAAGTGTAAAAAAATGTCAGTGCGAAAACGGATACTTTAAAAGAAAAATATAATAGGCTAAAAGATGTTACAAACACCCCAAAGTAAAATTGAAAAGAAGTCGTTTGACTACGAACTTAACAAAGTTCGTTGAACCACTGTTGCAAAAGACGAACAACCACAAAAGAGGCAAAAACTAAGTATTTACGAGAAGAAGTTAAAGAAAGTTGTTTCGTTGTTGATGCACAAGTGAACCCTAAAGTAAATAACCTAGATATTCCGCATCCTAATTCACAATTAGTGTCAAAGTGTTAACAGGTGTTAACTATAATAAAATAAACTGAAGTATAAAATAAGTGTTGTCATAGACTTTCAGAAAGTAAAAAAATATAGAAAAGTGTTAAAAAAGGGTCCGCGAGAAATCTGAGAAACCTAAAAGAAAAAGCGAAAATACTAAATGATGTTCAAACACCACAAACCCTACAACCTCAAATTTAAAGAAAGAAAAAATGAAATCTCATCAATCATCTCGAAAGAGATGGTCCTGGGTCTGCCGGGGTGCGAGAGATATGCTTTCGGCAATCTCACCTCCAGCAACCAAGGACCCAAGACGGCGTGCGTTTTAGTCGGTTCGAGTCCGACATAACCGCCTCCACCGGCTCCGTGGGGGTGGTATCCGTGGGGATTTTGCGCACAATAAAAAAAGCCCAAATTTAAAAAGAGGACATTGGACTACGAACTTAATAAGTGTATAGAAGCAGCTATTACAAAGGTTGACCAACCACGAAAGATACGAAAATTAAGAATTCATGAGTAAAAGTTAGGTAAAGCTATTTCGTCAAGTAATAGGGTATACCACTGTTTGCCCGAATTTTATTTGCCCTAATATCATTTGCCATAATAGTCAACAACCGTAATATTACATGACGTAATTATTAATTCATTTGCCCTACTCTTATGTCATATTAGTCACATGCTAGAAGCTTTGTTTCCCATAAAGCCACTTACTATAACATAATTTGTCATAATCATTGCAAGCCCTAAATATCACATGCACTTATAATCATATGTCCTAATTATCACACGCCAATTGGCGCGCAGGATCAGAGGTGAACGCGCTTAAGCGTTTACATGAACTCTGGCACGATTGCGCCGCCGCCCAAATGGCCCTTTTCAGGGCCACAAATGATTCATATATTTTATCTTTGTATACGTTAATGATACTTAGATGAGTATGTTTCACGATGAACAGAGATAAGTCAAGTCAATGATAACATAACATGTTAATAAATAAAGGCGCACGCGCGCGGACGCTCACTTGCGGCTTTCACAGCTTTAGCCACGAATGAGTGAAGTTGAGATGATGAAAATAGAACCTATGACGCAGCATGAAGATTTTGCAAACATTGCGAATGCTTGTCGATCGAAGCGATCCTGTAGTTATTACAATCGAGACGAGACCTACAAGAGGCAAACAGGAGTTACAGTTCAGAGGATAGGTATGTGTACTTCGAATATTGAATTACTATTTATCATGTATTGTGATATATTTGTGATGAAGACTAAGATATTAGGGGCCTAAGTCAAACCTCACCTTTCACTTGGACATCTACCGACAGACGATGACTAGCGCAGGTTTTCCTCTAGAAGTTGAAGGTCGTCACTTCCATATATCGTCCATTATAATATGCATCAGGTGGTAGGCAGTGGAGTGGGCTCCGGGCTCCATAGTATACTCTGCTTTATTATTTTGGGTATCTATAAAGGTGTAAATCTACAGTTCTTCATCTTAGTTCCATCATCAGGTTAGCTCTATTGTGTCTAAGTATTGTGTAAAACCTTATCATCCAGCTTTGAGATGAACTAAAACTGACGTCATTAAATTGCAGTTCCCGCTACGGATTTATGACGTACCAATGCGCCTGTGACATGTGTCTACCAGATTCCCTGGTTACGACGGTTTCTGCTGATGTGACTTTGTTGATCTTGGCAAAAATATTGGAATAATTTAATATTGTCGTCAATTATTTACTTTGCATCCTCTGAGGTTTTTCCCAAATAAGTTGGGGTTGCCTTTCAACCTAACTGTTTTATTTCCTGTAAAACTAATCCACCATTTGAACTGGTCCAAGTATCCGTAACGACACCACAGATGGTCAAATGGTGCTCTCGGAGGCACAGAGGGGTCTGATTGTCACCCATCTTAATACCGACTGACTTGACTATAAATGTCTCACTATAGTAATATGTTTACTATCTGATTTACTCGAATTTGTAATGAGTAACTGGCCCTGTGTGAATTAGAGATAATGATTTAGATTGAAACTCTACAGCTATATTCATGATTCCAGATCGTCAAGAAACGAAATATGCCGAGAGTAAATTTCATGGCGTTGCGGCACCACCTTTTTTAAGAACGTTAACTAGTCCTTCGAGCAAATCCTATAAGAAACGAAGAAAAAAAATAGTAATTTAGGTGTGGTAGCCGTGTTGGTCCTGTCCTCTTACACGACTGTGAGGCGTGGCGGCAGTTGGAGCGACACAAATAGATGCTGTGTGTCACGGAGATGAAAATGCTGCGGTGGATGTGTGGAGTCACGCATAAAGATCGCGTGAGGAACTCTCGCATCCGCGGCAGCCTTCATGTCCGTGACGTCGCAGATAAAATGCAAGAGAGCCACCTCTTGCGGAAACCGCCCAGCTACGTGGGTAACAAATGCCTGGCAATGGCGCCCCCACCGGGTCCAGGTAGAAGGGGTAGGACCAAGAAGTGCTGGCATGGCGTCGTGGAAGGTGACATGCGTGAAAACGGTCTCACTACCTTGGACGCCCAAGGTCGTGTGAAGTGGAGGAGGAAGAGCCGGAAGGCGGACCCTGAGCTCCGAGGGCACCGTGGCGTCGGATGCAATCAGGACTAACGTCTCTATATGGATGATGATGATGATGAACAGAACGATACTTTCTCCAAACGAAGGACGTGTAAGAGCAAAAAAGTTGTATACTATGACAGCAGCAATGCGGAAACGAGGCCAAAAAATTAAAACAGAAAAGTAAAGCATTGTGACGACGAAGATTTTAAAACTGATTTATAAACCAGTATGAAGCGCCTTGTACAGTCTACTTATCGCAAAAAAGTGTCACTCATGAGTGAACCTGAGATGATGAAAATAGTAGTAAACACTAGCAAACAAGTTTACGTTTGTATCTTTTTTGTTTGGAGGCTTCCCGTCATATTTACCGACAAGCAATGAAAAAAAGGTAAAATTTTCTTCAAATTACGTATTTTTTTGAGGTTATGAGAATGTCCTAGCTGGTTATACTGATACGGGGCCCTACGGGGTCAAGGATTTTTTTTTTTTTTATCGTGCGATAAATCCCCACGGATACCACCTCCACAGAGCCGGTGGAGGTGATTATGTCGGACTCGAACCGACTAAAACGCACGCCATCTTGGGTCCTTGGTTGCCGGAGGTGAGATTGCCAAAAGCATATCTCTCGCACCCCGACAGACCCAGGACCATCTCTTTCGAGATGGCCCCCTTCGGGTTGTGGGGACCAAAATGTCCCCATCTAGCCCCGGTTACGGGGAGGCACGGGGTCAAGGATGAAGAAAACGATTGGTACGAGATCCACAACTTTAATCCGTAGGTCCTGCTTTACAATAATAAAAATACTCTAATTCAAGTTCGAGTGTCGGTTCGGGTACGAGTACACGTCACTATAAACGGCGGGCTGAGTAATGTACTCAACTTGGGGTTCCGGGCTGGCCCCGTGCGAGTGTGACGTTGTCTTCCCCTCAAGGTCACCAGGCTTCGCAGCTGCTAGTTCGGTCCGCCGGAGTCGTCGCCAAGGCCGTCTTCAAGACGGTACGGAGAGGGCAGGCACCTCAGCTGGCTCGGAGGTGGGCCGATACGGCGCGGTGCTGATATTCCAGACGGTATGTAGTTGACCGGTATTCCAGCCGGTACCAAGTTCCCTTATATTGGGAACAGCTATTATATTAACTAGCCTTCGTATGTTAGACTAGTTCGTATATAGGTACACTAATATAATATAATATAATAGTAACTGGCAGAATCTAGATTACTATCTAGTTACGCGTTAAGATTACGATTGCACGTTCCGCCGCGGAGTCTCGCGATCGAATGAATCTGCCGTCTACCTCGGCGCGAGCGCGGGGCGTGTTTTTTCTTTGTTGTCGGTTAGTGTTGGGCCATCAGCTGATTCTCCGTTTGACGGAATGCGCTGATTGGTTATCAATTCGTGTGACTCATTTTATATGTGCGTTAGAACGATGCATTACCTTAAAAGGTAATGACCGCGTTCACCACCCAGTGATGGGGTACGCGCCGCAATCGCGAGATACCGGTATTTACCGTTTATTACTGCTATGTTCAAATGTTTTCATTTTTTATTACCGGAACC